>CM037781.1:72405486-72455486 GCA_021229015.1 Solen grandis | reverse complement strand
AGCAGATCGTATCGTATTCACCGGTGTGGCACGGCGCGAGGGATGCGCCGTTAACGTGCTTAAAAGGGCGATGGGTAAACACCTGTCTAGAGACACGGCGCCATGGAGTCGGCCTGTCACGCATTGTTAGCCATCTAGTGTACTCCTAAACACCCACCTTTCACCTGTAAATAAATTCATTCCTTCGTTTGATTAAAGGAGGCAATCTGTTATCTCAAGTAAAAAACTCTATTGAAAAGTTTGAGATTTGAAAGGTTTAATCATGCTCACGTTATTTTTTTCTTCTGTTTGCCTGTCATTTTATAGGCTTTGCTAATATGGCCAGAAGGTTAGTGTCTATTTATTTAAAAAAATATAGTTTCGGCTCACGCGCACGCGCGTTATTTTATGCGAAAATAAGCGCTCATTGTTGAGTGGATGATATACAAAACATGTACTTACATTGCTCCTGTTTTTCACAAAAGACAAAATAAACAAGCTCGTCATTCATTAATATTAAAATAATGATTCATTGCAGTCCTCGTGCCTTGTTATTTGTTTTCTTCATCCTCTGAAGCTAGCCGTATTTCCCCGGGTAATTGAAATATGACTGAGTCATTATAAATGAAAGGGGCATGCCACGACGTCTTTCTTGTTTTAAAACAACAAGTAAAGATCATAACAGCTGGTCTGACTGTCTTAATTAAATACGGGAAATAACATTATCACGAATTCTGTGATATCATCAGCGCTGGGTTCATCTTCGATCAGGCTATTATGATTATTTCATACATGTATAAATCTCTAGGCTGGAAACTTATACAGAGGATGTACCCATGTAGATCTAAGTATTTCTTTAACCCTTTCCGTCATAGAGGACATCATGAAAAGACCTATGCGAACAGCATAAAACCAGATCAGCCTGCGAGTAACTCGCAGGCTGATCAGGTTTTATGCTGTTCGCTGCTCCTCAGTGGTCTGGAAATGAGGATTTTGTTATTAAATTTGGTAAGGTTTAACTGTGGTTTTCTGCAGATCAGGCTTTATGTGGTACCTACTGAGTGCGTCAAAATGAGTCTATATGAGGGAAAGGGTTAATATGAGTCTATATGAGGGAAAGGGTTAAAATAATTTTAAAGATGAAAACTGTTCCAATGATTGATAAATAATAATGAATTCAAAGGGACGTCAACTTTACTTTTGTATCAAAATAAAAATATTTCGTTATGTACGTGCGCGACTCCATGTTTTGGGATACATGTACACACGTCTGTTACTAGTAAATAAATACTGACATAATATTAAGAACAAAACAAGACAGGAAAATGTAGAAAGGCCTTTTTTTAAAAGGCGCCAGGCGTTTCAAACGAACTCTTCTTACAAGAGATTCGTTTGTACGACGGAAGATGGCAGAATCTGATTTCGAGAGTGGATCAAAAACGAATGGGGCACCCAGAGCGAATGTAAAGATTCGAACGCTGAGGTGCTGTACAAAGTAGCTGTTGGTGTTTTTTGTTACTGACTTTAGGCAAGTAGTATAGCGGTTTATGTCAATGATGTTCATACTAAGTTTCTGCTAATAGTCACGTGTTAATTATTAGGACTTCATTGTCCGGAAAATATTAAAATCTTTATCTTTGACTACACTTCTGCTATTTTCATTGTAGTATAAATTATGTATTGTTTCACATTTAAAACGAGAAATACCGAGAATGAATTTTAGAGAGAGAGAGAGAGAGAGAGAGAGAGATGTTTTGACTTTTATGAGCATGTTTAGGCTATGTCAAACGAATATCATGCAGATGAAAAAAAAAAAAAAAAGACAAACTGCCATTTAGATCTAGTAATATATCAAGAAACACGTCTGACACTGCTCGACTTGCACAAAATTATTTATAATTCTATGAACCATGCTGCATTGTCTAACCCAATACAACCAACAACAATTATTTCAGATTTGTTTCAACGACATTTTTTTTTTTCACGTTTCAAACCTTCACATAGACTTCTGGCGCTAATCGTATTAAAGTCGCCGCATTGGGGTTATCTAAGATCAACGATGAAGGTAGAATATCACCGCATATCGTGTCACGTGGTCTATAACGCTAAACACCTGTTGCACAGATAGACATTCTTTCGACAGACTGGCGCCTTCAATATTTACACTCAGCCGGTATTTACACCCCAGAGAGATATCTTTGCAAATGCATTTTCTCACTTACAGATCTGATCGCGAGCTAAGTTGGAGGGGAAAACATATGTTCACGGAACATGTTTACTGCACCTAGTTGATAAATGAGAAAGAAATGTTTAAAAATATCATAACCAAATTGTTCTAAGAATAGTTCGGCTGATTGCTTCAGCATGCATGTAGAGAGAGAGAGAAATAGAGAGTTATAACAAAACTATTCGCTCGTCGTCTAGCGCTTATTTCAATAACACAGGAATATCATCTGAAAGTAGTTTCAGATCTGAGAACCTTTTAGTTTTTTATAGCTGCGGGAAAAGTGAGAAAAAAAAATCTGAAATGTGTGTGTGTGTGTGTTTGTGCCTGCCTGTTTGTATATTCATTATACCAACATACACCAGTGTGAATAAATATCATACACATAATGCTAATTTAGCGCGCATTTTTATCTTTTACTTTCAGCCGTGCCCGTGGCTTTCTCTTTTTCTTTCGTATATAATTTATTTGTATGAAGATGACCATTACAGGTAATCTAGAAATAAAATGTGACAAAGTCTATTCCTTAAATAAATATACAATAAAAATGGTGATGATGACGAACATCATCATCATCATCATCATCTACCGAAAGTCACTTTAATTCCCTGTGTATACGATTCTTTGGTTGTTAAATCTAGACCAACCCGCACGCGCACATTAACCGTCCGACTCACTTTCCCAGCCCGTCCGGGACACTGAGATTTAATCTGAGGAACACCCCCCCCCACTCTTCTAGAGACCACTTATCATGTGATTGACTGACAAAAATCAACACTCGCACTTTGTTGACACTCCGGTGGTTCCATGATGTCTGAACTATGTATTCAGTATTGTTAAAGTCTTTTTTTGACAAATGCTTTTAGTAGAGCAATTCAAGTCTCGGCATTTGGCGAACGACCCACCTGGGCAAAACTTTCTGTTAATGCTTATTAAATAAACTGAAGAGCCTTCGAATCTCAACGTCTGATAATTGAAAAGAAATGTTTAATTAATGAGCTTTTAATGAACAGTATATCCATATGTGACTCGAATGACTAGTGTGTTCAGGTTTTGCAGAATAAGACTCGATACGTAGTGGTCTTCATATAATCATGTTGGAGATGGCGGCCATCGATTATTATGTCTTTTCTTTTTCTTTTTATATCTGAATTAATGACTTACGCTTCATTATTAAGTAATGAAATATGTTTAAATGTAAACAATACACCACTATCTCACAACACCACCAATATCAACAATATTAACACTACTATCAACATCAGCTACTATTTCTAGTAACAACAACGACAACAGCAGCAACAGAACAATCATAAGCAACAAAATGCAACAGAAAAAGCTACAGGAATAACTACTACTACACCAATCTCCCCGCCCCTAACCCAATGACCACAAAAGAAGATATATCAAGTATTTCAAGTTTAAACTTTACTACTACTGCTACTACTACACGGCAGTGTATATAAACTTACAAATTAAATCTTATCACTTGTATTCGATTTTGATTTTGAGGAACTTTTTTGGTCATATATCTGTTACCATACTATTAACGGAAAATGACCCAAGACTAGTATATTCCCGATAATTCAGTTTAAAATGTTCAAAGTTTATTTACATTACCCAGTACGTTCTTGCAAATGATAACGTATATGATTATAACCAGAGAAAACCCACATGTCTGGTCGGGTGGACACTGTACAACCTCACGCACGCAACCGGGTATCGAACACGGAACTCAGTGTACGTCCAGCCACTGTCTGTATGTTCATCTAAGGAAAGAACATGTAGTGATAACGTGACTAAATGTGATACAAAGCGTGATGTTCGTCAGTGAAATACTGGTGCTGATGCGCGGCAATGTGACTGCATAGTGGAGCCACATGTCTGAGAATATATAGGTCACCTTTTAACGTTCATCCATTTGTTTTCGGTCGAGTCGTCCACCTGTCCACCGGTCCGTCTGTATCATAAACATATGGTATTTCTTGTCCGTTTTGCATGTCATTAAAACCTGGCTTTTGATAATGGTACAACATATAACATGAATGTTCATTCGCTTCATTTAAGGTCAAGATCAGAAAGAAAGGTCAAGGATATACTGAAGCACACATTTCGTAACCGTTTTGTATTACTTTAACCTGTGGGCTGATATTGAAAAACAAATAATTTTTTATGTTAAAATCATTTAAACAATGAGACGATGTGAAAAGAATAAATGATCCAGTAACCTTAATTCATTGATAAAGTCAAATAACAGAGGTCAAAGTTCACATGGAGGTATTTATTCTCAGAACCATTGGTCATACACAACAACGAGGGGACAAAGAGAATAATTGTAAGGCCCCTTGTTCTTAAAAATGCTTAGGAACGATCTCAGGCTCAATTTTGAGTATCATAATCAAATCTCTGTTGAAACTGATAGGCATAGTTTGAGTATAAGTTTGAAAATACTTTAGGACCATTTTTATTTTCGAGAACATGGGGGAGATACTTCACGTACATGTTTTTTCATTACGCCTGTCAGCCGTGGCATACTTGGTTGACACTCATTCATCTTAAAAATATTGACTTCACCAATGACGGCCAATCAAAGTGCTGTTAATACAAGGAATCGGTAAAATCTGGTAAATAAAAGACATCTCGTCTACGTCATAAATTCTATGTACTATCATTGTATTTAAGCAAATTATTTGCTCATATTAGAATTATCACGTGTTATCCATGCAAGTCGCCATAGAGAAAGGTCGCTGTTGGCGCGGCAGATTCCATTGGTCCAAACTTCCTCACTGCATCACGGGGCAGCGAATGGGAGCTCTGTTTTCTTAACGATTATGATGAGTTACTTATTATGAAAACATATATTTCCATAGCTTCCGAAAATGGTATTTAGATACGAAAAAGGATGTTCAGTCACGGGAACGATAAAATATCTTGAAGGAACAAGAAGCAATCGTGTTGGAACAAGATATTATCTTGAGGGAAAGAGAAGTCTACGTAAAACTGACGTAACCAGTAAATCGGGCATAGTTAATCACTGGAGCTCGCATTATATTTTCATTAAACCTGATTGTTTAATGATATATTCATACAGAATCCCTTCATGAAAATAGTTGAAGATAATAAGCGATTATGATAGATCCATTATGTTATTTCAAAAAGATATGTTATTCCCTCAAGATGGTTTTCTCGTTCCCTCAGTGTATCATCTATTCCCACAAAATCATTTCTTTTTCCCTCAAGATATTTTGTCGTTCCCACAAGATAGTTTTCTTGTTCCCTCAAGATATTTTCTTGTTCCCTCAATATATCATCTTATTCTCACAAGTTCATTTCTTTTTCCCACAAGGCATTTTGTCATTCCCTCAAGATAGGATCTCGTTCCCTTAATAAAGCACTACTTATTAAAAGAGAATAACTATATCACCTCTTTGCCATCGTAGGTAGTCAAAGTCAAGGTCGCATGTTCAAATCAAATGCAAAATAATGACATTTCATGTACAATTTATCATGTTTCTTAAATCTATCCGTAATTACTGACCATATAGGGGGTGGTAGCTGTTTTCGTTGAATCGTTATATTACATTTTATTTTTTACGCTAAAATAAAACTTGCATATTTGTACTATTTAACCTGTTGTTAAAACTGACTTTTTTTTTCAGTTTTCATATTACCAAACTACACCTAAAGCCCTAAATATTCTGAAGTGATCAAAAGGACTTAAATTGTCCATTTCAGTCCCTAATAGGAAATTAACATTGTTGTCAATTGAAAAGACCCGGGCCTGGTAGACAACCTGTCCCGTAGTGGACTTGTCACGTGCTCCTTTGAGATAAAAGTCGCCTGTACTCGAATGTCAAAGGCAATACGATCCCTCCGACATATTACCTCTCCCTGTCATTCAAGACTCGTTGAGCGCTTTAATGTTCGTATTTTGGACTCAAGTTCTGCTCACTGTGCTTTTTTTTCTCCCCCTTTTATCAGTTAACAAAGTTACTACTATCAAAACAAAACCTATTATTTACAATTATCTGATATATAGATAGTATATATGTCAATTTGTAAATTGCTTTTATAGAAATAGTTTCATTGCCTTTTCACTGTTCAATTTTCTTTCTGTAGGAACCTAGGTGCCTGTACGAACATGCGTTTGCTCGAACGTTTATTAAACCATATTTTGGCG
This sequence comes from Solen grandis, assembly GCA_021229015.1. Lineage (NCBI taxonomy): Eukaryota > Metazoa > Mollusca > Bivalvia > Adapedonta > Solenidae > Solen > Solen grandis. The sequence goes on along the minus strand of CM037781.1, from coordinate 72,449,103 downwards.
ATTTAAACAGAACCGAAAACTGTCACCTTTTTGCCCCAGAGATCTTATCAAGCAACCTTTGATCTTTCTACTGTCAAATGCTTTGGACCTTTCAATGCGATACAATCAAAGGGTGACAAGGAGGGTTAGTAGTTATAAAGCCTATTTCTAATCCTTGTCATATTTATACAAAACATTACTCATGTCAGAACAAAAACAATGGAATATTTGCATACACCCTGTTGATTTTTATTAAATAAATTCAGAGCTGCAATGAGTGTTTTAATGATGATTGACAAATACACCGCATGACACTAACTTGTCACCTTTCTTTGAGATCATTTATATACTTACTTTTAAAACATAACACAGTATATTCGCGATTTACGAAGAGCAAAGCTTATTTCGATGTCAAAATCTATTCCGGAGCTGACTTCGTTGATTTACTCCTGAAAAACGGACCGAGGAAATAACTGAAAGTGAAAAACACATTCTCGATCTTTCGAACCTCTCGATGTTCCGAATATTTCATTTCCCCTGTCGGCCATCAGAATACCGTAATTTGATTGTTTTAACTTTACTTTAGTAATGAAACCAATAACAAAATAAATGTAATAGATCGCCGGGAAGAAATGGGATTTCAGACATTTTTATATTTGTTTTCAGGTATTTATTTCACATGCATGGTCGATCTTTCATAATGTTAAAGACTTGTGATATAATTTGGAAATTGAGACACGATTTATGATCTACGTGATTTACTATATATAATATGTTTACATATTTATGATTCTAACTCGATCAACAAAGATAGAAGGCTTGTGGCGAACGTTATATTCCGATAAATGCACGGTTCTAACTTGACGTAATCTATATTACCGCACGCCATGTTTGACTCCTAAATTAAATATATCGCTCAAAACGAAACTTTATTTCCAAATTAGACCACATGGACTTACTCTTGTTGTTTTTTTCTTCTTCTTCTTTTTTTAAATCTACTGTCCACTTAAATGTCAACAAGGGTGGAAACTATTTTGGGGGTCAACTCGCTTTAACTCATTTTTTTCAAATCTTTAAAAAATGAATCGAAATATTCTATATATTCTGCTTACAGAATCAGTAGAATACGCATTTCTCTGCCGAGATTTGATATATTCATGAACTGCAAAAAGGACAACAACCTGGACCAGAAATGAAAGTAAATTTTGGAATTGCGTGGTCTTTTACATTGCAGTAACAGTCAGCGAACTTAGTAACATATCGATGCGGCATTTTTTAAGTATAAGGTGGTATGAGCACGTGACTCACTTAACCGTTCAAAACAAACATATTTTTCAACATAACCTGAGCAAAAAAAGAATTTTCAAGATGGACTGAAATTGAGCTTTCTCATTTCCCGAAAAAGTGGGACAAACGGTGAAATTTCAAATCATGATTGTCCTTTGATAAAATAAGACTGTCGTGTGTGAATAAAATGCCTGTTTTGACTAATATCTTGCATTTCAAATTCAAATCGAATGATTATTTTGATTAAAAAAGATGCATTGCAATATCAAATTTGAATAGATTATTTCTATGACATCGTACACTGTCTGTCCTGACCTCTCATACCTCATTTCTGGCACCATATCCTGTGAGACCACTCTACATTCCCTCAGAGAAATATCTGACGAAGCCCATTGTCCTCTAATAAATAATGGACGAACCTACATAGGTTATCTGATGTATTGTTAAAGGGACGTGGCAGAAACTTGTAGATTTGGAAATCATCGTTTTGGGTGTTCGCTTCACTGATGAGTTCAGCGAAAACAAAACACACGCTCACAAAAAGCGTCTCCTTCATTGCGCCGAACTGGCTCGGGTTTTTGTTCTGTTAGTATCTCTGACCGCACAGTATCGATCATAGAGTAGCACGCAATCATAGACACAGTGTGCAACAAACATCGCCGTGTCACGTTCAGGGAACATGCGCAAACTTCGATTAGGGCTAGAGACTGCCAGATGTTGAGAATAAATGGGACTTGTTATGATTGTCGTGGAGTGAGGCTGCATGGTGCTGGAGCAATAAAATACGGAAAATCGATCAGCCAACGGCATCAAATACACTGAAGAATAAAAAGGAATGATTTTTTTACATTAAATAAGAGAGGAATCAATGTAACAGGCATTATTTTTGGTGTTGTCTTCATGAAACATCCGGAGTCATGTTGGAGAACACATTAGCAATTACGGGCATGTGCAGTATTTCAAGTATTGAAACAGAGAAGTGAGTTCTGACCTCACACAGTGGGTTTCGTTGTCAGAAAGTAGGTATTGAGTTACAAAGTTAATCTTTTCTAAAATTGTTGACACCACCACCACCAACAACAACAAAAACAGTGTTGTCACCAAATGCCCTGTTCAAGAAAATAGTTTTTTAGTGCGATTTTTTTAATTCTAATTAAGTAAAACATCCTTATTCATGTCTACAATACACTTGTCTGTGGCAATCCGACGGTCCCGGTAGGTGGCCGAGTGGTAACATCACATGGAGGTCGTGGGTCTGATCCCCTACCGCCACTTACCAACGTTGTTAGAATGGTAGTGGTGTATCTCCTATGATCCCGCGTCAGTTCGCATTCTTTAAAAAAGAAAATTATAAGAAATCCATCTATTTTACAATAAGTTTTTACATTTTATATAAATCACTCTTGGTTCTGGTTGTGGCTCACGTGATCATTACTATAGAAGAAAACTGGAGTACCCGGAGAAACCCCACGTGTCAGGACAGGCGACCACCGTACCTCTCATGTACGTGACCAGGAATCAAACCCAAGACGCATAAGTGATAAGCGAAGTGCATTACCACTACACTATCCAGGCACTACACTACGCTTACTGTCTGTTCTTTACAGAGAAAGAAAGAAGTATTTTCTCTGTATGTTGTTGCAACAACTTTCATTTTCAAACAACTTTCAAATGCCGTTATGAATAAACATTATACATGTATGATATATTGGTTACTAATAAGAATGATGATGAGAGTGATTATCATAACTCTGCTACAGCTAATACTACTTCTACAACTTCTACAATTACTTCTACTACTACTACTATTACTGCTACTACTACTACTACTGATGATGATAATGATGATGGTGATTTCCTAAAATAAACTGATGTCACACTACTTAACCCTTTCCCTCATATAGACTCATTTTGACGCCCATAATAGGTATCACATAAAGCCTGATCTGCAGAAAACCACAGTTAAACCTTACCAAATTTAATTACAAAATCCTCATTTCCAGGCCAATGAGGAGCAGCGAACAGCATAAAACCTGATCAGCCTGCGAGTAACTCGCAGGCTGATCTGGTTTTATGATGTTCGCATAGGTCTTTTCATGGTGTCCTCTATGAGGGAAAGGGATAAGCCAGTCAAGGGAACACGTTAAACATATACCAAAATGCTAATTTGGTCATATTAAATCTGACCGCTAAATGCAGGATGACTGTTTAATACAGGTGACCACTAATTTATATATCAATTATGATATGAAGGTAGGAAATGAGGCGAACTCGTGTATCTCGTGGTAGCTGAAAATCGATTATTGAAAAATAATTATTATCTGATGGATTCTAGTATGGCTGGAATATCTAATAAATAAAAAAAGTCTGGATTTCAAATATTGGACATGATGAGCCGGTGTACTAATTACATTTCCAGATTCAAGCAGCCGGGAAGCGGGGAACCGGCTTCTACATACTCACGTGTGCGGTAAATCAATGCTCGGCACAAGGTATCGACATTTTAATCATGGCTACTAGTAACATATGGTCCACAACCGCCCGGATAAACCGCTGGGCGAGTTCTTTTACAATTGTATCGATTGACTTCAGGTGAAAAATTAATCAAAGCGTTTACCAGGACGCAGAGCACACTTTGACATCTTTTACAGATGCTATCATCCCACCTGAGTCAATAATTCTACAGATTCGTGAACATGCTTTCATTTGAGCGCGTGCAGTCTGACCGTGTTTGTGTCACGCTCGAATGCAGCGCGAAGAGACTTTTGTTGGAGTCTTAAGTCGGGATTTTCAATTAATGCAGCTAAAAATGGGATAATTAGTTTCTGGAATTCTACTAGTCACTTTCAGCAGGAAGCTCTGATTTTTTTGTCCGTCTGATTAAATCGCAAATAATGAACGATTATCAAACTGTTGAGAAAATTTCTGAATTTCAAATTATGTGAATCTGTTTGCAAGAGCGTAAAGTAACATAGCTGATATGTCTAAATTCCTTTATATCTTTTATTTATATTATTTGAATATACATACACTGTCAAACCTGGTTTAAGCAGCTGGTCAAGGAATGTCGCAATTTTTCTGTTTAAGGTAGGTGACTGTTTAAACCAGGGGCCAATCAATGAGCACCCTAACTGATGAAAATAGTTCTTAAGATTTTTTTTTCTTCATAATATTTATTTTTATTTTCATCATTTCAATCATACTGACGATTCTCTATCAAAATTTTGAATCATTCAATGTTACAGGTAAGTCCTGAGTAAACAGTAGTACACCACGAAGAGATTTTATTTTTAACTGCATCCCAGGACAGTTTGATGTTAATAAATAAACAAACATCCATTCAAAAATGCTTAGATGTTCACGATTCTACGAATAAAAAATGAATTCATGATTTTGGTACAGAATTATTCAGTTTATATTGTAACACTATTCACATCCTATTTCAGAATTTAATTGTAATGATCTTCTTGTCTTTCGTCTCCATTGTTATTTGATTCTAATTCGAATCATCCCTCCTTTAATGCTCTTCATTCATCAGAAAGGATTATGTACTTAGATTTTACAGATGTCATGTTCCATAAACCAAATGGAAGGTGATTGACTCAAGTAGCATGGTTCATGCTGAAAGCTAGCATTATTTTCCATATCGTATCGATCTTCCGTATTTATCCCTTTACCTCATGAATATTCATGTACAGATTTATCATTTGATGAAAATTAAATTGTTATATGGAATCATGAGTTCTTTTTGCCACACGGACTTAGTAGAAACTGAGCTACAGTATTGTATGAGCAAACAGTAGGTATGAACGACATTGGTTTACGTCAATAAAATAAACTGTCTGTCTTGCAAATGGTTCTCCATAGCAAAGTCAAACATTACTGCTACATTTGACGTTCTGTTTGGGTAAAAAATTGCGACAGTAATGAGTATAATTATGAAAAATCTCCTGTTTCTTTCCGAAAGAGTAGTAACTATATTATTGCAGATGGAACCGTTATAAGGTTATCGCTATTTTTGACATTTATGCGAACGGATTTTCAGTTTGGCCAACGATTTGGACCCAGAGTGTGGGCTCCGTAGCCAAGTGGTTACAGCCGATGTGTGTATGAGCCTTAGTCTGTGTACATCGATATCATGCGAGGAAAGTTTTCATAAGGTCGATGATGTTTCTTAGTTGAACGTCGCACTGACGTGGTATTGATAAAGCAACTACCTGTACATGTATTTTGACTAAAGAAAGAAACATGGTACCAGTAATTTATGACGTACAGCAAAGGAACACGCCGTGGTCCAATGATAACGTACTCTACTGCGGATCCAAGTATTGTGGGTTCGATCCTTTTTGGATAAGAATCTTTCATGATTTTCCCAGGCGCAAAGTACTGGTCCAACGCCGGAGCTGACATGAGGGAATTGTATGATTAGTAAGGAGTGTTTCCAATGGACATGTAATAGAAATGTCAGGAGCTTACAACTATCTGTATTACTACGTAATAAGCTTTGTTAAATACACTCGCGGCAGTCGGTGTTGCTACTTTTGACCCAAATTATTCATTATTGATGATTGACAAAATGCATCTTGTCTACATCGTAGACTCGCAGGCCTACATGTAGGACGGAGCCCTCTTAAGCAACAGATGGTTTTTGAACAGGGTTGCTTTCAACGCTTTCTAAGGAAGCACACATTTTGGATCGGACAACAATTCGGGGCTATATTTAGTAAATTTATATTTATAGATTTCACTCTTATTTACTACACTGAGAAAAAAAGTCTGAAATTTGTTTCCTCTGTTGACACTAAATGTTGACAATTTTCATGTTTATTTCAGTACGATTGCGTCATGGAAGTCAAAACTGAATAAAAATGTGTTGAAAATCGATGCTGGTAATACCGTGTTTAATACGAGTAAATTGTAACGAAAAAAGATAATACGCAGGAAACAATTCATTTCGAACTATGACTGGCTGGAATATCCATAGATAGCCAGCAATATATACATAAAACAGATTTATGATGACGTCACAATAGCGAAACAGCATATTAGTACAGCGTCTGATTAGCATGCTTAAGGTTGTAGGTTCGAGTCCCAGGGAACTAACTTTTTTTAACACTTTTTCTTTTTTAAATTTCTACTGCAATATAAGACATACATATTTCTGTCATAATGAAAGTCATTAATTTAAGTACATGTGTGTGTATATATATAAAACACATTAAGTTACATATAATTCAGATCTCAAATAGAAAATTTGTTGTGTTAGATTACATACTCATATTATCTTATAAACTGTAGGCTAGAGTGTGGCGATCTGTTTATTGTTAGCAACCCATTGAGAAAAATGATGGGTTTATCGTTTTTAACGACCGTATTCAAGCAAGGTAAAAGTGGGTTTATAACTTATGGACCATTGGCATCGCTTGGAAATATTAAATTTACTTTGATAAGCATAAGAAATGCGACATCATCATATTTAAACTCCTGTTCTCTCAGCGCTATCAGCGCTTTGATTATCTACGTAGTTGTCTAACCTCACTTTTGACTTATTTATAGACGATGACGCAAGATAGGACCAAATTATTATTTAAACGATTTCCATTGGTAGAGAATGCCTGTTACGTTGAGGAAAAGGTTACGCACACTCCTTTGTTGAGATGACTACAAAGACATACGGCATTAAACAAAGATTGGTAACTAGTCTTAATCTCACAAAAGCACGTAACAAATAATCCAATTCTCGTAAAGTCACGTTTTCAAATATCTCTTTTTCTATTGAGGATATGTGAAAGTAAATTGCATCTTACAATAGATCATTGCATTACCATCAAAATGATACATTTTGTATTAAAATAAGTCGAGAAATAAAAATGTTTATGTCAAATAGAAAAGTATCTGCATGATGATAACTATGTGAAATGCGTTGTTTTTAATTGGAAATTTAACTCATAGTTTAAAAAAAAAAAATTTTAAAGAATTATTTTTATTTTCCACTGTGATTTTTTTTCAAACTTCTTTGAAACTTTGAATTATTCAATGATGTGTTTTGTGCCTAAAGAATATTTTCCACTGGCTTTTCCACGAGTTCCCTATCTCCGTTTAATATGTCTTTGATGACAAAAAGCTGAATTCCGGAAATATAAAGTAAATATAGAGTTATCAAAAACTTCTCTTAGATGCACATTGATTCCTGTTTCGGGCTGAACGTAATAAACATCTGCAGTAAATATATATATAATAGCTTATAGTGCACTTCATTACAAAAAATGTTTACTCCGCCGATTGTGGTGGAGGGGACGCTTTGCAGTTTATTGCCGTTCTACATTATCCAATATTTTAATCTCCATTACCGCCGAATATCTGTTTTAAAGGTATTTCTTGTTTTTGTTTATTGCGTTCCAAAGGCGTATCTATTGTACTTTTTAGGTTAAAAATATGTCTAGAGCACCTTTGACTATGATTCTTTCAGGGTTACCTCCGCTTAGCATCCGCATGCAGGTATTATCAGATAATAGTAATAGTAGAATGTTGAAGTACGAGTAATGGTAATAGTGTAACTGTTATTTAAAGAGATAACTGTAGTGGCAATAGTAACACTTAGTCATAGAAGCAGAAAAAAGACTATTTTGAGAAAGTGGACGATGATTTAAAATAGACAGAAGATGAAGCCAAACATAGACACTAATATTCTCATTAAAGAGCAATAAACCGGCCACCATTTACACGTGAAACATCTGTCCGCACTCGTGTGATGGCAAAGGCGGATGATAACCAATTAAATATGCATATACAGACCAGCGTGAGCTCCGTGTGGTCCGGCCCACGAGGCCACCTGGGCGGGGAAACAATCCCGAGCAGACTTTGTGTCGCCAACCCGCCTAATGGGTCAAGGGAAAGAAGTCCGTGCTGAAGATAAAAACATTTAGTTAACCTTTTGGTTATTTCGCCATTAACCACATGAAAACGACCAGGAAAATGATAAATGCGCACAGTGTAAAAACCAGATCAACCTGTCAGTAACTTGCAAATGATTATATTCACCAGTGCTAATGCATACTTGTTCATACTGGTGATGCTTTCAGTCTGATCAGGTGTTTTACCGTGGTCAAACAGGATGTAAGAGGGCGCAGAGTTTCGAGTTGTGTGGCTAACAGAATATCTGTCAACTGATATTCATCAATGTGAATAAAATCAAGCAAATCTTCGGGTAACACCGGAAAAAAAATGTGAGGTACAAACGGTAAACAAAAATGTGACAAAAACAGCACGACTGAACAATTTTAAATAACTTGATTACAGTGGAATTATTTAAAGTGGATTCGCACTTCCTTTCTCTCTCTCTATCTCTATCTCTCTCTCTCTCTGACACATTTTTTTTTAATTTCCTTTCCTTTTTATCAGGTAGGATGTGAAGTTGTGAAATTAAATCAGTTGTATCTATAAGCAAACTAATCGTAATCGAAACTGGGAAATATATTAAAAATATGCAAATTTATATCTCGTACTACGCAAAATTGATTTTGAAAGAATAAATAAGCGTGACGGGTCGTGACGACATACCATGCGTGATTTCTATATAATATGTCCCGAGGATGACGTGCAAATAAAATCGTGCGTTTGAACTAAACAAAGTTTTTGAGCAGAAGTTATAATCAAGAAGGGGTGCTGCAGAAAATAACATGATATCACTCAAACTTTGGATCAGATTTTACTTTCATTTAATGAGTACTCGTTAAGAAGATCCTGTATAATCAACAGATGGGCATCGATCGAACAGGTGAGCGGGACTTTATGTTCAGAGGTAATCCAATCGGGCCTAGAGTGTTATTACATGGAAATAATTTAAATACTTCACAATCGAACACTATGAAGTCCCCGAAATTGATAACCCGGTATAGTCACATGACTGAGTGGACAGGTGTAACGCTAGTGGCGGGATGGATCACTTATCAGGCAGCAGCTGCAGACGACAGCCACAGGTAGGGGGTCACAGGTCACCGATAAAGGTCAAACCAGGCAGATGGTGCAACAAGTGCCGTGGCAGACGACAAGTGAAACTTGAGGACCGTTTTTGGGAGTAATATTTTTTAATCATGAAATTCACCACTGCGCTATAACTCGATCTATCATATATTTATAAGAGGTGACGTTGTTGGAGCTTAACCTTCGCAGATTTTTGCTAAGTATTAACATACATCTGATAAAATAATACAGCAAAATTGCTATCATAATTATGAGGACTGTTGGAGAGAAATGAAATGTTCGGAGTCTCGGAAAATTGAGAGCACTTTTTAATGTTGCCCGTTCAGTGACAAGAATATAGTTAATTCAGGATCCCCTCAAATATCCTTCTCATTTCCCCTTCAATTCTACTGGCCATTCCTTTAGTCTGAACATGGTACTTATACTTAAGTATTTATTGTTGAGAACATTAGATCAGACCCTAAGTTCAATATTCATGCTCATACTCGAACTATGGACTTTTAATTCAGTGTAGATTTGAGTAGGGTGTTTGAACCTGATATTGTACCTAAGTATGTTCGATATATTTCATCATAGAGGAAACCATGAAAAGACCTATGCGAACAACATAAAACCAGATCAGCCTGCGAGTAACTCACAGGCTGATCAGGTTTTATGCTGTTCGCTGCTCCTCAGTGGTCTGGAAATGAGGATTTTGTAATTAAATTTGGGAAGGTTTAACTGTGGTTTTCTGCAGACCAAGCTTTATGTGGTCCCTATTGAGTGCGTCAAAATGAGTCTATATGAGGGAAAGGGTTCAAGAGTAAATTATTCAAGCGAATAGCTTACGCTACACCCATTACCTTTTACCCCCTCTTTCTTTCCCTGTTTTGTGTTGATTGATAAGATTCATTTGTAATTACAGTTCAGTAATTTTCCGTGTATTTGGTATTTTGATATAAGAGTAATTAGTCACTTAGAACTGTACCACTTATATACTGACATTATAACGTTTAATTTCATACCTTGATTATTTGTATTGTTTTTGTTCATACAACTTTCTGCAATAAGTCTAGATATCAAAACTATATTTGTAAGAAAATTATTTTATGATTTGAAACATTAAACATTTGGTTCGTGTCAGAACTGAACTATTTATTGTGATGCTATGTCCAACACATATAATGGCTTCACTGCATGTGTACCTTGGGTGAGCTGGCAACATCCACTCTCTCGGAAATGTGTAGGTGTCTACCAGTGATTCTGTCCCTTCAGATATGTGCAGGTCTCTATCAGTGATACTGTAACTTCAGGTATGTGCAGGTCTCTACCAGTGATACTGTCCCTTCAGATATGTGCAGGTCTCTACCAGTGATACTGTCCTTCAGGTATGTGCAGGTCTCTATAAGTGATACTGTCCCTTCAGGTATGTGCAGGTCTCTAACAGTGATACTGTCCCTTCAGGTATGTGCAGGTCTCTATCAGTGATACTGTCCCTTCAGGTATGTGCAGGTCTCTATCAGTGATACTGTCCCTTCAGGTATATACAGGTGTCTACCAGTGATATTGTCCCTGCAGATATATACAGGTGTCTAACAGTGATACTTTTCTTTCAGATATATACAGATGTCAGCTACTGATACTGTCCCTTCAGGTATGCTGCAGGTCTCTATCAGTGATACTGTCCCTTCAAGTATGTGCAGGTGTCTACCAGTGATACTTTTCTTTCAGATATATACAGATGTCTGCTACTGATACTGTCCCTTCAGGTATGTGCAGGTGTCTACCAGTGATACCGTCCCTTTAGATATGTGCAGGTCTCTATCAGTGATACTGTCCCTTTAGATATGTACAGGGCTCTATCAGTGATACTGTCCCTTTAGATATATACAGATGTCTACCGGTGATACTGTCCCTCAGATATGTGCAGGTCTCTAACAGTGATACTGTCCCTTCACGTATGTGCAGGTCTCTATCAATGATACTGTCCCTTCAGATATGTGCAGGTCTCTATCAGTGATACTGTCCCCTCAGATATGTGCAGGTCTCTATCAGTGATACTGTCCCTTCAGATATATACAGATGTCTACCAGTGATACTGTTCCTTTAGATATGTTCAGGTCTCTAACAGTGATACTGTCCCTTCAGATATGTGCAGGTCTCTATCAGTGATACAGTCCCTTCAGATATATACAGGTGTCTACCAGTGATACTGTCCCTTTAGATATGTGCAGGTCTATAACAGTGATACTGTCCCTTCAGATATACAGTATCTACCAGTGATACTGTCCCTTTAGATATGTGCAGGTCTCAAACAGTGATACTGTTCCTTTAGATATGTTCAGGTCTCTAACAGTGATACTGTCCCTTCAGATATATGCAGGTCTCTATCAGTGATAAGTCCCTTCAGATATATACAGGTGTCTACCAGTGATACTGTCCCTTTAGATATGTGCAGGTCTCTAACAGTGATAATGTCCCTTCAGATATGTGCAGGTCTCTATCAGTGATACTGTCCCTTCAGATATGTGCAGGTCTCTATCAGTGATACTGTCCCTTCAGATATGTGCAGGTCTCTATCAGTGATACTGTCCATTTAGATATGTGCAGGTCTCTACAGTGATACTGTCCCTTCAGATATGTGCAGGTCTCTAACAGTGATAATGTCCCTTCAGATATGTGCAGGCCTCTATCAGTGATACTGTCCATTTAGATATGTGCAGGTCTCTAACAGTGATACTGTCCCTTCAGATATGTGCAGGTCTCTATCAGTGATACTGTCCCTTCAGATATGTGCAGGTGTCTATCAGTGATACTGTCCCTTCAGATATGTGCAGGTTCTATCAGTGATACTGTCCCTTCAGATATGTGCAGGTCTCTACAGTGATACTGTCCCTTCAGATATATCAGGTTCTACAGTGATACTGTCCTTTAGATATCAGGTGTCTACAGGAAACTTCCCTTCAGATATACAGGTCTCTACCAGTGATACTGTCCCTTCAGATATACAGGTGTCTACCAGTGATACTGTCCCTTCAGATATGTGCAGGTCTCTATCAGTGATACTGTCCCTTCAGATATGTGCAGGTCTCTATCAGTGATACTGTCCCTTCAGATATACAGGTGTCTACCAGTGATACTGTCCCTTCAGATATGTGCAGGTCTCTACAGTGATACTGTCCCTTCAGATATGTGCAGGTCTCTACCAGTGATACTGTTCCTTCAGATATGCGCAGGTCTCTATCAGTGATACTGTCCCTTCAGATATGTGCAGGTCTCTAACAGTGATACTGTCCCTTCAGATATATGCAGGTCTCTACCAGTGATACTGTTCTTCCAGATATGTGCAGGTCTCTATCAGTGATACTGTCCCTTCAGATATGTGCCGTACTCTATCAGTGATACTGTCCCTTCAGATATGTGCAGGTCTCTATCAGTGATACTGTCCCTTCAGATATGTGCAGGTCTCTATCAGTGATACTGTCCCTTCAGATATGTGCAGGTCTCTATCAGTGATACTGTCCCTTCAGATATGTGCAGGTCTCTATCAGTAATGTGATAAGTAATTAACGTTAATTCAATTTGTCAATTTCACTATTCAAGGGAGTTAACTGACCAATAAAGTCATTAGATTATCTCGTGGCATCATAATTTTTTTAATTGTTTTCGTAGATGTTTTCATTTTATTTTTTCCTATTAAGAAACTCGTAGCTACGAGTTAGAGAGATTTTTTTTGTTTTTCTTAGTAACTCGTGGCCACGGGTTAGCGAGATTTTATTTTACTTATATCTCGTGGCCACGAGTTAGCAGGATTTGTTTTTGTTATATCGTGGCCACGAGATAAAACTAATAAAAAAAAAATCAGGTTTTCTCTGTGTTTCCGTAGGAACTTGACACAGACTTTTTTTAAATGTGAATCACAATAAGTACATATAATAATATTATATGTACTAATAGTGATTCACACTTAAAAAAAGTTTGTGTCAAGTTCCTGTATTTTATACAACGGAATCAGTTCTATAACATCTATCTTATTATTACTGGCATAACAACCCAGGCACTTATAATACACTGTTGAACATGCTCTAAAGTGCTTAGTTTTGGAAAAGAGTTTTTTTTTTCTATGTAAATTTTGAAGAAGAACTATATATATATATATATATATATATATATAGAGAGAGAGAGAGAGAGAGAGAGTTTACTGGTTCTTCACTCTCAGTTGTTTTATGAAATGACCGACGTGCCGTGTTTTAACGATCCTACATTATAAATGTATTTCAAAAAATTTTGTCGCTGAAACTAAGTCCGAATTCTACCCAAGTTCAAGGATGACATCGCAACTTTGAATCCACTTTTAATCATCTTGACATATTTCTATTCGGAGTTATTCTTTTTTGGAATGACCTGCTGTTGCCATTTTCCCCATGACTTTTTTTTTTCTTTCACCATTTTGCATAAAGATAGATTCATGTATGTGATTATGATATAAACGTCAACCAGTGCGTATATTTCATCAGGATAAAAAACATGAGACTTTTTACGATAAAGAAAAATCAAAATGCCACATAAAAGAGAAAAAAAAATATAAAAGAAAAAAAAATGAAATGACATCAATGCCTCCTCATACTCAATATTTCAGATTTAAGCCCAAACCCCCACTTTCTTACCATCACGAAGCATTGTCGCACCCAATTTTTGTACTGCTCAAAACGTTCAGGTACGCCCATTAACCCTGGCTCCGCATCAATCCTGCCACACTGAGTTACCACGTGACCATGGTGTGTACCAAAATTCACGCTGTTCTCACCTGTGATTTAGCTGAAACTCAGCTATTCTTTAATTCTCTGTGGCAGAGAGGTACGCGAGATCTGCGTTGAAGATTAGTATGCTCAGTGAAGTGTTCCTCAGCTTCGAATGTAATGAATACTATTTTCCGACATCAACTATTGTGGTTAACATTATATGACCGGTACTGATGAGGAACAATAAAATGGAAACTCTGGGTCTAATTTAAACAAAGACAGGATGGAATTTGGGTGTAGTTCTGCGGAAAAGATACATTACAACATCTGTTAAACCATTTACCGTTTCAGCTGGCATTGTCTTTCATAATTAAATAATTAATTTCTCACATATATATGTACCATATACATGGAACAGTAAAGGATTTAATCGTTTAATTAAACAGGAAAGATTATGGACAAAGGTTTAGACATATGCAGTTAAACCTAGGTTCGGCTTGATAAATCTTATCAAATGGAGAGACCGTGGGACGAACAACAGGTCACTCACTGATAAAAGACAGAGGGTTAATGAGCAACATACAGTACTAACAAATGTGCAGACCTCGGTTTTATCACAGTGATTGTCAGAGAAGTGATAGGCGGGGGAGGAGTGCATCCCCACTCCCACAACAAACAAGTCTTGACCTTCTGTATCGGTATGGTTACACTTTATCTAATATAGACTCGTTTTGACACAGTGGCAAACTGAAGTAACCCAGATCATACAGTTCATTCCAGGAGCTGTCTAGTCAGTGTCTGCCCTGTTTGCTTATACAATATTGAAGCTCAGATTCTATAATACGACAAAGAGAAAAACCCATTGTCTCATGTTATAATTATGGATAATATTCATAAAATGCAAAGAATTGGGGGAAAAGCACAAGGGAGATAACTTTATTAATTGTTGCAATAACTTTTGTCATGGTTATTTCCCTTGCGAGAAAGATCTCGTTGATATAAATTTAAATTTATATGGAAATAGTAATAAGAGTAGTAATATTAAAACATTGAATAAATAGCGAAATAAGCAAATATCTCAATGCCGATAGTACACGCATCTAGTTGGTAAAACAATAACATTAAAATATTCAAATAATGAGTAAAATAATGGGTAAAGTTTTTGATGATTTTAAATAATGTTAAGGTGTCAGAGGTGTCGGTAAAACAAGGTTTACATTGAAAACGCATTATATCAGAAATATTGATTTTATATTGCGGCTAAGATCATTTCAATATATCATTGTGAAGGTCAGGGGAAGTGTTTGAGAGTAAAATTGAAGGTCACGCGGCAATCAGACTTAATTTATTTGTTGGCATCCGTATAAATGGGTTATCAAAAGGAGAAATGTAACTTTGTGCATGTGTTCATTTAACTATAAAATCCGTTGATCAGTGTATATATATATATATATATATATATATATATATATATATATATATGTATGTGTGTGTGTGTGTATTTATATCTATTTCATATATTTTTTAAAAAGATTCTGAAAAAAAATCATAATGATTAATCACATAACACATATGCTATCATTTCACGACTGTAAGATTTCTGTATATGCTTATTTCAGGTACGTCGATGGAATATTTCATATATATTATGTTGTAAGATTTTTGGTCAAAGAAAATATATTTTACCTTTGGCCTCACCATTAATGAAAAGTATTTTTATGACCTGCATTAATATAAAACGTGTTTATACTGTAATTATCACTAAAGGTGATGAATACCTCCGCATCCCACTTTGTTTTCTGGTAATTTGAGTGTAAGACAGGACGAAATTAATTCCTATATACCGGTAGTTCCCACTTCTTTGAAGCTGGGATATAAAAATCGACTTTTTCTGAATAAAAGAACCCGTACATTGTTTAACCCTGACATGAGAATATGAACTATTCTGCTACATGACATTAAGAGCCAAAAAATGGTTTGACAAAAGCCATCTGACGTGACTTTGTAACGTTTGTTGGCTTAACGTCCCACCTACAGTATTTCACGACCCACGACCTCCAGTTCCCAAGGCGGACGCTCTAACTTTTTGGCCACAGGGAACAGTGACTTTGCAGTGTGTATGTTTATAAGAGACTGTATGCTGCATGTCATTTTAGTTAACATGCCATATTCACAGCGAAGTGTTCTATAAATCTATGTATACCCCCCCCCAATAAAATTTTTGCCAAATATTTGTAAAGTGCAGGTGGTTTTTGTATGAAGTTAGAACTGTCACCCAGGGACTGACTTATTCCCCTCCCCGCCCACCCAGGAAAAAGTTGCAGGTTCAATTCCTGCTATGACAAACTTATATACACTTGTGTAACGATTAATTCATGCAAGTGTTGTTGTTGTATTGGGGTTTACCGTCACTGCGATAGTATTTCAATCATATAGCGACGTCCAGCTAATTACAGGTGGAGGAAGATCCCGAGTACACAGAGGTACCCGGGTAGAACCACCGACCTACCGCAAGCCAGCTGGAAGGCTTCCTCACATGAAAAATCCGAAGTCCCTACCGGGATTCGAACCCACAGCGGTGAGGGGCTGAGAGATTTGTAGTCCACGACTGTAACCGTTCGGCCACGGCGGCCCCCCGTGCAAGTGTAATGTGCACCGGCCTTAATTTAGGTATATAGAATAAATAATTTTCTCTTGGCTATCTTGTCGTTTGATTTTGGACCAATGATTAATGAAATGATTTGAAGAACCAATGATCAATTAGGAATTACAAAGCATGTGTATTAGAAATGATTTCTATTATAAAATGTAGTAGTTGAATCAGTTTTAATTAATGTGTAATAACAGGCGTGATTTCCTATCACTTAAATAAATATCAACCTTAGTTGAGTCTGTCCGTGCTATACTACTATGTGGATATCTTGCCCTATCGAACCCTATTGTTAAGGGTATCCCTTTTTCCTGCAGTTTAATAGCTCCCAGCAAACGCAATGCTTGCAGTGAGTCCTCCGCGTACAGGAATCAGAAGACCTTTATTAATAATATAAGGCGTTGTGTAACATTCAATAGATGTTGACGACGGTCAGATACAAACTGATCCATTTCGCATCTCAACTGCGATTATATTAGCTAAAACGGGGAACCAACTGTGGGAACCTTTTATAAAGCAATTGTTGATAGACACAGAAACAAGCGTTAGTAATTCACCACTCGATATAAACGTAACTCAGTATGAAACAATTAGGTGCGAATCGTCCGTTGCATAAAATGTTATATCGTATATTAGAAAATATAAAGGTGACAGATATTACTTTTGCTACACACGTTTTGTTGGTATCCATCAAGTAGTGTAGAGGGAACACTTTAATAACATGTTATTAATGTATTTGAGATGCAAACTTTGTCAAAGGAGCAGAATTTTAGAAAAAGGGGAGATAACCCAACCAGTTATAGATTATGCACATCTACAATGTGCAATATTTAATGCAAGCAAGTTTTATTGAAATGTATATAAGCTACCAAAACAGCCATAATTTTCTGAAAAGGGGAAATAACCTAACCTGTTACAGATTATATGCACATCTACAATGTGTAACAATTAATCCCAGCATGTTTCATTGAAATAAGTTCAGTAGTTCCAAAGCAGTAGCTGGCAAAGAACCAGTTACCAAACAGTCAAGGGGGCATCATTTTTACAAAAAGGGGAGATAACCCAACCTGTTGTAGATTACACACTTTTACAATGTGTGATTAATCCCAGCAAGTTTTATTGAAAACACATCTGTTAGTTACAGAGGAGTAGCCAGTAGATCGTTATGGTAGTTGCTGGCAATGTACATGAGCTACCAAATGGTAAAAGGTGCATAATTTTCCCAAAAGGGGAGATAACCCAACCTGTTATAAATTATGCACATCTACAATGTGCAATGTTGAATGCAAGCAAGTTTTATTGAAATATATCCAGTAGTTCTGAAGCAGTAGCTGGCAATGTACATGAGCTACCAAATGGAACAAGAGGGCCAAGATGGCCCTAGATCGCTCACCTGAGAAAAGTATCATTCATTGCCTGTACAAAACAGATTGCTTTAGAATTAAGATGATGAGGTGAAACAATGTTCAGGAATTTTCTGACCCCATCCACAAAAGATATCATCATGACAAACATTCTGCCAAAGTTTGAGGATGATTGGACCAAAAATGTTGCCCTCAGAGTATAAACAAGATTTTTCTAAGATTTGACCTACTGACCTACATTTCTATCCAGCCCCACCCATTTTCAAACTGGTTCGAGATATCATCATGACAAACAATCTGACCAAGTTTGAGGAAGATTGGATTAAAATTGTAGCCTCTAGTGTGTAAACAAGATTTTTCTAAGACTAGTGTGTAAACAAGATTTTTCTAAGATTTGACCTGACCTACTTTTTGATCCAACCTGACCCATTTTCGAAAGGGTTCAAGATATCATCAAGACAAACATTCTGACCAAGTTTGAGGAAGATTGGATCAAAATTGTGGCCTCTAGTGTGTAAACATCAAATTGTTGACGGACGACGGCCGACGGACAATCAAGTATCCCAAAAGCTCACCCTGAGCTATGCTCAGGTGAGCTAAAAAGCAGCATAATTTTCTCAAAAAGGGAGATAACCCAACCTGTTATAAATTATGCACATCTAAAATGTGCAATGTTGAATGCAAGCAGGTTTTATTGAAATATATCCAGTAGTTCTGAAGCAGTAGCTGGCAATGTATATAAGCTACCAAAACGGCCAAAGGGGCATAAATTTTCCAAAAGGGGAGATAATCCAACCTCTTATAGATTACGCACATCTACAATGTGTAATGATTAATCCCAGCAATTTTCATTGAAATATGTCCTGTAGTTATGGAGGAGTAGCAGGCAAATCATTTTGTCTACAGAGAGACAGACAACCCGATACCAGTTTACCCCCCCCCCCCCTAACTTTGTTGGGAGGGGGGGGGGGGGGGGTGTATAATTATAAAATTAAAGGTGCATACCCTGCAACCATTTTATGTATTGAAGAACAGAAAATTTCTCTTCATAAAAATGGAATTACGTGTCAATTTACTTTCACAGATATTTTATTGAATCAATATACCCGATAGATATTTGGATGTCCTCTATTGTAGGAGACTCTTTTGCAAAAACTTTTCTTCAATGGTAGATATTTTAGGAATACCATTTCTCAAAGGAAAACGCCACTCTAATGCACACAAAATCCCAACTTTCTAACGAAAAGCATGCCATACCAAAGTCCTGCATACCAACATTGTGTTGAGTTAAGAAGTACCATCTATAATTTTGTGAAGTGGAGGTTAATTGTAAATGACTTGGTACAGCCTGTCCGATCGACCTCTTGTATGAAATGTTCAATGTCTAGAGTATTCCAGTATTAAGATGTGGAACTATTAAATCTGCTAATAGTTGCTTTAGCAAAGTTTGTGATGAACTATTCATACAATTAAGTTGGCCACATGTCCAGCTGGGATACAAATGGCATTTTGATCATGGGTCATGGGTCATAAGGACTTGTTTTAACATGTCAGATGTAGTTGATATGAAATAAAAACTCCTATATCCTCTTAAGGTGCAATAAAGGGGTTTTCTATCACTTTAATTTTTAATTATGCTAGTGATGAACCAAAAAGTCCCAACTTTTTACAGGAGGCAGAAGACCTTGTGTGCTTAGAGACCCTTGGGTAGAACTACCGACTTACGGCTTCCTTACAATTTATGTGACCCTTCCCCAGTGTGTGTATCAAAGAAATACTAAATCAAAGAACTGGTTTTACTGGTTGTTATAGATCAATTATCCCTGAAATTATTTGTCAAATTTGCTTGGTTTGAACATTGTACCTTTAGTGTTTCAAATCATTTTGGGGGTTTTACCAATATGAGATAGGCATAGTGCTGCCTCACAGATTGCTGTAGACAAGTGGCACGATACCATATACAGTTACATCATCCTGACACCACACTGTGCAGGAACCACTCGTGTTATGCAGACTAAAAAGCTAAGCTGTAATACCAGTCTCATTTTCACAACTAAGATATAGTACGGTATGCAACTGAAGTCCATGTCTTCTTCCTGGGACGTTACTCACTCATCCATTGGAACAGATTATGTTGTTTGCCTTCCTGCTCAGGCATATTGTGAATCATGCTGCAGTTTTTGACTGAGAAAGCCTTTAAGGGCCAGCACCACTGAGTTGGTTCTCTTGGGACTCATTTCGAATACACACCCAGGTTCTTTAACGTGTCCGATGTATAGCACCGATACACGCGAAGCCCCTTAACCATTGTCTGGATGAAGCAGTGCTAGGCCTCTAGTTAGGCAGGGAACACTGCAAAATGTTCCAGAAATTTTCCAAGATTCTACTGGGATTTGAACCCCAGGATAAGCAGTCCAATGTGTTACCTCTCAGCCACCACTCTGCCTGTTTATTGTTAATTAGTACCTTAAAACAGGGTCTCTTTACTGTAATACAGAAAGCCCAGCTTCAAGTACAGCAGTAAGTACTGCATAAGTAAAAGAACCATGTCCCTCATGACATGCTTCATATAAAGTAAGGTTTGAGTACAACAATCCCTATTTAACCACAAGATGATCTATGCACAACCCAAATTGTGTGGGTATGAACCCTGTTGTAAGCTAGACCATTTTATGATCATTTAAAGCACAAAGTACTGAACCTAATGCAAGAAATGTTGACAGGAAGTAGTACAAGTGGTAAAAATTTCTGTCTCAATTGAAGAAAGATGAAATGAGTTGTACAGGTTGAATCACTGAATCCAAGACCCTACTTTTGTGAAGTGAAGCCCAGTATAGTAAGGACAAGACATTGTAAGACAATTAGTCTATGGTAATATACATAACCAGACTCTATTTCCACCAACCATACTCAGTGCTAAGTAACACTCTAATACTTCACCAAATTTCACCAATCTTATTTCTCCAATACATTTACTCTTTGCCAAAGGGCAACATGTAAAGCCAGCGTATTAAGTAAGTATGACCTTGACCTTTTGAGCTAGGGACCCAACTCTTCTGTGCAACAGTTTATCTTAATGAGGCAAATCTTACTACAGAATATTTGATCCATCTGTAAGTTACAGCCCAAACAAGCGAATCCAGCTGATGAGACACACACACATCAGATTGCCATTGTGGTAACTGTTGAGCAATCACCTCTAAGTGTTGACACTAAGAACCCAACTCCGGTGGGCCAATTTGCCTCATTGAGGCTAAAGTTGCTGGATATTTAAAAATACTGCAATCCATATCAAAGCCTGGACAAGCAAATTCTGAAGACCTGATGCATTAACGCTCAAACACTAAACTGACATTGTGGCCACCATGTCAGTATTTTAGCAGGCTCAACAAAAATTTGAGTCAGTTTCTTCATGTGCTTGAATATTTAATGAACAAGAGGGCCAAGATGGCCCTTGGTCGCTCACCTGAGAAAGATGATTGCTTAAGAAATAAAGATGCTTGAGTGTAAAAGTGAAATCTGGATTTTTTTTATGGTGAAATGGGCATTACTCCTAAATTTACAAGTCAATATCAGTTATAATTGAACCCGATTGTGAGATTATGGGCATAAACATTGTCCTAAAGTTTAAAAATGATTGTTAAAAAAATGAAGTTGGTAGAGAATAAACAAAGTGAAATCTTGCATTTTTTGTATTAAAAGGGGCATAACTCCTGACCTAATTGACCCATCTCAGCCACAATTGAACTCAATTGAGACATTATGGTCATTAACAATGTCATAAAGTTTGAAGATGATTGCTAAAAAAAGGAAGATGCTAGAGTGTAAACAACGTGAAATATGGCTTTTTTTATATTAAAAGGGGCATAACTCCTGACCTAAATGACCCATCTCAGCCACAAATGAACTCAATCGAGACCTTATGGTAATTAAGCATTGTCATAAAGTTTGAAGATGATTGCTCAAAAGATGAAGATGCTAGAGTGTAAACAAAGTAAAATATGGCATTTTTTTAATATTAAAAGGGGCATAACTCCTGACCTAATTGATGAATCTCAGCCATAATCGAACTCAATCGAGACCTTATGGTCATAAGCATTGCCATAAAGTTTGAAGAGGATTGCTCAAAAGATGAAGATGCTAGAGTGTAAACAACTTGAAATATGGCATTTTTGAATATTAAAAGGGGCATAACTCCTGACCTAATGGTACGATATCAGCCATAATCGAACTTGGCCGTGATTGTATGGTTATAAACATTGATATAAAGTTTGAAGATAATTGCTCATGAAATGAAGATGCTAGAGTGCAAACAATGTGAAATCTGGCTTTTTTGAATATTAAAAGGGGCATAACTCCTGACCTAATGGTACGATATCAGCCATAATCGAACTTGGCCGTGATTGTATGGTTATAAACATTGATATAAAGTTTGAAGATAATTGCTCATGAAATGAAGATGCTAGAGTGCAAACAATGTGAAATCTGGCTTTTTTGAATTTTAAAAGGGGCATAACTCCTGACCTAATGTTCCGATATCAGCCATAATCGAACTTGGCCGAGATTTTATGGTTATAAACATTGTTTTAAAGTTTGAAGATAATTGCTCATAAAATGAAGATGCTAGAGTGCAAACGAACAAATTGTGGACGACGGACGACGGACGGACGGACGGACGACGGACGACGGACATTCATCGATCCTAAAAGCTCATCCTGAGCACACGTGCTC
The DNA here is from genome assembly GCA_021229015.1 of Solen grandis. Lineage (NCBI taxonomy): Eukaryota > Metazoa > Mollusca > Bivalvia > Adapedonta > Solenidae > Solen > Solen grandis. Next base: position 72,426,388 of record CM037781.1, on the reverse strand, counting down.
AGGTGAGCTAAAAAGTAATGGTGGAAAAATTACAAAGTTTAAGTATCATTTAACAATAAATATGGTTGGTGGAATTTGAGTCATGTCACAGAATGAGGCAGGGTTTTCAGTAAATATATTTCCCTTTTTAAGCACAAGACATGCATAAACAAGAATAACATTAAATATACACACAACTGCTCCAAATGGACTTTTTTATTTCAAGCATTCTTAACATAGAGTAAATTGTAGAGAAATTTTAACCACATACACAATTCACCCAGCAATGTCTTGACGTTAGTTCCCAGTATAACTTTATATGCATGTAGTTCTAGTTTCTCTTAAATCCCAGGAAACACAAAACCTATACATGTCTTTTATTTATGTTTGTGCAACTTGTGCATCTGATTATTTTTTCCAACGTTGCTGGGGGTATCCATGATAATCCACGTATATGTCTCCCTCTCAAACCATTTCACTACAATCTGAAAGAGAAAACAAATGATGTCGTTTTAATAGGTTTTTTTTTTAGACCCTGAACCCCCCCCCAAAAAAATCAACTTGGAAGTTATTCAAATATAGCCCCTTTTTTGTGTCACATGCTGTAAGCAGGGGTGACACATATGGATCACTCTGCTGTCGTCTGTCTGTCACACTTTTACCATCACCCTTCAGCAGGTGACACACGCGTCCCAAAAACACTCTTGTTTTGGAATCAAATCAGTTTCATTTACCTATTTCATTATCTTATTTCATTTTTAGGATTTACTGTTGTGGTGTTTACCGCTGTAGTGACAGTGCAGCCCCAAGGGCACAGAGACACCTGGGTTAAACCACCGACCCACTCAGCACTGTTAACCAGCTGGAAACTTCTTAACATCATCAAATTTGAGTGTCCCTGCCAAGATTAAAACCTACAATGATGAGGGGCTGAGTTTTAGTAAGTCAGGCACTATAACCACTCAGCCATGGATGAACCCTTGTAGGATATAATTACTACCTTCTATTTGCAAAAACAGAATTTCTAAATTAAATAAATTTAAATGTACACTCTTCATTTTCTAACAAGAATATTCTTTGGATCACTTAATATGTCACCTGCTGAAGTATGACGGAAAAAGAGTGACAGACAGACAGACAACGGAAAAGTGATCCACCTCTGCTAATAGCAGGTGACAAAAAAAGTAAATTCTCACTTATTATAGTCATTGTCACTTTCTTCAAACATTTTTCTTTAACTTTTGTTTGTTGGGCTTATTGTCCCACTGATAGTATTTTAGTCATTTGAAGACAATGTCTGCTTGAGACAGATATAGTGCTGCCACTCTGCATAGACAAAGACATGCCATAGAAATGTGGCATGATACCACACCCAGTCCCATTATCCTGACATCATGCCAACCAGTCCTGGAACAACCCTTATATAGTGAGCGCCGTGCAAGGGAGCTATACTTGTACAATTTTTTATGACTCTGGTATGCTGCTGCCAGTATCCAGCCAATGGCCAGTCACCACCAGCTCCGGAGGTGGACACTCTAACCACTTGGCCACCAGGGATGGTAAAGAAAAAATGTAGATGAACTTCAGTTGGTAATTATAACTATATGATGTGTATCAGAACAAGACACTTACCTTTTGTACAAAACAAACTGTGAACCGGTCATTCGTACACATCTTCCTTATCACAAATATACTGTGCTATTTCTGAAGGTGTCATTAGTTTTTCTGCATCCATATCTGGAATCTCAAAGCCTGAAAATCATAAATAATTCTAGGTCAGAAACCATAGTAAATACACAATCCAGATATCAATGTTAACTCTATAGTTTAAAACAGGTAATTAACCCTTTCCCTCATAGAGGACACCATGAAAAGACCTATGTGAACAGCATAAAACCAGATCAGCCTGCGAGTAACTCGCAGGCTGATCAGGTTTTATGCTTTTCGCTGCTCCTCAGTGGTCTGGAAATGAGGATTTTGTAATTAAATTTGGTAAGGTTTAACTGTGGTTTTCTGCAGATCAGGCTTTATGTGGTACATACTGAGTGCATCAAAATGAGTCTATATGAGGGAAAGGGTTAAGAAACACAACAAGAGGGCCATAATAGCCCTAAAATGCTTATCTGAATTCAACTGATGGAAAGACAATGCTTAAGTAAGGATAAAATGCACATTATATATAGTACATGTAGTTAAGAAGCAACGGGTCAAAACTTTGTAATAAATGTACTGATATGGACAACTGGACTTGATACTGATTCATCATGTTCTATTGAGTTTCATAAAAATCTGCCCAGCAGTTTAGGAGGAAATGTTGTATAAAGATTTTTCTATTTTTAGAAGAGAAAGCTTCTGAAGTCAGACAGTTGATTTTCTGCTTACAATCACATTACCGCCACTTATCCGTTGAAAAAAAGTACCACTGGTTGTAGAAGTCAACATTGCAGTTTTGATTAAAGTTAGATATATTGCATGATTTTGAAAGCATTGGGTATAATCACAATTTCTATGCAAATAAAACTGTAAAAGAATAAAGTTTATAATTCAGTGTTCATCAGCAGTTTTATTCATTGAACTACCTATAAATAACCTTATTTGCACCACAAATTTACGGCTGCGGAATTAGCTCAATTGGTAAAAGCATTGTTCAGTATTTTGTTCTTGCAAGGAGTCGTGAGTTCTAGTCCAACTGAGACCATTTTTTTTTTTTTTGTAATACTTATTTTTTTTTTTATTAATACTTATTTTTTTATATTCTTGGTTTATATATTTAGAATTTTTTAATTTTATGCTTCCATTACTTTGCGTTTGTTAAGTTTTTGATTTAAATCATAGACCACAGGATACTGATATTCAGTGAAAAAAAAAATCGACCTCTCAAAATATAAATTATTTATAGAGAGGTTGATTTTTCTAATATAAGGGTCCTGAGCATAGACAGGATTGGTTAAAAGGTCATAACAGTAGAAATGAGAGGAGAACAGTATGTTTAATGTTAGCCATCAATTGAAGCATTTTGTTTTTAATCTTTTCTTGTTACGGTCTCAAATGACTGTAGTGTCTCTGGTCATATCTGTATGTCATAACTCAGAAAGTACTTTAGGGATTGAGTTTATACTTTATACAATGGTCAAACTTTACATCCCAAGAACAATAACTCTACCTTGCTTCATCTCTATTACTTACTTGTATGTTGAAATTATGTTTTTCTAGAACATTTTTTAAAACTATTGAAGGCATGGGTATCAATCTTTACACATGGGAAGGATGCAAAGTGACAAAGAACAATAACTTAATCTTGTCCCATCTTCTTGCTTTTCTATTAAAATTATTTCTGTCTGCAGCAATTTCATGAAGTATGAACCACTATTCCTTATCCATTTGTTTAATTTGACAGAGACTAATAAATTGACAGAGACCAATAAATAAATAATCTATCTTACCTGCTGTTTTAATAAGATTTAACTTCCCTGATTTTTTACATGCATACCGCAAAAACAAAATTAAAGGGATTGACTTTATAATTCACACATTTTAACTCTCGCTTCTGACAGTGCTCTCAGTGTTTTGATTAGCTTTGCCGGTCATCTTGTTTGGCAGACCAGGGTCAAATTCCACCAACAATTCTTAGTGTTAAGTAAAACTTAAATGCTTAAGGGAGATTTTCATCAGTCTTGTTTCTCTCATTAAAATATCCAAATATTTCATTCTTAGAAATCATTGTTAGTTATTAAGGTTATAATTAATTTCAGCAAAGTCATGTACTTAAATATTTCATAAAACAGTAATTGCTGAATATGTACCTTCATAATTTAAAACTTTAAGTATTACATAGCGCTAAGTATTGATGGTGGAATTCGTGTCAAAACCATCTCAGCTATTTTTTGTGCAGTATTGCCCAATGATCATTGCTATTGAGTTTCATCAAAATCTGCTCAGCTGTTTTGGAAATGTTGTTCACAGATTTTTCTTTTTCAGCTCTGGCAGTCATCTTGGTTAGTAGAGAGGAATCATTTTAGCTTTTCCGAAAATCATTCCTTTTTTTTTTTTTTTTGGTGGCCATCTTATTTATATTAGTTAATTTTGTGCAGTATCATCAAATGATCATTCCTAATGAGTTTCATCAAAATCTGTTCTGACAGCAGAACCATTTTTAACACATTTGCTCCCATACTGAAGGTAGACATTTTTATCTTTTGGCCATGGAGACTGTCAATATATGTATGTATGATCTAACATGCAATTTTTTTCAACTTAACTACCCATATCCTTGACATAGTTCTTATGCCATAATAAACGTGCATTTTATTTTCTATTACCTGTATTTTATTAAAGACTTTCAGGGGAAACAAAATCCAATGTCCATAATGTCCAGTGAATAGGGATAAATTAATTTTAAGTGAAATTTAGGATGAAGTCCAAACTGTTCCATTTTGTGAAGTTTTAATGCAAGACTCAAAATATGGCATTTTGGATATCAAATACACTTAAAAAAAAAACAACCTCCAAAATGGGGAAAAAGACTGATATTTGCCCTTGGGGATGCAGTCTAATATTCCTCTGGTATAAAAGAAGGATACACACTGCTAAGCTGGTCTCTTTCTCCAAAAAGTGATGAGAAATTAAATAATATCAACATATCAAAAGAATTTCCGACTTATAACTACATGTGTATGGAGATTTTTTTCACTATTTTGGGAAATGATCCATACCCTTCAGATTGAGAATTTTTGTGCACACTGCTAAAATTAAAGATTCTAGGGAATATAGCTGCCTATGTTGAAAAGTCTTTAAAAATGACACTTTTTTTTTTGTCATATTGAATCTTTTCTTTTTCTTTTTCAGAAAATGAATCAAGAATGCTTACATTCAAATTGGGAAAATATATATACCTGGGTAAAAGTTGGAAATGTAAAAAAACCTGAAAATCCTGATTTCAGCATTTTTTATACAGTAGTTTTATATAGAACAAGTAACTGGTGTTGCATGCAACACATGAGTCCCCTACCGGTGAGGTACATAATTTTTCCATTACCATAGCAAACAGAATTTTGGCAAGAGAAAAAAAAAAGAGGGCCAAGATGGCCCTTGATCGCTCACCTGAGAAAGATGATTACTTAAGAAATAAAGATGCTAAAGTGTAAAAGTGAAATCTGGCTTTTTTTTATGGTGAAAAGGGCATAACTCCTAAATTACGTTAACTTGTCAATATCAGTTATATTTGAACCTGATTGTGAAATTATGGGCATAAACATTGTCTTAAATTTTAAAAAAGATTGCTAAAAAAATGAAGATGCTAGAATGTAATCAAAGTGAAATCTGGCATTTTTTATATTTAAAGGGGCATGTCTCCTGACCTAATCAACAGATCTCAGCTTTAATCAAACTCAATCCAGACATTATGGTCATAAGAATTGCCATAAAGTTTGAAGATAATTGCTCAAAAGATGAAGATGCTAGAGTGTAAACAAAGTGAAATCTGGCATTTTTTTTATATAAAAAGGGGCTTAACTCCTGACCTTAATGACTGATCTCAGACATTCTCAAACACAATTGAGACATTAAGGTCATAAACATTGTCATAAAGTTTGAAAATGATTGCTCAAAAGATGAAGATGCTAGAGTGTAAACAAAGTGAAATCTGGCTTTTTTTTTTATTAAAAGGGGCTTAACTCCTGGCCTAATTGACCGATCTCAGCCATATTCAAACTCAATCGAGACATTATGGTCATAAGCACTGTCAAAAAGTTTGAAGATGATTGCTTAAGAAATAAAGGTGATAGAGTGTAAACACTAAAAATTGTTGATGCCGCACGACGGAAGCTCACGGGATCACAATTGCTCACCCTGAGCTTTGCTCAGGTGAGCTAACAACAACAATGTGAAGTGCAGAATCTCCATACTGCCATCTATTCATGTACCAAGTTTCATAATATTATCTAAAACTGTTTTTAAGTTACCGCGGGTACCAGATTTCTGGACAGACAAAAGGAAAGACAGACGGAGAACAAACCTATAGTCCCATCCGGTGTAAACAATGGTAGGGGACTAATGAGAAGTCATTTGGCAATCAGAAAAAACCTGAAGTTCAGGAATTACCAATGTATATTGGTTATAAATAAAAAAACTGCTGGAAAAAAAACCCCACACACACTGTGACTGTGACTGACAATAAATGAGGCTGGTTTGCTTTATTCAAATGAGTACCATGCTAACACTTATTAAGGTAAAAGAAAAGCAAAACATGATTATCAGACAAAATGTCAATTATTTGGTTGAATGAAAAGGAAGAAGATTGCTTACCAAATTCATCTTCAATGGCCATTATAACCTCCACCTGGTCTAGACTGTCTAGTCCAAGATCTCTCATAAAATGGGAGTCAAAAGTGAGCTGAAAAAAATTAGGTTTATTGGTGAAGTATAATATCAAGTGTAAAATGTATTGTGATGACATAACATGTGGCCACTGAATGATCAAAGACTGGAATATTATTCAGTAAATATTTGTTTGGTTTTAGTGTCCCACCAACAATATTGCTGTCATGTATAATACCACATCAAGTCATCTTAACACTGAGTTGTGCCTACCAGTCTTTGATCTATTTTTACTGATGGAATGCAAGAAAAGGGAGCCATAACAAACCATTTATAATAAATATGAATCTTTACATGTCTCCCAGTTTCTGCTCAAAGCACTAGATTTCCATTTTCATAACTGAGCGCTCAACATAAACAAGAAACAACTTACATGACACACGGTCCCAGATTTTAACTGGGTTTTGTAACCCAATAATAAAGTACTTTCGTCATTTGAGTGTTTGGTCATTCTAAATTGAGTATTTACACAAATAGACAGCATGTCTATTCCTCTGAATAATGATTCAAATATGATGATAGGGAACAGAACAAAGTATTACTTAAACACTGAATCCAATATACAGGTTTGGGGAAAAATAACATACAGTTAGGCATGAGTATCGTCCTCCAAAATTGTATTGTATGGAAATATATTGTGACACAACAGCCTCTGTATTTCGATACAGATCAGTGTTTACTTAAACTGATTTTCTTTCTTTGTACAATTACAACTTCAAACATTGCCCAAATATTCCTTTTTGTTTTAATTGAAACAAATTTACATTCCTCCACATCAAGATTGTCACAGTCGCTGGATGTCATTTTGAAACACATTGATAAGGGAGGTTACTCTAATTGCACTCTGAAAGTATGGAAATCCTCCACAACTTTTCAGCAAAGTTAAACAAGAGCTGTCAGAGGACAGCACGCTCGACTATTCAAAATGCTTGTTGGTAAATCAAATGAAATCTATTTCAATTCTTGCCCTTCACATACCCTGTACATAATAATAGTCAAAAATTATATACCTTGATAGTCTGATACCCCTTAATATTTTCATGATGTCTAAAATCAATCCCATGCCTAGTTACTGAGACATAAGCACAATAACACTGTGCATGCAAAACTTTAACCAAGAATCCAAGTTAGAAAAGGATCATAATTTGTATAAAATTCAGTCCAAAAGTTATCCTCCTTAGTTTTCTGATGCCCCTGAAGACACTCCTTAACTTTCTAGTCAATTCCACAAGCAATATCTGAGATATAGGCTGGATAGTTGCTGCTTGAATGCAAAAGTTTAACTGAAATTCTAAGTTAAAAGGTGGTCATAATTTTTAATATATTCCATCAAGTGTTATCTTCCTTTATAGTATGATACCCCTAAGCATATTAAAAATGATTCAAATCAATCTCATGCCTGGATACTGAGATATTAGCATGAAAGTAACTTGCATGCAAAACTTTAACCAAAATTTCTAAGTTAAAAAGGGCAATAATATGTAACATATTCCATCAAGAGTTATTTACCATGAAAGTATGATACTCCTAAACATATTAAAGATGTTCAAATCAATCCAATGCCTGGATACTGAGATATTAGCATGAAAGTACCTGGCATGCAAAACTTTAACCAAAATTTCTAAGTTAAAAAGGGGCCATAATTTGTAATATATTCCATCAAGAGTTAGCTACTTTGGTTGTCTGATGCCCCTAAACATATTCATAAACTTTCAAGTCAATACCATGAATGGTTATTGAAATACAAACTAAATAGTAGCTTGCACGCAAAACTTTAACCAAATTTTCTATTGCACGCAAAACTTTAACCAAAAATTCTAAGTTAAAAAGGGGCCATAATTCATATCAAATTCAGTCAAGAGTTATCTACCTTGGTTGTCTGATGCCCCTGAACATATTTATAAACTTTCAAGTCAATACCATAAACGGTTACTGAGATATAAGGTTGATAGTAACTTGCACGCATAACTTTAACCAAAAGCTGCAACGCCAACGCCAGAGTGACTACAATAGCTCTCATATTCTTCGAATAGTCGAGCTAAAAATGAAGGGTATTAATAGCATTGTTCTAGGAGCTAAATTTGATGAAAAACACTCTTGACCTTTTGATAAACATTTTTGTATCAACCCCCCCACACCCCACACACACACAAAAACAACAACAACGGTAAAGCAGATTTGTACCAGTATGTATCCTAACTATGCAGTTTAAACCATGGTTATGATGTGTACCATGAATTGTTGCATCTTTTATACAGTTATGTGATTTTTATTTTTTTTCTTTCTTTATAAATGAAAATCAACATTATCCTTTGTAGTAAAAGATTTGACTAGAATAAAAACAAAATATAAATAAAACCTACTCCACCAACAGATAAGACTGTTAAAACACAGTTACAACTGAACTTACCTTTTCTGGGTCAATTTTGTCATACAGCCGTAAAACAAGTAAAATTCTGTCTTTAATCATCTGTTGGGTCAGTTCTTGTTTTGCAGCATATCTACACACACTCTGTGCATAGGGACTCTGAAATACACAAGTGTCTGTCAAGGCTTTTCCATAGTGTTTTTCAAAAGGGGTTAAGTGACCCCTCGATATATAGATCAGGAGACACATTTTCATTTATTTGGGGGGTCAAAGTAGGCAATTTTGTGCATCATGGAAAACCCTGGTCAGTGTTGAATTTTCATAATGAAATAAAAAGTAAAATTATTTTGAAGAAAATGGAAACTAGAGATAGAAATTGGTTGATATTTGTCACAATCAATACCGGTTCTATCAGATGGGGGTTTAATTGATACCTCTCCAGTTAATAAACTAGTGATAGAAATTGGTTGATATTTGTCATAATCAATACCGGTTCTATCAGATGGGGGTTTAATTGATACCTCTCCAGTTAATAATCCCTTGAACCATAAGTAACATTCAAGGAAGGCACTTAGGTATATACAGTTACATGAACTTCATGAAGTAGTTTTTGACACAGGTTTAGCTTTATATATATGCTGGAGTAGTTAATAAGTTATACTTAGTTCTGGGCCTTATTGTTAATGTTTAAAAGGGAATATTCAAAGGTTTTTCTATAGAAACCTGGGTAAAATCAACAGATTCCAGATTGATGTACAATGTCCATTAGACAGATAAAACATTGGAATGGTATAAAAATTTACAAAGTCACGAAATGGATATATGTAAATTGATTATTGTAACATAACTGATTGTCAATGACTAAGGACAATTGGAACATCACTGGTACTGTAGAAACTCCACTAAATCAGGTTTTCATAGATATGAAATAATGTATCCATTCTTTATCTTTAAGTGACCTTGAAATTTGAGTTATGGACCTGGGTTATGCACTTGCACTCATCTCATCATAATGAAAAATTGCAGTACGTAAAACTGCATGATGAAGTTATGATGGTCGGTATGGTTTATGAAAGTTGACATTTTCCCAACTGCCAGCTGACTTTAAACAGGTGAAACTTCAGCAAATTCATTTTTTATGATGAGATACAGACATGTCATTATTAAAAATTCTGAATCTGGGTCTTGGCTTACAAACTCGCAAAAAGAAGGAACTAATGTCTGCAGGGCTGGAAAATTCCACTTGTCCGCTCGTCATGACGAGTGAATCATCTTGCAGGAAGAGTGAATTTCAAAAAACGCTCGTCCATTGGGACGAGTGAATTTTTCATTCATCATGCACAATAATTTAAACAAGAGGGCCAAGATGGCCCTAGATCGCTCACCTGAGAAAAGTATCATTCATTGCCTATACAAAACAGATTGCTTTAGAATTAAGATGATGAGGTGAAACAATGTTCAGGAATTTTCTGACCCCATCCACAAAAGATATCATCATGACAAACATTCTGCCAAAGTTTGAGGATGATTGGACCAAAAATGTTGCCCTCAGAGTATAAACAAGATTTTTCTAAGATTTGACCTACTGACCTACATTTCTATCCAGCCCCACCCATTTTCAAACTGGTTCGAGATATCATCATGACAAACAATCTGACCAAGTTTGAGGAAGATTGCATCAAAACTGTGGCCTTTAGTGTGTAAACAAGATTTTTCTAAGATTTGACCTATTGACCTACTTTTTGATCCAACCTGACCCATTTTCGAAAGGGTTCAAGATATCATTAAGACAAACATTCTGACCAAGTTTGAGGAAGATTGGATCAAAATTGTGGCCTCTAGTGTGTAAACAAGATTTTTCTAAGATTTGACCTACTGACCTACTTTTTGATCCAACCTGGCCCATTTTCGAAAGGGTTCAAGATATCATCAAGACAAACTTCTGACCAAGTTTGAGGAAGATTGGATCAAAATTGTGGCCTCTAGTGTGTAAACAAGATTTTTCTAAGATTTGACCTACTGACCTACTTTTTGATCCAACCTGACCCATTTTCAAAAGGGTTCAAGATATCATCAAGACAAACATTCTGACCAAGTTTGAAGAAGATTGGATCAAAATTGTGGCCTCTAGTGTGTAAACAAGATTTTTCTAAGATTTGACCTACTGACCTACTTTTTGATCCAACCTGACCCATTTTCAAAAGGGTTCAAGATATCATCAAGACAAACATTCTGACCAAGTTTGAGGAAGATTGGATCAAAATTGTGGCCTCTAGTGTGTAAACAAGATTTTTCTAAGATTTGACCTACTGACCTTCTTTTTGATCCAACCTGACCCATTTTCGAAAGGGTTCAAGATATCATCAAGACAAACATTCTGACCAAGTTTGAGGAAGATTGGATCAAAATTGTGGCCTCTTGTGTGTAAACAAGATTTTTCTAAGATTTGACCTACTGACCTACTTTTTGATCCAACCTGACCCATTTTCGAAAGGGTTCAAGATATCATCAAGACAAACATTCTGACCAAGTTTGAGGAAGATTGGATCAAAATTGTGGCCTCTAGTGTGTAAACATCAAATTGTTGACGGACGACGGCAGACGGACAATCAAGTATCCCAAAAGCTCACCCTGAGCATGCTCAGGTGAGCTAAAAAAAATTAAATCTGACCGAAACCGCCGACCGTTCGAGCAGAGCTCTCCTTACCGTTGTATCTACAACGTATTAAATTCAGATTCAGATTAAGAACGTTCGAAACACATAAAGAGTGAATCTCAAACAAAGCCGAAAGTTTTCAATAGTCGTTGCTATAATGTGGCTCCCGGGAATTGTCTATTTATTGGGGCACTAGTTTATAGCTAGTTGGTCATGTCATCCTGAGTTTAAGCGTGAGGTAAAATAATTAAACCATATTGAATAACTTCTTATGGCATGTCGTAGAATATTATTTCCGAGGTTCAATATATTTCAATAAAAAATAAGTCGCAGTAGGAACCCGTTTCACATAATATTACAGATCCGGTATTTACACGCTTTTATTGATTTCCGGTGTCGTCTGCAGAAATAATGACTGATATACGAACATATTTCGGGGTTAATCAAACTAAATCACAAGGCGGGGCTGACTCTGAAATGGCATCAGAAAATGTACAAAAAAGAAAACAATCACAGAAAAACTATGATCAGACAAAACGAAAGCGTTTAATGAAAGAAAGTTGGCTGACTGAATTTGAATGGGCCGAGTACGATGATGAAATAAACACACTTTTTTGTTGAGTCTGAAAGAAGTACCCCTCATTAAATGATCCAGATTCGTCACTGGTTAAGGGTGTTCGTGAAAAATTTAGAAAAGAAACCCTTAAATTTCATGGTAAAAGCCTCAGACATGTCAAATGCATGAAACAAGAAAAAGCTGAAATGGCAGCACCGGGAACTTCCTCTATTGAAAAATCGGTTTATAAAGCAAATGAAAAAAAACCTCAGCATACTGAACTTTATTACTAAGATAGACGACTACACTTAATCTTAACTATGTCATAATGTGGTGCTTCTTTTAATCACTGATTCTTTTTTTTTTAGTTTGTTAACGTTTTCAAAATATTTTCAGGATATTACTTCTCATACTTACATTCATTTAATCATTAGCATTTGAAAATAATGGAAAACGACATGGATTTTTCATTTTGTAATGTTGAAATAAAACTAGTTGTTCTTTAAAAGTGTTTTTTTTTTACATTAAAAAGGAAATCTGCAGGACGGGTAAATTTTTGGCAGGACGGGTAGAATTTTTCATGTACTCGTCCTGCAGGACGAGTGAGGGCTAAAAATAATTTTCCAGCCCTGCTCTGGGATACCACTATGTATCACAGGGATTTACACTACTTTCCAATTTCAGGGGTCCACAGGACGCAGGGTCAATAAAAACAGGGGTCCATCATGAATTTTTGGGGGTCCAAGCTGTATCATCTAACGCCTAAATACTGTAAACTAGTACATAAATGCAATATAAATTGGAGTTTTTACAGATAAAAAAGACTTGATAACATTTACAGGATTTATTACTATAGAAAAGTGCTTGCTTTTTATTTTTCAGATTGATAAAGCAAATTAGACATAGTCAAATCAACTACATACTGACACAAATATTTTCTTTTTAATCATTATCATAGTAAAATCAACTACATACTGAAACACATTTTTTCTAATCTTTTTTTTTTTGCAAATAAACATTATCAATAAGACAGCTAACCTGTAATGTAACTTGAAATGTCCACATGTACTTATATATCAATGGTCCAATTGAGAAGTGAATCTTGATTGCTACATAACAGTTCTTTTAAACAAATTGAACTACTAGTATCTCATGGTTTACAGACGTCCTTCTGCTCCCTGTGCAAAAAGCCTAGCAGCTGGCAGAAAATCAAACATATCAACAGTTGGACCCACCAGTTTAATGAACATCAGCCTGTTTAATCTCTCTGCATTCAGTCTGTTTCTTACCCTTGTTTTAAGTGCATTCTGAACAGAGAATCCCCGTTCACAGGGAGCAGAAGATACTGGAATTACCATTGCAATTTTGGCTAGCACAACAAAGTCAGGATATTCATCAGAAAAGTCATTTATCAACATTTTTGTAAATTTATCAAATGACAAGGCTCTCTGTGATCTTGAAAAGTGCTTAAACAACAAGAAATGAGCTTTTGCTCTTTCAGCATCAACCAGTGTGTCATACAGATTCAAAACATAGTCAAGCTGCTCTACCCCATAGTTAGCTAGGTCACCTGCTTGGTCTGGGTACCGTTTTGGGTTCAGCAGTGTGTCAAGGCACTCTAGGGTTTGAAGCTGGTCCTCTGGAAACCTATCACTTAAATTCTGAACAAGTTTGTCAATGTAAGATTGTCTCAAATTATTGAACTCATTCCTTGCATGTTGGTTGTCAGTGACTTCCAGACCTTTGTACATATTTTTGGCACCATCTGCAGGAATAGCCCCAATATCATTGAACACCTTAGTCACAGTTTCAGACCCAGTTTTCATTGTGATAAGAGTTTCCTTTGTTGCTGAAACACTGTGCCTAACATGTGAAACATTCACCAAGTCCTTCTGGAATGTTAAGCTCAGTATGCCAACAACAGTGAGTACATCAATAAGTAAAGCAGTAAAGAGCAGAAACTTAATGTTTGAAATGAATTTCAAAAGGCCATCAGCTTTTCCAGCTGTCCTGTCACTTTCAAGTGACTGGTAGACAGGCTCATAGTTAGCAAATATTGTCTTTACAGCAGATTCAACTGATAACCAGCGGACTGAGGTAGGTTCAGTAATTTGAGACGACTTGCCAATAAGCAGCTCTTGTAATTCACGCAGGCGGTCATATCTTACAGAGGAGTCAGAATAGTATCGATACAATGAATGTATCATTTCATGGTACTTTTTGCAGTAATCAATAGTCTTACCAGCCTGAGATGCAGCAAGATTTAAACGGTGAGCAACACAGTGAACCTGTGTTATTTTTGGATTTCTAGCTTTCAGTTTAGCACCCAGACCATTCAGGCGCCCAGTCATCACAGATGCACCATCTGTACCTAAACCTAAAACATTTGTCACATTTTCATCAGAAAACCCCTTTCTGACAAGAAAATTGATCAATGCAGTTTCAATTCCAAGTGCTGTACAGTCAGTGATTTGTTCATTACCTAAAAATGCAACTGAGACCTCACCCTGTACAAGATATCTTGCATAAATAGCAAGCTTTTTATGGACAGATAATATGTCACAAGTTTCATCTAACATAAGACCTATGAAATCGCTACCATGAATCTGCTCAGTGATTTTGTCAGAAATAACCTTTTCAATACATTGTTCCATTTCCATAATGACCTGTGGACGCTTGTAGAAATCACATTTAATGCCGTTGAGGTTCTGAAGGTGCATCAGATCAGTAAAAACATCTGAGGGGAGGTCACGTTTTGCCATGACATACACTGTGCGCAGTTGAATAACGTAATCATTAATTTTATTTGTTGTTTTCTCAGTACTTTGATCATGGGCAGCTTTACTCGCGGTTACGAAATTTGACCGCATATTTAACACTTGCAAGCTATTTGCGTGGACTTTAGAATCCTGATGACGAATTAATGTGGAATTCTGAAAGTTAATACACCCTTCCGTGAAGGGATTTGAAGCGCTTTTGGCGGAAATACAGGTATTACAATACATTCGTTCATCACGGAATTGCAACCAGTTGTATTTAGAAAGCCAAATTGATTGGAATTTACGTTCACGTTTATGTTTACACTGTAGATCTATACTGGTAGATGGACTATCTGTTGTTTTGTTTTCTTGTGGATCATCGTCACGATCCTTTCGTTTTCCCCATAAACTTTTTAAGTCGATTTGTTTCGCCATATCGATTGGGACCTATCGAGTGAGCGTTCCTAACTACAACATCCGGGTGTTAGCGAAAACGCTCAGCGATTGGACGGTAAATTTAGCTACTTAAAATAGTATTGGAAAATCCAGGGGAAACGAACTCTCTCGCGAATAGACAGGACTCGGTGTAGATATGCGTTTTTTTTGTTTTGTTTTGTTATTTTTTCATGCGTACAAGTGTACGCAGACTTAGTTTTTCGATGCGTACAATTTGTGATTCTTGCGTATATGGACGCAGGATCCTGCGTCCGGTAAATCCCTGTATCAGTTATTTTGAGTTTGACAATTCTTCTGTAGGAAATTGAAATAAAACTGTGATGGGAGTCAAAGAAAATTGTTTATAAAGATAGACAGAGAGTTGGTCATATTGTATCCCAGGCTTAAATAAGCTACTTGTGCAATATCTTAAGTTATAAACAGAGATTTATTTGCTTAAATTAACAAGCGTATCGACTTTCGTGTTATGGTTATGCAACTTTTCCGTTTACCAATGTTATAAACAAGATAACTTAAGACGCTTAATGCAAGATTAGATATTGTGACAAAGAACCTTCTTGTCTGTAAAAATATGATTCTCAATTGGAGGCACTTCAGAGCTGTATAATGTTTATCCGAATGAATATATCCGAAATTGGGTTACCTTTATGTATGTAAATGACATTGAAACTTTTCAGGGTGATTTTTTTCTTACCTGCACCTTCAACAACTGTGATGGTTCTGGACAAATGTGAATGCCCCTGGAGTGGAATTTATTTTGAACAGCTGACACGGCACCAAAACGTGTCCTTACACCGCGAACTGCCGTGTGCAGGCAGTTCGCAACACGCACGGTCTTCAGCAAGGCGGCGGACATGTTGAACTTCTTAGACTGCAGTTACTTCGCCCTGTATTACATTCGACCACATTGAAGTTATACATTTCGGACCATAACCATTTCGTACCAGAATGCCTTCGTAGTACCATGATTTTGCCATTTCGTATCATTAGTATATATTTATTACTCGTATGTTTTTGCTACAGTCTTCAAAAAAAAAAAAAAAGTTTGTTGTACTGATTTCAATCGACGATGTATTTTACTATTGTTAATGTCAGATATTGTAAAGAGGTACTCGAACACTCATTAGCTGTGCTGAAGTCAACCACCATATGCATAATGCTAGTTAGTCTGTGGCCTTCTTTATGAGTTCTGACGTGATGTATTTGTCCATTCCTTCACGTCACCAGCTCTTGCCCTTTCTAGATCTATTCTCTTCTAGATCTCACTGTATAGTACTCCGTGGTCCAGTAGAATATCGTACATGACTACAGATTCGAGCGTTATGTACAGTGGGGCAAGGATTTTTATGGCCCTCTCAGACACAAAGTACTGGTCCTTTCCAGGAACCGTTGAAATATATTGATTTAATCTGAGATGTGAATACCTAATGTAGCTTCCTGATTAAAGTAATGTAAGAGGGGGGCCGCCGTGGCCGAGCGGTTACAGTCGTGGACTACAAATCTCTCAGCCCCTCACCGCTGTGGGCTCGAATCCCGGTAGGGACTTCGGAATTTTCATGTGAGGAAGCCTTCCAGCTGGCTTGCGGTAGGTCGGTGGTTCTACCCGGGTACCTCTGTGTACTCGGGGTCTTCCTCCACCTGTAATTAGCTGGACGTCGCTATATGATTGAAATACTATCGCAGCGACGGTAAATCCCAATACAACAACAACAACAAAGTAAGGTAAGAACTTTTTTTCTTTCTTTTTTCCAATGGACTTAATATAAATAAGTTTTCGTGTTACATTACTGACCCAGCTAAGCTCACCTAGTTTGATGATGGCCATAGTCGCTATATGATTGAAATACTATCGCAGCGACGGTAAATCCCAATACAACAACAACAAAGTAAGGTAAGAACTTTTTTTCTTTCTTTTTTCCAATGGACTTAATATAAATAAGTTTTCGTGTTACATTACTGACCCAGCTAAGCTCACCTAGTTTGATGATGGCCATAGGTAGCCTGGTCATTCAAGCACTATGCTTCCTTCCGCTAAAATTTGTTGGGTTTGCGGCTTTTCAAGCGAGAACCAGCTTATTTAGTTAGGCCAGAATCTACAATAATTTACAACAGAACTGCATATTTTGCTGATTCTTCATTTCTCATATATGCGGAACACACACACACACACACACACACACACACACACACACACATTTTACTTATTTTTATTTATTTATTTTTTTTAGTTTCAGACATATGGGAGGAAGAAAGCTGAAGTCCTTGCAGAGTTAAGCTGAATTCCAATGTAAATTTATGCGTAACATCAGCGCATGTTCAGGAATGTCAACAAGGACTTGGACATTCCTCTTGCAAAGTGGAAATTGATCTCTGACCCATGGCTCATTGGATCATCAGGACCACTGATCTAGGTGAATTCAAGGAAAATCGTTTTGGGACTAGGACTTAGTGAATTCAAGGCATCCAACAGGTGGCATAATAAGTTTTAAAAACGTTATAAATGTTTTTAATACAATAGGTGGAAAAAAGAGGAGGTTGTGCAGGACTTGGAACATTGGCTATAGTAAGTTATGAAAAAAACAAACAACATATTAATTTAATAAAGGATGAAACGGGGCACTGCTCTTAAGCATGGGGAATCAATATTAATGTGGGTCACTGTAATTTGTTTAAAAAAAGATTGTTTAGACTTGATACGGATGTTATATGTGATGGCATGAATAAAAATTATTTTCGTATTCAGTCATGTTGCCTGTTTAAATCCCCTGGTCCACCATACTCACTGCATGAGTATTATTTGGCACAATTGAATTTCCATCAATTACCATTAATTTATCATAGGTTATTGATATTTCATTTTAAATCATTGATTCACCATTATTTTATTTAAAATGACCCCAGCAAAATACCATTGAAAAACCATTTTATTCCATTAAAATCCCTCATTGGATACCATTGAAAATAAAATAATTTATTTTTCATTTTTTAGGGAGAGCTCATTTGCATATTTCGGCTCATTTCATTGGAGTTTCAATGGTGTTTCGATTGAATTTCAATGGGGTTTTGATGGAGTGTCAATGGTTGCACTATTTAGTATATAAAGACTTTCAATGGTCCTTCAAGAGTTGTGCTACATTTGGTTCTGCAAAAAGAAATGTATTTCAATGGTGTTTCAATGCCATTTCATTTCGTTAAGGGAAGACAATGTTCACAGCATCGTCCTTTCAAAATGCTGTTGTTGCTATTTCTTAAAGAAGGAATATTAATTACATATAACTATATCGAAAATATCGCACAGGACACGCCAGAAGCCACCATTTCATTTCTAAATTCTTAAAAATTCTCATATTTCGGAGATCCCCTGAACCCCCACCTGTGGGAGGGGATACCCCTAGCCGTGTGCGTATAAATATTTTCAGTCTGGCTACGCCTATGCAATTGGACAGGACGTACACATACCAACTAAAACTAGTCTAAAATAAACTTATTTCATTGCTGCAAATAACTATATATTTATTTTTGTAACCTCTACCGCATGAATATTTATGTACAGATTTGTGATTTGTCGAATCTTGGTTAACTGAAATTAAAATGGTATATAATTGTTTTCTATTCCAACCTGACTGTGCTACGTTAGTGTACATGTATAAGCAAACAGTGGAGACCCTGATTAGACAGTTTATGGAGGGAACCAATGAGTCAAAAACGAATCTATGCCACGACATATGGGTGATTCCTGCATATAAGAAAATATCTTCTCGATGACCTCCAAAAACAGGTGCCCTGACCCAAATTTCACAAACCACACTTAGCATACCAATTAATACTTAGCACTCATTAATGCTTAAATAATAGTAGAGAATATCATCACTCCTGTCTCCTTAACAAAATTATCCAAATATTTACTATCAAAACAAATATTATCTGTTAAATATTTATATCTAGCAAGTCATGCACTAGAATATTTCGTGAAAAAAACTAGGATAGTATAGTTTTTTTTATTTATTTATCGCTAGGAAGTGTTGGTTGAATTCAGACCTGACAGAGAATAACAAGCATTTCGCCTAACAAGAGTACTCTTTGGAACACATGTGTCACCTGCTGAAACGTGACGAAAAAAATGTGATGTGATCAAAAGTGATCCCAATGTATTACCTCTGCTTACAGCAGGTGACACAAAAATTGTTTATGGATTGTTGCTTAATTTTAAGATGATAAACCATTGGCTCTCATAGTCCCAAGAAGGGTATCAAACAAGCTCACAACATAGAGTTCATAAACCACTTCAGTCCATTATACTAACAGCTTTTGCTTCTGGTTACAAGCTGACTTTATATGCTGATAGATATTATCCGAAAAGAAAAAAAAATTGCAAGGGAGATAATTGTCGGTTATATAAAAACAATTTTCTCGCAGTTAATTCCCTTAATTGATTAGGTATTTCTATTTTTTTTTGTGTGTGTGTCGTCTTATTATTAGTCATTAGATTTTTAGACAATATATACATTCACGTTGTTTCAATTTGGTTTACTAAGAATGTATTTATTTGTGAAGTGCTAATACAAACCCAAAATGTCGGTGGTTCTACCCGGATGCCTCCTTGCATTCGGGGTCTTCCTCCACCTGTAATTAGCTGGACGTCGCTATATGACAAGCGACAGTGAACTCAAATAGTCAAGTCAAACCCAAAATGTGATGGAAGGCCCAACAAGAGCTGTCAGAGGACAACACGCTCGACTATTCGAAATGCTTGTTGGTAAATCAAATGAAATATATTTCAATTCTCGCACTTCACATACACTTCACTTCACATACCTTATATATAATAATTGTCAAAAATGATATACCTTGATAGTCTGATACACCTGAATATGTTTTTGTCTTAAATCAATCCCATGTATAGTTCCTGAGGCAGAAACATAATAATACTGTGCATAAAAAAAAACTTTAATCAAATATATATAAAGTAGAAAAGGGCCATAATTTTATTTAAACTCAGTCAAAGAGTTATCCTCCTAGGTTTGCTGATGCCCCTGAACTTACAATACCATAAACGATTTCTGAGATATAAGCTGGATAGTAGCTTGCATGCAAAACTTAAAAAAAAAAAAATAAGTCAAAAAGTGTCCAAAATTTGCATTATATTCATTAAAAACTATATGTCTCTATGGTATGATACCACTGAACATATCAAAGAAATTTCAATCATCCTATATCTGGATACTGAGATATAAGCGTGGAATTCCTTTCATGCAAAATGGTAAACACAATATCTATGTTAAAAAGGGGCCATAATTTGTAATATATTCCATCAAGAGTTATCTACCTTGATAGTATGATGCCTAAAAACATATTAAATATGTTTCAAATCAATCCGATGCCTGGTTACTGAGATATAAGCATGACTTCTTTGCATGCAAAACTTTAACAAAAAAAAATTCTAAGTTAATAAGGAGCCATATTTTGTAATATATTCAGTCAAGAGTTATCTACCTGGAAAGTATGATGCCTAAAAACATATTAAAGATGTTTCAAATCGATCCGATGAATGGATGCTGAGATATAAGCATGAAAGTACCTTACATTCATTTCTAGGTTAAAAAGGGGCCGTGATTAATATTCAACTTAAGTAAGAGTTATTTACCTTATTTGCCTGGTGCCCCTGAACATATTCATAATCTTTCAAGTCAATACCATGAATGCTTATTGAGATTTAAGCTGAATTTTAGCTGGCATGCAAACTTTAACCAAAT
>CM037781.1:72355386-72405386 GCA_021229015.1 Solen grandis | reverse complement strand
AGATCAATTAGTTAAAGATTAAATAATACAATTCATTCTTCAATTAAAATGACACCTGTTGAAGCAAGTAAATCAGAAAATACATTAACAGTGTATGAAAATTTATATCCAGAAGAAGAAAATATAATTAAGAAACCTAAATTTTAAAGTTGGAGATAGAGTAAGAATAACAAAAAAGAAAGGTAAATTTGAAAAGGGTTATACTACTCGTTGGACTAGAGAAATATTTGTAATTAAAGAAGTTTTAAATTACAAATCCTGTTTATTTAAATAAAATAAAAGATTTAAAAGATGAAGACATTATAGGTAGTTTTTATGAACAAGAATTACAGATAACTGAGTTCTAGATAATATCCAAAAATATAAAAACTGTATAATATTGAATTTTTATAATACGTTAGAAAACCCTCCTCCTCCATATTCAGAGTGGTAAAAAATGGTTCAGGAAAAAACATAATTTTCTTTATTTTTTTCATTGTTGTTTTTTTAAAGTTTACATTAGTGTGATTTTTTTTTAATTTTTTATTATAAATATAGAGTAGTAGTATAGGTATTGGAAGTTTCTAGGGCACTGGGTCTAACACACATCCCGAGTTGAGAAAACGAGGGAGGGGTTTTAGACCCGGTGGCCTGGACACGTTCATACCTATGGTTGATTTGAACAAACTTAATCAAGTGACCCCTGGCGGGGCCAATTTTGACCCCAGGGCATGATTTGAACAAACTTGGTAGAGATCCACCAGACAATGCTACACACCAAATATCTTAACTCTATGCCTTGTGGTTTCTGAGAAGAAGATTTTTTAAGTTTTTCCTTTATTAGCCTATGTTAAATCAAGTGACCCCTGGGGTGGGGCCTATTTTGACCCCAGGGTTATAATTTGAACAATCTTGGTAGAGAGTCATAAGATCATGCTACATACCAAATATTTTAAACTCCAGGCCTTGTGGTTTCTGAGAAGAAGATTTTTTCAAGTATTTCCTATATTAGTTTAAATGTTTAAATCAAGTGACCCCTGGGGCGGGGTCAATTTTGACCCCAGGGCCATAATTTGAACAATCTTGGTAGAGAGTCATAAGATCATGCTACATACCAAAAATCAAAAGGCTAGGCCTTGTGGTTTCGGAGAAGAAGATTTTTTCAAGTTTTTCCTATATTAGCCTATGTTTAATCAAGTGACCCCTGGGGCGGGGCCAATTTTGACCCCAGGGCCATAATTTGAACAATCTTGGTAGAGAGTCATAAGATCATGCTACATACCAAAAATCAAAAGGCTAGGCCTTGTGGTTTCGGAGAAGAAGATTTTTAAAATTTTCATTTTTAAAATCTATTTTTAGCTCCTGTGACCTAGATTTTTGACCAATCAAAATAATTTTAACAACTTTGGAAAGGGCCCCATAATGAACATTCCTGTGAAGTTTTATCAAAATCCAGTGAGTAGTTTAGAAGGAGATGTTGTTTAAAGAAATTGTTGACGACGGACGCACGCACGCACGCACGGACGACGGACAAAAGGCGATCACAAAAGCTCACCATGAGCACGTTGTGCTCAGGTGAGCTAAAAAGAACAAAAAGAATGTGGTTGCTGGCATGGTTTATTGCATTACTGCTTCATAATCCTTACTTTACAAATCAGGAAAATCACAAACGTCGTACATCTGATACTGATCAATACTGTGAATTTTGATCCAATGCAAGCCAGGAATTTTTGAGATGAAGAGCAGACAAGATTTTGTCAAAAATTTAAAGGCCATAATTCTGTAATAATTAATTCGTCTGACCTAAATGTGCCCATGATTTTGCACAACAATACTTGATATTGATCAATCATATTTATTAATCAAATATTAAAAAAAAAAATTAATATTAGATTGAAACAAAAACGATTAGATCTAACTATTACTAAGACTTTTTTACTGAGGTTTTAACAGAAGTCTTAGGTAATTCACTTTTTTTTTTTTTTTTTGAAAACTGTTACGCATCTAAAAAAGGTTACGAATGGTTTAACAGAAGTCTTAGGTAATTCACTTTTTTTTCTTTTTTTTTTTGAAAACTGTTACGCATCTAAAAAAGGTTACGAATGGTTTTCGTTCGAATTAACCGGCCCCGAATAAAAGTTTGGAAGTTGTTGCAAGGTTGTAGGACAATCCTACGAGGAAAAGTAGTGCCGAAAAGTTGACGCTAATTTCTACGTAAATCAATGATTTTTACTTATATTTTGGAAAACCCTCTCTTTAAACTTTATTTCGAAACCCAGTTTTTATTTCGTAACTGATCTTAACTTTCCCTCTTTTAAATTTGAAAACCGAAATTTAACGCGCGTTGCATCAATCCGCCATTTTGAAAAGAACGACAAACAACAAACAGTGTAAACAATAGGTGATAACGTTTTTGATTCGCAATATTTTCGCAGATGACATCCATTTTATGACGAAGGTAAGAATATTCAATATAGTTATGAGTATTAATTTTGTTTGTAATGAAATGACTTTCCATTTATCCATAAAAAATAATTGACTTTGTTTCGCCTGCAAATGGCGAGGAGTTTATTTTCTGCCCGTCGATGTATAACACAATCCCTACAATGTTTAGTTGAATCTCATTTCTTTTATTGCTTTCCAGAATATATATATTTGTGTTCGATATGTGCAAATTAACCTTTCATGAAATTTTAAAAAGAAAAGAATCAATCACAGGTCATATCGTCCATGGTTAGCATCGTACTTAATTTAAACAAGAGGCCAAGATGGCCCTTGGTCGCTCACCTGAGAAAGATGATTGCTTAAGAAATAAAGATGCTTGAGTGTAAAAGTGAAATCTGGCTTTTTTTATGGTGAAATGGGCTTAACTCCTAAATTTACAAGTCAATATCAGTTATAATTGAACCCGATTGTGAGATTATGGGCATACACATTGTCTTAAAGTTTAAAAATGATTGTTAAAAAAATGAAGTTGGTAGAGGATAAACAAAGTGAAATCTTGCATTTTTTGTATTAAAAGGGCATAACTCCTGACCTAAATGACCCATCTCAGCCACAATTGAACTCAATCGAGACATTATGGTCATTAACAATGTCATAAAGTTTGAAGATGACTGCTAAAAAAAGGAACATGCTAGAGTGTAAACAACGTGAAATATGGCTTTTTTTATATTTAAAGGGGCATAACTCCTGACCTAATTGACAGATCTCAGCCATAATCGAACTCAATCGAGACCTTACGGTCATAAGCATTGTCATAAAGTTTGAAGATGATTGCTCAAAAGATGAAGATGCTAGAGTGTAAACAAAGTGAAATATGGCATTTTTTGAATATTAAAAGGGGCATAACTCCTGACCTAATGGATGATATCTCAGCCATAATTGAACTCAATCGAGACCTTTTAGTCATAAACATTGCATAAAGTTTGAAGATGATTGCTCAAAATGAAGATGCTAGAGTGTAAACAAGTGAAATATGGCATTTTTGAATATTAAAAGGGGCATAACTCCTGACCTAATGTATGATATCAGCCATAATCAACCTTGGCCGGATTTTATGGTTATAAACATTGTATGAAGTTTGAAGATAATTGCTCATGAAATGAAGATGCTAGAGTGCAACAATGTGAAATCTGGCTTTTTTGAATTTTAAAAGGGGCATAACTCCTGACTAATGTTCCGATATCACCATAATCGAACTTGGCCGAGATTTTATGGTTATAAACATTGTTTTAAAGTTGAAATAATTGCCATGAAATGAAGTGCTAGAGTCAAACAATGTGAAATGGCTTTTTTGAATTTTAAAAGGGGCATAACTCCTGACCTAATGTTCCGATATCACCATAATCGAACTTGCCGAGATTTATGGTTTAAACATTGTTTAATTGAAGATATTGCTAATAAAATGAAGAGCTAAGTGCAAACAACAAATTGTGGACGACGGACGGACGGACGACGGACATTCATCGATCCTAAAAGCTCATCCTGAGCACACGTGCTCAGGTGAGCTAAAAAAGGAAGGCCTTGGTGAAAAATCATTGTACTACTCAAAGTTTGCTAAGCACCATCCGCTATTTTCCCGTAGCGTTTCATGCTTAGACAAGTGACTTTAAAGGCATGCTACATTAAATTTTACAATAAAACAATCTTGCTTTTATGCAGAAGTATTGTTTTTGTACCAAACTTACTAACAGTTACAAAAAATAAGCCTTTCGGATCCTCAATACTGGGAATTAATCATAATTAGAAAGTGCGAAATTTTGAGAAAACACCTTAAAATTTAAAGTCAGCTAAATTCAGAACTTTGATCTTCAAATATTCCTGTTTTCTAAATGGAATACTTTTAAGGATATTTGTGACAATGTTGGCCTGTTCATGGTCATTTTTTTCTGTATTGATCACAAGATTTAACTTCAATTTATAAAATGCCATTTCTTGCAAAAAACACACTTTTGTGAATTTGCCAACTAATGACAGGAATTGGCTAAATTGTAACTCATTTTTGAGTCTCTTTTCTATCATTTTGACAAAAACTATGCGTAAAAATGATGGTCAACTAACGCTTTCCTTTCAGGTACATATCATTACATTAAGCATGTGTTTTCATGTGACTCTATGGGAAAATAGCCGGTGGTGCTTAGCAAAGACTTTCAATGGTCCTTCAAGGGTTGTGCTACATTTGGTTCTGCAAAAAGAAATGGCAATTCAATGGTGTTTCAAGCCATTTCATTTCGCCAAGGGATGATAACAGACATAATATGTCCATAAATTAGAAATTAACACACTATTATTTTTTGTATTTCTTTTATTTCATCTTAACTAAAAAATACTGCTTTGCCTTTTACATTGCTCATCTGTCATAGTCTCCAGGGACCTTCAAAAAGGTTTGGTTGTTTGCTTGTCACGGGTTAATGTCCCGACTACAGTATTTCAGTCATTTGAAGGTTTTTGTCGACAAGCAACAGATATATACACACATATATATATATAGTGCAGCCACATTGTATTACCAGGCCATGCATAAGTGACAAGATACTGCATCTAGTGATAGTATCCTGACCCTGGTGTAACCAGTCCATGGACTACCCTTATATGTTAACTCTTTCCCTCATAGAGGAAACCATGAAAAGACCTATGCGAACAACATAAAACCAGATCAGCCTGCAAGTAACTCGCAGGCTGATCAGGTTTTATGCTGTTCGCTACTCCTCAGTGGTCTGGAAATGAGGACTTTATAATTAAATTTGGTAAGGTTTAACTGTGGTTTTTTCTGCAGATTAGGCTTTATGAGGTACCTATTGAGTGCGTCAAAATGAGTCTATATGAGGGAAAGGGTTATATAAATCCCAAGTACAAGCCAAGGAGACATACCAGTACCGTTTCTAATGACTTTGGTGTGTCACAGTTGAGCATCAAACCTGTGGCCTTCTGATTACAATGCAAACACTCTAACCATGAGGCCACTGGGAGTTCTTCAACAATGCAAATTAAAATGAAAAAAAAAAAAAAAAAAAAAAAAAGATTTGAAGGCTTTTATTTGTTCCTGTTTTCTTTATTACATGATACAGTGCCATTATGCCACTGATTTTTGAGATCCAATCAAGGATCCACTGTGTATTTGAATGCACTGTTTCTATATAAGATCAATAACAAATCAAAGATTTGTGGACCTGGCTCGAATTCCACCAACAATACTTAGCGCTAAGTAATACTTAAATTCTTAAACTAGGTCGATACACATCCCACCATTGCTATTTTATGAAGTATTCATGTACACCACTTAGCTGGAATTAATAATAACCTTATTAACAAAACAAAAAAAATGTTAAGAAATGCAATATTTTTGAATTTTCATTAGAGAAGCAAGATTTATGAAATTCGCCTTTAAGTTTGTATTACACAGCACTATAAATTGATGGTGGAATTCGACCCTGGTTTTGAACCATATATTATTAACACTGTGTTGCAATATGGAGCATTTCTGTACTTGTACAAAACTGTAATCATTCTAAGACTTTATTTCAAACATTAAAACAGGCACACATATTTGTATTTTTCAGTCAGAAAAACACTATTTTAATTTAGTAATATCAAAAAATGTCTGCATTAAAGATTTTTTTTTAAAAATTCTGCCATTACTCTTAATATATCAATTCTGAAGTCTTTATAATATGAATAATATTGAATCATCAAAAAAATATATAACAAAAGAACATCAAGAACTGTATAATTATATAACATGGCAGAACTGCCATAAAACTAACAATAAATCTCGAGTTTGCCTCTTGGAATGAAAGCAATTTACTAAGAGACAAACAAAAACCTAGATAACAAAATGAAATTTCTACATCATTGAGGAATAACTGAAGAACTTAAGTCCTTTCCTAATGGAAAATGTGAGACTGCAATATAGAACTGTAGGAAACTAAGGAAACTAATGACTAAAAATGTCATACAACTGTATAATATGTCAACGATCTTGTTGAGATGTTGCTTGATATGTACAGTACAGTACAGTACTAAAGGTATACTCTGCTTTATAAAATCACCAATCTTCCGAGGTTCGGGCCAAATCATTTCACAGAGACATACAGGTTTTTGCTTGTAATTCATCCTATGTTCAATTGATTTCAGCAGTAATGCTAAATTCAGCAGCCTTGCTGGGATTTTACAGGGCGATCAGATCAATACCGAAGCATGTACAGAAACCTGGTACAATAGGAAATACTGCTCAATGATCAAAGGTTTTTATACAATTATCTGATGAAATTCCTGGCTTTAGTTCACGGATACAGGAGAAACTGACTAGAAATCCAAAATTGCAGTTTTCTGAGCAAGTTTAATTTAAGGATACAATTTCACCTGACTTTTTTGCTTCTATTTTCTTTGTGCTTTTGGTGGGGGAGAACTGAGTAATGATATTTAATCCAAAGCAAGATTGATAGACTTTTTTTTTTGCTTACTATTAATAGCATTGCAAATGATTCTGTTTTTGTTGTTGTTGTTGTTGTTGTTGTTGTTGTTGTTCAATTCATTTGCAGTCAAATAATGATTTATGAAAGTACGAAAAATATGCAGTTGTAAGGGCTCTTATGTACTGTATATAATTAAACATTTAATTGATTAAAACACTACTTGTCTCTGGAAGCTTTAATGATGTTTTTTATAGTGAAACAGGGAAATATGTAGCTCATGCATCTACATTAGATCAAATTTTATAATTTAAAATTGACGACAAAACAAGCTCTTTCATAAAATGCCATACTCAATGGCATGGACAGCCAAATGGTAATGACCATGCCCTATCACATACAGTCACGTATCAAACTTGAACTTATTTGACAGAAGCTAAGTGTGTAACCACAGCAATATCCAGGCACCATATCCCTATAAGATGTCTCTTAAAATTAAGAAAAGTCTCTTAGAAGACCTTAAAACTTCAGGATAAATTAAAGATCTTACAAGTAATTACATTTGATTACAGAACGCCATCATTTCAGCACCAGAGCATCATTTACCCTCATTTGACATCAACCAAACCAGGCTAATATGTCAAGTAACATATAAACCCTCCCATAAAACACAAGGGAATCTGGTCTGTAACGATCACACATCTCAATCAAAGCTTCCAGCACCAGTGTGGCCTCCCAAAATTGGAAATAAATCACAATCAACATCTAGAGTATCAACTGTCATATCTCGTCTGTGAAGGCATCCATTTCTGGTACACTTCCTATAGCATTTTATTGGTCTTTTGACAGTTTGGACCAAATTATGCAATAACGTTAGTGAAACTAGTGAAACCATTCCTGAGACAGTGGAAGCCATTACCGAGATAAGATCATCAAACTGCTTGTCTAGGGAGACAAAAAAAGTTCTCAGGATTGATGCCTATACATTCCGGATATTCTATACTAAAATGAAGAAAGGTTCAGGCAGTCTGTAAAAGTCAAGGTTTAATGTGCTTTGCTGATATAAAATACCCTTATTGTGATCTGAGAGAGTTCAACACTAAGCCTGGTCAGTCAATCTGTCTGTGATTTATCAGGGAACTAACGCACCACTGGAAGTGTTGCAACTCAAAAGATATGCTTATGAAAATTCAGGGCATATATACATAGCAAGTATATGCAACATGGATAAATACAAGTATGTAATGTTTGCTTCAAAACAGAAAATGGCATACCAGTAAGTTGTATAAATGACAGGAAATTTAAATAAAAATAATAAATCCCCTTAAGGGCGTTTGTGAAAATATGCTATATTTTCTTTATAGACAAAGAAGGAAAATTTAAACTGTTCTATAGAATTTTTTTAAACTTTACATGATTAAACAGGATCATAAAAGAAATATTTTTATGAAAAATAATTGGTGGTCACTGTCCTACTTTTTGAGTTATCTACCCCTGAATGTGATATTTTAGCACTTTTAGGCCATATTCAAGAGCAGATAACTCAAATAATGCCAACACCTCATAAGGTTTCAAAATCAATGTTCAGTACTTTATTCCCTGTCTCTGTACAAAATTTGCAGACATTCTTTGGAACAGATTTTATGCTGTAATCACTAATGCAAATATATATCAATATTCCTCAAACTATCTCCCCTTTAAAAAAAATGCAATATATTTACAGTTTTAAACACAATAGAACTTCTATACAATCAACTGTTTTCAAATTTTGCATAATGACTTGAGATGAAGTCACAAATATTAATAAGAAATAATATAAGGTATCTTTTTTGAGTTATCTGTCCTTGAATGGCCTAAAAGTGCTAATATATCACATTCAGGGGCAGATAACTCAAAAAGTAGGATGGTGACCCCAAAGTTATTTTTCATAAAAATGTTTCTTTTATGATTCTCTATAATCATGCAAGGTTTAAAAAATCCTATTGAACAGTTTAAATTTTCCTTCTTTGTCTATATAGAAAATATAGAAACTGTCACATACGCCCTTAAGGTACTTGTGTGTAAAATCAAAAATCACCTAGCTGTGCCAGTTAAAGTAGTCTGTTCACTGGATATTTCTGTCAATTGTCACTGTTGATTTTGTTTGAAATTAATATTTCATACATTTTCTATTCTCTCAGTTTCCTTTATGACCTGTTTCCTGGTAAAAGAGCAACTGTTCTCAGGAATCTTCCTCCAGAGTATTGTTAAAATACCAGGACTCTTATGCCACAAAAACAGTGTTATAGCCAGAAAGTACAATATATAAGACAAACAATGGTAAATGGATGGGTGGTTTGTATCACTATTTAAATCACACTTGCCACGGAAATAAGCATCCATGTAGGGGATTTCCCATACTAACTCTATATAGGTACAATGTGACAAAGGGCCTTAACTCCTCAAAGAAATGTGTGAGAGAAAAATCCTGTCTACATGCACACCTACATATAAAGGCAAGTTTATAGGGCAAATTTAAAACCAATCCTTGCAATAAAGAGGTTTTTTTTCTACATTATTCTGCCAAAAGTATCCTGAAAAATGATCAAGGGCCATAAATCAATAAAAAATGTGTGAGCATATAATGTCACCTTCATGCAAAGCCACATATAAAGTCACTTTAACTGATAAGTTTGAACCAAATCCCACTCATAATGTAAGAGGAGTTGTGTTTCTGCTACATAACTCTGTATAAGAAAAAGTAACAAAAGGCATTAATTTTTTCACATAAAGGTTAATATTGAAGGTAAGTTTGAACCAAATCCCTCCTATAGTGCAAGAGGAGTTGTGTTCATAGTTTCTACTACATAACTGTATATAAGAAAAAGTGACAAAGGGTCATAATTCTTGCCTTCATGCACAGCTACAAGAATTGTGTGTAAGTCTTCCCCAAATCTTGCAAAATTTATATTAGAAAAAAAATAAATATATATAAATAAATAAAAACAAGACCTGTCACAGTCACTGTGACAAGTGCCCCTAAAGGGAATCACCACCTTTAAAAGCTGGGTCATATGTGTGACAAAACCATCTTCTTTTTTTAACTAATTGTGGCCTTGACATTTCAAGGCTTCACTTTATTAGCCCATGTTACATATGAAATATCTAAACTCCAGGCCTTGTGGTTTCTGAGAAAAAGATTTTTTTAAGATTTTACCTTTAAAACCTATATTTAGCTCCTGTGACCTAACAATGCAACAGACCGGAACCAATTGAACAATTTTTATAGGGAATCACCTTAGGAACATCCTTGCAAAGTTTGATCACTTTCCCATAAGTAGTTTCAGAGAAAAAGATTTTTAAGTAAATTGTTGACAACTCACAACGCCGGACAAAGGCTGGTCCCAAACGCTCACCTTGGCACCTTGTGTGAGGTGAGCTAATAAAAAAGGGGACATACAGTCCAGTCACGATAGAACGAAATGCGATGGAATGAAATGACAGTGTAATGCGAAGTAATTCGCAGGTCCTGCTCATATTTGTTGTTTATTCAATGTAAAAAAGATGCGATGGAACGAAGAACGGATGTGCTTGAACGACCAATCTATTTGGTCCGAATTGCCAATTAACAGCCAATTAATGACATGCTAAAAAACATATAAAATGTAAATACATGTGCATATACTGACAAAATTACATTGATAAATTACGACAATAAAATTTAACGAAAATTTTACATTTGGTATACATGTATGTACATTTATATATGAAAACAATAAAGAGACGATTTACCATTATTACATTACTGATTTATAGCATAATTATGTTGACTATCATATGGCATATACATACATGTGTATGCAAAGGAAATGATATCTGCAGTTAAGATGCGTTTGAACGAAAGATGCGATAAAATGAAATATTTGCGTGATACGGTGCTACTTTGTACTATTGTAACTGGACTGTATTGGGACCTGAAAATTTGTTCACTATGACCATGAATATGCTATAACTGTGTTCCTTAAATTCAGTGGTTTACTTTAACCTGAAAACAGATTGACTATAGATGTTAGGTAGAACTTACATCTACATGGTACGTAACATATACCAGGTCCATGTCCGGCAGTCCACTGATCTTCTTCAGAGCCACCAGGTTACACTGGCAACAGTTGTCCTCCAGAACATATGGAGAGTTAGCTCCCTTGTGGCAACACTTCTGGCAGCAGCAGCATCTGAAAAACATACAGAACATAGATTTCAACATAGAGCTCCAGTAATTCTATACCACTAAAGTGTGTTACATGGACAGAGAGTTCCAAAATAGAATGTTTACGTTCCCTTTGTAGTCTATGCACTGAATTTAGTGCATAAAATGTTTTTAAGATGTTACTGTAATATGATGCAAGTCAATAAAGAGAAAGGACTTTTATTTTAAACAATGAAAAACAGTTCTAAGAGAGGAAGGGCAACACTGCAATGCAATACAGGTCTAAATAGGATACACAAGACAAGGTTGTAAACATTTGGAGCTTAGGTCTATATAGAAAAGGATTGTAATTACTTGCCAATTTACTTCTGAGCAATCACATCTGGCTTTACCCTTTCCCTCATAGAGGACACCATGAAAAGACCTATGCGAACAGCATATAACCAGATCAGCCTGCGAGTAACTCGCAGGCTGATCAGGTTTTATGCTGTTCGCTGCTCCTCAGTGGTCTGGAAATGAGGATTTTGTAATTAAATTTGGTAAGGTTTAACTGTGGTTTTCTGCAGATCAGGCTTTATGTGATACCTATTGAGGGCGTCAAAATGAGTATATATGAGGGAAAGGGTTAATAAAGGGTACAGACATCTCTATTTACTTTATAAAAAAAAAAAGATGAAAACAATAACATCAAGTGGCTGCACTTTGTGCATAATGAAAAATAAAGATGGCTTTAAACAGTTGGTCAGTTCTTATCCAAATATAGACAGCTGCAAACTGAAGGAAGCCAATGTACAGGATTCTATTTACACTGGGCAGAAAATATGTGTATTTGGCTTCATTGCAATTAAAGAAACACAGACATTGTGGTGACAGCAACTATTAAACAATGAAGACAATAATGCTGATAAGGGACAAAATCAATATGGAAACAGCCTCAAATACCAGCTTTGCAATATACTGAAGGCAGATAGAACAAATGAATATCAGCATGGGAAACTCATCTGAAGAAATTTACTATATTCATATATAATATGCTGCACCGGTACTACTTTTTTCTGGTCAAAAATACAAATATATGACATACACTGAAAATGTGAGAAAAGCTTTAGAAGTGAATGATGTTTCAGTAATGTTCTGTATCAACTATGTTGAGTATTTTGATAAGTAACAAACATGATAGGATAGCAATTAAATGGGAGGATGGCAAAGTCAGAACAGTGCAAGCAAGGAGGCAATAAAACCGGCTGAAACCAGTGATTATATAGTGAAACCTCCATTAGCAGCGCAGAGTAACACCATAATGTATACACATATAAATACAAGATAAGTAACATATTCTCCGCCACTGGGAATCTCTGCCCGTAGAATACCGATTAATACATCTTTTTGATCTTGGTACATTTTGCAAAGCCAACATATCTCCATAAATCAATATGGAAAATCTAACAGGGTTTTCCCATTTGGTCTACGGTGACTTTGTCTCGAGAATTCTGATCCATTATTGTGCTGACACAGCAGAAAAATTTGACAGAAAACAACATGCGCAGAGTGATAAATGGATAAATGGTTTGGTTACATTGTTATGTATTGTTATTTCAGCTAACTGCAACTGCACTTTCACATCCAGTATCATTCAGACAAATAAAACTGGGTTCAATACATATAGCATGGCTCTATGCACAATTTAATCTGTAAAACCATATATCAGCAAACTGTGCATTGGTGTATTCAAAGTTTACTTTATTCAGATAAACCAAACTTGATTTATTTCATGACCCATTGTATAATCATGTTTCATCAGTATTCCATCAAATACTTGAGACAGCACTTATATTTCAGCTGCAACAGCATCTTAAATAATATTGTACATTCAAAATCTCCCAAAAAGATGTACAAGATGGATAAAAGCCTTTTTTCATACAGGAATTAATATTACTACATCAAACAATCAATTAACAAATGACTAGACAACAATGGCAGTCATATTATCATTTGCAATATTCGAATTAATCAACAGTATGGCCTCCGATGCTGTCCTCTACATTTTTAATATAAACATTGACAAAACCCTCAAGACACAGAAATAAAGCAGATGTCATATTCCCAGACTGGCAAACAAGGAATACAGACAACTTGTCACATTTGAAATGAGGTAAAAAAACAAACCGGACCTGTCTGCAATACATGTATATTACAATGTGTGGATCTCTGTGTAAGGCTTCATTTTATTCATAATATATATTATCAATTTTTTTCCCCCTGAGATGTGTATTTATAAAGGCGTTGGAGTTAAATCATCATATGATTCTAACAAGAGCACTGCATGGGGATGCTGTGTTGTTGTTGTTGTTTTTTTAAAAAAAGGGGAAAATAAGTTTGGCCAAAATGGACCTAAGGGTTATGACCTTTGATGTGAATGTAGCCCTAGTAATAGTGAATAGATATGTAAAGTTTGATGGTAGATGGTTGAACAGTTTAGAAGTTATGGCCAAGGTTAAAGTTTTTCACTGTATTTTTTTAAAGGGAGATAAATTATGTCAAAATAGTCCTTGTGATATTAAACTAGTATATGAAGTCTGATGACAGACAGTTTAATACTTAAAAAAATATGGCTAAGATTAACTTATTTCACTGTATTTCTTTTAAAAAGGGGGATAACTTTGGACAAAATGGACCTAAGAGTTATGGCCCTTGATAGGAATGTAGCCCTTGTCATAGTGAATAAGTATGTGCAATTTGATTACAGAAGCTTTAATAGTTTAGAAGTTATTACCAAGGTAAAGAGTTTTTCATGACATACACCACCACTACCACCAGAATATCATGACAATACCTTTACAAAGTCCACTTGCAGCCTCTACTGGTCTTCTTCGAATAAAACAATTTACAAATATTCATGGTTTTTATTTGCAATTGTAATTTCATTTCCTTTATCGTTATCACTTCTCTTTGTTCATTGCTACTTATTGATGTTCATTATTTTTAGCTGCTTGTAGAACCAGTCTGGTTTGCATCAATACAATTCTGATTACTAAGCATTTCTCAAACCTCAATCATATTGATATCTGATAAGAGTAAGTTTACAGTTGAAAATTATTTTAACAAAAAGTATACGGAGATATCTTTTTTCTTGTCTTATCTAACTTTTAAAACCAATTGATACAGATGATTTTCAGCAAAATATACTGTAAATCACTCATTCAAGAGATGTCTTCAGAAGGAGAATGCCATGCAAATTGAATAAACTATCCTCTAGTTAGACTACTAATTTCTGTAGTAAGTCCGTTTCACAATGCTGATTTATTGTAGTTTAATTCTATTTGTCTGCCGGTACATGCTTGGATTGTTTACGCAGATGTTCCTCTCATTTTGACTGTTTGACAAATAAGTTAAGAAATCTTATTATTTTACAACACACACACACATGCATCTTTACATGAATCTGCAAATGATGAATTAAGGTTTATATGCAACAAAAATTTTAGCAACCAATTTAATTTTGTACACACAAGTTAAACATTGAAATTTACAAATTCAGCAGAATCTGTGATTAGAAAGATGGATGAGTAAAACAGATTGCAGGTCACTGACACAAATTCTAGCCTTTCCTATGTATTACATAAACAAGAGGGCCAAGATGGCCCTTGGTCGCTCACCTGAGAAAGATGATTGCTTAAGAAATAAAGATGCTTGAGTGTAAAAGTGAAATCTGGCTTTTATTTTATGGTGAAATGGGCATAACTCCTAAATTTACAAGTCAATATCAGTTATAATTGAACCCGATTGTGAGATTATGGGCATAAACATTGTCTTAAAGTTTAAAAATGATTGTTAAAAAAATGAAGTTGGTAGAGAATAAACAAAGTGAAATCTTGCATTTTTTGTATTAAAAGGGACATAACTCCTGACCTAAAAGACCCATCTCAGTCACAATTGAACTCAATTGAGACATTATGGTCATTAACAATGTCATAAAGTTTGAAAATGATTGCTAAAAAAAGGAAGATGCTAGAGTGCAAACAACGTGAAATATGGCTTTTTTTGAATATTAAAAGGGGCATAACTTCTGAACTAATTGACGGATCTCAGCATTAATCGAACTCAATCGAGACCTTATGGTCATAAACATTGTAATAAAGTTTGAAGAGGATTGCTCAAAAGATGAAGATGCTAGATGGTAAACAACTTGAAATATGGCATTTTTTGAATATTAAAAGGGGCATAACTCCTGACGTAATGGTACGATATCAGCCATAATCGAACTTGGCCGTGATTTTATGGTTATAAACATTGATATAAAGTTTGAAGATAATTGCTCATGAAATGAAGATGCTAGAGTGCAAACAATGTGAAATCTGGCTTTTTTCAATTTTAAAAGGGGCATAACTCCTGACCTAACGTTCCGATATCAGCCATAATCGAACTTGGCCGTGATTTTATGGTTATAAACATTGATATAAAGTTTGAAGATAATTGCTCATGAAATGAAGATGCTAGAGTGCAAACAATGTGAAATCTGGCTTTTTTCAATTTTAAAAGGGGCATAACTCCTGACCTAATGTTCCGATATCAGCCATAATCGAACTTGGCCGAAATTTTATGGTTATAAACATTGTTTTAAAGTTTGAAGATAATTGCTCATAAAATGAAGATGCTAGAGTGCAAACGAACAAATTGTGGACGACGGACGACGGACGGACGGACGGACGGACGGACGGACGGACGGACGGACGGACGGACGGATGGACGGACGGACGGACGACGGACATTCATCGATCCTAAAAGCTCATCCTGAGCACACGTGCTCAGGTGAGCTAAAAACATGGGGAGCAGTGGTAGGACACAATCATATCTTAGGATCAAGAGGCCACGGGTTTGAGTCCTGCTAGGAACACTTAATTTCCTTGAGCAAGAAAGTTACCTTACATCAATTTACTTCACCCAGGCGTAAATGGGTACCTGAGAGGCAGTAGATATATCTATAGATGGATACTTGTAGCCTGATGACCAGGGGTAAAAGCTGTCAAGTCGGTGAATAACCACAAAATGAAATTGAGACTTATAATAAAACAGCAAAATAATGGAAGTTAATTCTGACATTCTCTTTTTCAACCTCTTGTTTCAGGACCCCTATGGAAATATTTCAATTCCCAATATTATAATAAAACAACTAATGCATATTTAAATTTTCATTTCATAATTTAGATGCATGCTTCACTAACAAAGCTAAATTTGTTATTATTTTATTGTTATCTGATTTAAAAGTTCCATATTTTTTTACATACATCTTATTTATGAGCCCACTGTGATATGAAGTATCACACTTTGCCAGTCATTTACAAACAATTTATACTCCTTGAAGACATTTCTTTGCAAAGAATTTTGTTTCCAACAAAAATAATTTTGACAAAATCCATTTCCTCTAAGTAATCTAAATTTCTACAAAACTGCAGTGTTGCTGGAAATGGAGGCTAATAAGTTTACCGGAAAACTTAAATTTCCACTGCTTCACAAGTAACAGAGTATTCTGCATGAAAAGTGCAGTATGAGAAACTGAACAAGACGTATCTGGTAAATATCAATGAATTCCTTTTCAAATATACAAGAAAATAACAAATATTTTTCAAACAATTATGCCACTTGTGTCTGAATAGGGGAGTAGCAGAATTACAGAAAGATCGTTACTGAAGACACTGGAATGACCTGGTGACAAACCACTCTTCCCACAATCCATTGCAGCAGGGCTAGCCACACAAGGCAGCTTCCCACATCCTAAATATCTGGACAGGAATTCCTCCGGGATTCTGGATACAAACGAAGGAGATCTGTATGCACATAATGCACAGAACCCTCTCATGATTAACACATGCAGTGTTGGTGTACATTTTTTATGGATTGTTTCTAATTCTAGGTAAAACATTGGCCACTAGAAGACTCAGACTAAAATACAGCCCTAAAGCCTCTTATAAAGACAGGTGCTCAAACATGAAAAACAAACAAAACTTCAATTTAACATCTCATCGAAATGTTGCATTTTGAATGATCAAATAATTTTTAACTGAGTATTCATCCAATTACCAAATTAACATGATTCCATAATATATCATCAGGACAGACACATTTCTAAAATTATGTGGTTTATCATGTCACAGAATGGAAGGAACATGTTTTTTCCCTCCTTCTGTAAAACTTGTAAAGAGGCTTCAGTGGATGATGTTATATACTTTCCTTTTATTGATTCATATTCATGGCATACAAGATGCTTAAACCAGGGAAAATAAAACCGTTATCTGCTAGACTGAAATCTATCGGTTTCCTTCTATGTATCCTTGGAGATAAATAAAACAAAAACTGTAAATGGGTGAAAAGTCCTATCCTCTAACACATTTGTTTCAAACATCCACTAATATTACCATACATAAACCCACATGCCAACATCTGATTTCTCACTCTTGTTACTTCAAAACATTGAGCTTCAAGAATTATTTTTCTTAAAAATTTCCTCCCAATGGAATTTCACTGTCTTTAAGACCTGGAAAAATAAATAGCAAATGGTTGTGAGGAAGTTTTCTGTCTCTATGTTCCTGGAATGAAATTGCCGTGCCAAGAGATAAAATGATTATTTTATGTGTCTATTAAAAACACTTAAATTGCTAGCTAAACTTGCCAGACTAAGCATTTCTTTAAAGAGTACATATTTTCTCCAACATAGTCTAGTAATGGGGAATTCTGTTGCTGAGTCTATAAATCCTAGTTACAAATTTTAGGACCAGTCAGCGGTCCAAGAGCTTTAAGTCGATGCAAACAGCAGACGTATTAGTGGTTTCCGATGGAGTATTGATGCATGTCTCTTTCCAAAAGACTATTCCTGAAAGTCTTGTATTAAATACTGTACTAGATAGCCCAGATACTAATCAAATGAGCTTGATTTCTTGTGTATTCAATATCTAGTGAAAAAACTTTATCATTTTATGGTAATTTGAATGACAGATGACAAAACTTTCCTGCACATTGTGGAATTAACGTAAAAACCTGAGTCTAACAATTTGATTTCTAAAGCCGCATGTATGTTTACAGAAATAAAAATCATTTCCACAATCTGTAAAGCAAAACAAAAAATATAACTTCATTCAATTAAAAGTAATGGTATATGGTACATTCTTTGGTTGTATTCTGGAAAATAAAGAGCTTTTTCTTCAGTATAAATATTAATAAATGGCTGTAGAGATAATCCATGTGTCCTTCAACTGGAGACAGTTCAGTATTTCCTTCAATTAGACGTTCTCTAAGATACTGAAATTCTTATGGGATAGATGTAAGGAAAACAAAACGCCCCTAAAATGATTAAGCATCAATGGACATGCCTGAGTCCAGATTTCTCAGGACAATAACCCAATTGATCCCACTCTCCAACTGTCTGGTGATCCAGCTACTTTATAAGGTTTAATGTTTGATGATAGTTCCTGATGGCCACCACATGATCTCGGCTTGGTACAGACATTTTATGGTCCCAAGCTCTCTGATTATGCCACTGGTCAAATATTTACTGCTCCATAAATTTTGCTTGCAATAAGATTGTATTATGTGGATTGTAACAATAAAATTGTTTTACAGTGAACTCCTAGACAGATCCTCAAAGCTATGCACCAGGAAGTTCATAAAGAAATCAAAATAAAAGTAGTCTGTACTGAGTGACTTTACTGACCTAGCTTCTAATTATCTCCAGACTTACATTCTGTATGTGACAGGTCCTGGTTGACACATGCTTAAGGAATCGGGAGGTCATGGGTTCCATTCTACGAAAGTTGTTCTACGGTACTGGTGTATATCCTTTGCTGAGCATACAACAAATAAGCAAGTTCAACCATGGGTATCTAGAAAAACCATGACAAGGAATGGTAATGTAATGTGGTGGGATCCAAATACATTACCATCCTTAAATAGGCTAGAATTACTGTCAACTGTTTTAAAACCAGGGGGTTGTAGGTTAAAGTTCCAGTAGGGCTGACTGACCATTATTTCTGTTTCATTCAGATCAGATTTAGAACTAAATAATGTTTATTTAAGTTAACTTTATAATTTTATAATTTGTTAATTTTTTTTTTCCCATAAATCATGGTTAAAAGCCTAACAAGAGTGCTGGTTATTGCAAAGTATGCAATCCTGCAATTTTATCAATTCAAGGGTCATAACTCTGGAGTATCTAGGATATCCTGACTGGTTTTCAAACTCGATGAAGATACTGTGCTGATATACATTGTGACAAAGTTTGGTTAAGATCAGTTCATGTTTGTCTGTGTTAGAGAACAGACTCTATTAATTTTGCAATTTTTCATCAATATAGAAATTAGGGCCATAATTCTGGAGTGTTCAAGATATTTTGGCTGGTTATCAAACCCAGTTGAAATTTTGTGCCAATTCACATTGTGATCAAGTTTGGACAAGATTGGTTCATGTTTATAAGTGTAAGAGAGCAGACACTGTTCATATAGCAATTTTTCATCAATTTGAAGGCCATAACTCCGATGTGTCTATGACAATCTGGCTGGTAATCAAAAGAAACCAAGACAAAAAAAAAGTACTTTGCACCTAGAAAGGACCTTTTTTAAGACAGGCAGTAAGTAATAAGGATCATTCATCAATCTGGTAACAATTTCAGACCTACAATCATCTGAAATGTTCATCATGTCATGATCTGCTTTAACCCTTTCCCTCATAGAGAAAACCATGAAAAGACCTATGCGAACAGCATAAAACCAGATCAGCCTGCGAGTTAGGTTTTATGCTGTTCGCTGCTCCTCAGTGGTCTGGAAATGAGGATTTTGTAATTAAATTTGGTAAGGTTTAACTGTGGTTTTCAGCAGATCAGGCTTTATGTGGTACCTATTGAGTGCGTCAAAATGAGTCTATATGAGGGAAAGGGTTAACAACCCACACAAATACTAATGACCCTTGTTTCTGCCAGCCAACCTCTCTTGAAACATATTCCATTAAAAGTAAAGACCCAATATTTTAATACCACCTATACTTGAAGATTTCATGGTCTATCCAAGAGAATGATTCATTAAATTTTGACTTCAAATGACACCCTCTACAAGCTACCTGAGAGAGTGCTGGAGGCAATGTTCTGTTCCTTCTCCTTATTTACAGCTCTCTGCCAGGAGGATAATCAAGTACCGTTTCATGTTGATTTCAAATTTCAAGCAAGAAAAAGGGAAATTTCATAAAAACATGAATCCACTTCTTCATATACCATTTAAAGTTCACTTATATAATATTCATAAAGTCATACAATTGTACATGAATATTCATGAAGAAAGGGGTTAAAGGTTGAACGGTGATCAATCTAATTACATATCTTTCTATGTTTTAGAAACAGTGACTTCAGATTTGTCCAAACCCGATTCTCTAGAGAAGCTACCTATGTTCCATACTTGGTCACATTATATCATTCTTAAAAAACATTATAAACAAAAACTATTTTTCTACATTTAGTACCACTCACCCTGACTTTGACTTTACTGACCTAATTCAAGCAAGTTGCCTATATCGTATTCCAACTTTGGTCATAAAATCTCATGCCTTATGCCAGTTATTGAGCAAAACTATTTTCATGAGATCAAAAAGTAACTAAACAATCCTTTCAAATGAATTATGGCAGTAATACAAATTTGTAGAAAAAAATGTCTC
Organism: Solen grandis; assembly: GCA_021229015.1. Classification (NCBI taxonomy): domain Eukaryota; kingdom Metazoa; phylum Mollusca; class Bivalvia; order Adapedonta; family Solenidae; genus Solen; species Solen grandis. Next base: position 72,384,617 of record CM037781.1, on the reverse strand, counting down.
TTGGAATCTGAGACTACCAGCTGCTGTGTATTGAGTGTGATATTTATCTGAGATACCCAATCTAATTACCATGGCATGTTTCACTGAGAGAAGAGCTTGGTTATCTGATTTGAGGCAGAATCTTGACTCCAACTTGATTGGCCATGAAAATAATTCAAGTACATTGGGAAAATGGGAATAAAAAAGGTGTCCAGTTGATTCTGGAAATGACAGAAAATCAATAGAAGAAATATGAGGAACTGGCTGCAGAAAAACAAACTGGCATGACCTTAATTCACAGCTTCTCTCAAGACAAATAATAATCATATTAAAATCTGCAATGATGGTGTGGGCCTAACTCGAGGTTAGCTAGAAGTCCATGTGCATTTGCAACCAAGACTGATACCTATATCTGTGAATGTTTTGACAAATGATTTCTTCTTTTTTTTATAGATTTCCAAATCCATTTCTGGTATTTAATGATCCCAAATTCTAGAGATATACTAACAATCTCAGACTAAAACCCAAATGTCTTATCATAATCATACCTTGAATTTAAATGCCATTATTTAAGTTTGAGCATGAAAATTGGACGTAAGTACAACTTTTATCATTGAAAACATGAGACCTGACCTATGTTATATTCATTTGAATTCATTTTTTTTACATATGCACAGAACACATAATTACACAAACACATCACAAACATATAGGTATATTCATGCGTGAGTGTGAGTATGGTTCTGACACACAGTTTCTCTTCACTATTACAGATGGTGGGGTTCCCATGGTTACAACAATGACCTTGACAATGGTAACTGCCAGTGTTAACTGACCCGTTACAACCCACATGTTAGCTATCAAGGAAATGACCCTTCAACTCTGTAATTCTGCTAGTAACTTGCAGGCTAACCAGAACTTCTACTGTTTGCTATACCCAATTACCTTAGAGATAAGGATGTAACATAGTCAAACGTTTCAGACTTCGTATGGCTTTCAATTTGATCTGGCTCTTCTATGGTATATTATGACATAACTCATGAGTGATAAAGGGTTTACACACTTGAACAACCAAGAAACATTTCCTTCCTGACAAGATATCCCACCAGGCAAAACAGCTTAATGACAATCAATAAAACATCCACAGGCTTCCACTTCATTGCAGTCACGTTGCTGGAAAATTTAGGAAAACCATTATGTGGTACTTGCATGAATCAAGCACCAATTAGAAGATTAATCATTTCCTTAATAAAAGACCGGAATGCAAAAATACTTGAAAATTACGCCAGAGATAAACCAGCATTATGCTTGGAAAAAATTCTTAGCTTTGTTTCCTTCTGACTATTGTAATAGTTCCTCAGTGCCAATAATAGTTTTTTAGTCAACAATACATGTACTTTAACCTTTACAAATATTGTTGAAAGAACACATACCATATAATGGCTTTTAAATCCCCCCCCCCTCATTGCAGCTTTACATTTTTTCCTCAACAGAAAAGATTGCAAAACAAATTTTCAATTAAACACCCCTCCCCCTTAACCACTTACTGTAAACATCCATTGATTGTGTGCATCCATGTATAGTGTGCACCCCAAGGTAGAAGTTGAAAATCTTGGAAACAAGTGTTCCTTGAAACAGATATGTTACCTTCTTAAAGAAGCATGATGGAAAAAGTGTGACAGAAAGACAGACAACAGAGAAGTGATTTCTATCTATTCCCTTCTTCGTACTTCAAAGAGGTCACCACTTTATTTGACCATGGGTGTTGTGCTGTTGTTCAATTGCTCTACAGGTGACAAATGTTCTACTGTTTCCACAAGTTGGATGTAATGTAAGGATTATTATTCACACATCTAGTATCCATATGAAATTGCATTGTTACCTTGATGCCTGGATTTTGTTTTATTAGACTGATATTTTTGTCAGTGACCATGATGGGAATCTGCAAATATGAAAGAAAAATGATTTTCAGGTCAACACTGTGACCCTGACAATACATAAGTGATGAGTCCTCTTAAGCTTGCAACCTGGTTCTTGTTCGTAACACACTGTCTTGTCCTAGGCACCATTTGTGCCAAGTTATTTCCAAACACTACCACAAACATCAAAGTTACAGCCTGTACACAATTTTAAGCCCAACAGATTACAGTTGTGACCATAGACTGTCAAGCTAGTGACAAGGATCTTGCTGATAAGGGACACATTATCTTGTCCTAAGATTCACTCAAGTAACATATTGTCTTGTCCTAGGAATCACTCAAGTAACACATTGTCTTGTCCTAGGATTCACTTATGCTAAGTTATTTCTTATCTTGACAATACACAAAAAAGTTACAGCCTGTCAACAACTGCTTGTGCAGATTTTAATGTCAACGGAGTATTGTGACCTTGACCTTGAAATTAGTGACTGTTTTTGTTTGCAACACATTGCAATTCTAGTCTTAGGAATAATTTGTTGGTCAACAGATTGCTGTGACCTTGACCTTCAAGCTAGCAACCTGGTTCTTGTTTGCAAAACAATGACTTACCAAAGGGATCAACTGTGACAAGTAATGTCAACAAATGACAATACATAACTAACAACCCAGACAGGACTGCTTGCACAAATTTTAAACTCAACTTCTGTGACCTTATCCTTGAAGGTAGCAACTTGGTTCTTGTTTTTGACACATTGTCTTGTCATAGGGATCATTTGTGCTATGTTATTTCAAAATATGACCATTTACAACAAAGTTGCAGCCAGAACATGATCTTAAGGTCAACCAGAAGCTGTTAACTTGACCCTAAAGCTAATGACCATTTTCTCTTTAGCAACACATCCTCTTGTCCTAGGAATCGCTTTTTCTAAAGTTATTTCAAAACATGACCATTCACAACAATGTTGCAGCTAAGACATGATTTTAAGGTCAACTGAGTACTGTGACCTTGACCTTCAAGAGAGAGAACTAGCTTTTATTCACGACATAACATCTTTTCCTAAGGATAATTTATGCCAAATTATTTCAAAACATGACCATACATAACAAAGTTATAGCCAGGACATGACTGCTTGCAGACAGACACAGACATGGACAGGTGTAACACTATATGCCTGTCGCCATTTCTTTTTATAAATTAACCTCCACTCCATGGAAATAGTCAGAAAACCTGAAGATAAATATTCAGAAGAAAATAAAACCTACCTCTATTTCCAGACAATATGAAGTTATCTTTTGTTGTGTAAATGTATATAACTTCTAAAAGCAGTTGATGTACCAAAAGGTCTTTCTGAGAAATAATGAGCATTGAAGCATTAAGTGTTAGACTGATTTATTTCAAAGTCACAAAATGAATTACGTGTTCAATGCAAGATGCTACAGTACAAGCAAACTATATTATCTCAGAAAAAGGGCATTTTTTAAAAGCTCTTTTGGTGCATTAAAAACTTTTAAACAATTGAACTGAAGGGTGCCATGGTCAAATGGCTGCATAGCAGGTTCAAACCCCATTGTGAGCAATGGCCCTTTATGACCTTCCAAAGTACAAAGTTCTGATCCAACCCAAAAAAGTTGAGATGGAGTAGTATAAGTTGTAAGAACTACTTTCCCCAATTATAATATAATAAATAAGATTCACATAACTTTCCCCAATTATAATACAATAAATAAGATTCACGTAACTTTCCCCAATTATAATACAATAAATAAGATTCACGTAACTTTCCCCAATTATAATACAATAAATAAGATTCATGTAACTTTCCCCAATTATAATACAATAAATAAGATTCATGTAATTTATTTATTTAATTATTTTAATCTGATATTTCATGAGAACTTCAAAAAACCTAACTGGCTTTCAATTTTATAAAGCTGTTCACAAAGATAACTGCAAAAAGTATTAAGTTTAATGCTTATGAGGGGTAAGTTATGATCATCTAAAAATTTCTACAGGCCAGTTTACATGGTAACACCCCATAATATTCAAAATGTGCTATCACAACAGTACTGAGAGGGTGTGAAAAAAATCTTAATGAAATGGTGCTGCAAGTATTCAAAACTGTGGCTTGTGGATTTCCCCTATTATATACAAACATCTACACCATAGACTGATAATCCAACAATATTTCAGATTAAACACATGAATAACTATTGTAAGATTTGTTTATAGTTCATTTGTTCATCAGTAAATCACAAAATAACAACTTGAGCATGCAGAATGTACAATCATATGATGGCAACAGCTGCCAATCTTCTTTTCCTGGAAGCACATTTCATGACAACTTTCTCGTTCAATACAAATATCTGTCCTAATTATCCACAATCAACACACAGCAAAGTTCCTCTTTAGTGACAAAACTCCATGCTATTCTCCTGGGACCATACTTGGCACAGGAAATAAGATGATGGCAGTTAGCAAACAAGACTTAGTTGTGTTTATTTCTACACTAATTGGTGCCATTTAACATGCTTAAGTGTCAAGAATTGACCGGTCAACAGTCCTAACTGTCCTGGTATTCTTTCATGAATATGATTTTGCAGTGTCAGAAAAAGGTGTAATTGAGGCCATCTTAAAGTTTGTAATGTTGTATTGGCATGTAACTGTCCCTCTGATCATTTCAAGAGATGAAGTGTTGCAGAGCCCTGCAAACAATGATTTCATGAACAAAGCCTGCCAACAATGAATATAGACTGCCTGCAATGATTCTATGGAAAAAGTCCTGCCAACAATAATTTCATGAACAAGACAGCTGGTCATGTTATATGCACACTTTATATTTGAGAGTGGGTGAGGCACTTGTTAGGCAGGAAATATTTATTGTATCAACAACCACTACTTCACAAATTAATAATTTGCATAAACTCTTTTATCCACAAACATATGCCAAGAATGCAAAGCATGAATTTCATATTTCAACATTTATTTCAGATATGTTATTTTAGAATTAGTTTGTGTATAAGTCCTGATGATTATAAAGTTACCACAACTGATATCTTAACTCTTCCTTATGGATATTTCTAGATCCTTTTGGAATTGATGCAGTTAGCTGACAGGAACTCATGAGATAAGTTTTAACTAACAGAGGCTGGTTCCATTATATCCATTATAAGACATTTCAATCTAATTTAGATACACTTTTAGCTTACATCCCTTGAGAGGAGTCAGTATGGCAAGGAACCCAGTCTGAGGAGAAAATTGTGGTTAATTAGATTTAAGAACTACTGACATAATTTAAAACTGTGTCCTTATTTAATTTCTTTATGTCCTTCACTATTGATAGGTGGTCCAAAGAGATTTAGGCAAATTACACTGCTTCAGAAGTAAGGCTGGTCAGACTCCCAAAGACACAGGTATTTCAAGAACAATACAAAAAGAAAAAAAGAAAAAACATAATTTATATTAGCTTGTTCTTTAATTTAACTGACCAAATTAACTTCATTTTGAAGAATCAAGGAATGGACAAAAGTGCATCTTTAAACAGATGAAACGGTGGCAGCGAGGTTGTTGAGGGATTTGTATGGGTCTAGGGTCATCTAAAGTAGAGGACAGTGATGTATAGAGTCACCACACAGATATTAACAAGGTCATTTATACGCCATCAATCAGTCTGAGATGGGGCCTCCCCAATCTGTCAAAGTGTCTACAGCTGCCAACAAATTGTCTTGGCTAATATCAGTATATAAACAAAGGCATATGGCCGACAAATTGTGGTACATAGATGATAGAATAATGAAACAATCATCTAGAAGCCATTTATAATCAAACCAGAAAACTAGAAATCTTCTTCTCTTGGAAGCTCTAGTTTAGATGCAAAAACAGTTAAAACTGTATTTCCAGTTTTCTTTTGATTTTTTGCTCAATGTCTAAACAAGACCAGCCATATTAAATGATTATAAATTGACCTTTATAATAGAACAATTACAGTCAATGGGATTTAAGTATACTATGACTTGAACCTCGAATAGAAGGGGCCCGTTTCACTAAACTTCTTACAAACAAATTTAATCTTAGTCATAAGTCTCTTGTTCTATATAGTGTCAACTAATTTCTTATTTTCACGATAAAACATGAAAAAAGATGACCTACCTTATTGCATTATAAAAACACAACACTTTTTGTACAGAAAAATTCACAGGAAAAATACTATTTTTACATCTGTGAATTTAAGCTTACAAAGATTTTTTTCCGTCTGAAGTTTAGTGAAACGGGCACCAGTTTTTTAAGGATCTATAAGCCAGGCACATTAAAAAGCTGCAGTAAAATATACTAATAATTTATACTTAACAGATGTTTTTCACAATTCTTGTTTCCCTAATAAAGATGCCAAAATACTCATCTTTTAACAGTATTGTTTGTCAGTAAAATAATCATTTATAACAACTTTGTTGGTTACATAAATATTTTGTAAAGCAATAATAAAAAGTGTTCCTTTCATAATTTTTTTGATTTTTAAACTTTACTTTTATTTTATGATATTTTCATGGCAATTTAATGACCATTAATTAATTAAATATTAAAATTAAATTTTTCATTACAATGTAACCAATAACCTTTTATGATTTAATGGTTTTTTAACATGGTTTTAACAGGGTTTTTTAATGGTGTCCATTAAAAGAGCATTAAAATTCCTTGAAAACAAAAGTATTTTAACTATTTGTTTAACCTGCTTTTACTGTTATAAAACTGTAGGACCAGGATATACACCATGTTGCCTTCTGTGCACCTTGACCATATAATACAAAGTGCTATTTTTTAGCAAAGAGTCTGGACAAAAAAAGCAATGGCCAGACATGATTTTTTTTAATTGTTTGTCTCATTGCTTTTAGCAACATTAAGGTTATAATTATGCTGTCAGTGTTATGTGGTGTTCAATGTTTTGTCATAAACAAGAATATTAAATGAATTTCTGTCTCTCTCACCTTCTCTGCAATTTAAACAGACGTCTTGATTTCCATCCACAGTTAGATCTGCCTTCCTTTTCCTCTCACAGCTATGTCTAATCTTAAATGCAATTAATTACAGACAACTATAAAACATGCCTTTTTGATTTCTTTGAAGCTCTTCAGTTCATCTGTGTCTACAACACAATTTTAATGTAGGTCAAGAATCTTGTATTTTCTGTAAAATAGAGAAGTTCATCAGATATCTTCTGCAACTGTTTATAACAGCTTCATTTCCTGCCCTCCTTCTGAAATCAATTAAGCCAAACCATGGTATTCTATAGAACAGACTGAGAGCAATGTTCATTATTTATTGTTCTCTCATCACAAAGGCACACTGAAGTACCAATCAGTAGAGAACCTGGCCAGCCTCTGAGTTAGTCACAGGTTGACCTGATTCTGGGTTAGTCTCTATAAACTCTTGTTTCCTAAAGGAGTTCATACCTTACTATCCGACTCCAGGGCTAAAATCATGTTTCACCTCTTAAAATTATTTTAACTGGCACGACTTAACTCTTTACATCATGATTATTCAAGTACACATTTAAGACTTTACTTTAAAAGGTGTAAGAAACATTGGAGTTTTCTTTTATATGCAGACTTTTGATAAAGATTCTTACAAAGTAGTTCATGTTAGAGTTTCAGTAGGTGAAGATGTGAACAACAAAATGGTTGACTATTGGAAAATACATCCAACAATGCTTAAGGTTTATGCCCTGTAATTCACTTCCGGTTAAGGTATATGCCCCATAAAAACCATCAAAGCCATGCATATAACATCACAATATAAGCCTTTAAAATGTCAAACCATGGAATCTTAAAGGCAAAATGACATGTTATGACATATAACAGAAATTCTTTTATTACCTCCCCTTTATAATTATGTTGTCATGAGTTATTTCCCCTGAAAACTACAAAAAAGTGATTTTCTCCAATTTCCTATGGTAAAGTTTAGATGTGTTCATAGAATTTGAATCAGAATCATATAATGCATCTTTCTACCATGAGTCTTCCTCAAAAATCAAATTCAGTTTTTCATATTCACAGAAATTGTATATTTTCAGTAGACTCCAATGTTAACTTAAATACAGATTATCTCCCCTACATCTATTAAAACCTAGAAAAACTCTCAGTGAAACATTTTTCTTGTTGGATGTCTTCAAACTGACAAAGTTTCATAGAAATATTTCCATCCAGTGGTAAGATATGGAATATGGGTATTAGGGGGGGGTTATACCTTAACACTGTCAAAAAAAAACCTCCAGTGTGACAGAGTCTGTATGATATGTTATCAAACTGTCCAAAATATTGTGCTAAAAAGAACTATGACTACCTTCTTTGTATTTTCTACTAATTCACAGGTCATATTTCTCTTTTCTAGCTGATCAAACTTGGTCAAGATATTATTCCAGTGAGCATTGTGAATTAATGGGCAGACACTGTCTATTGCCTTCTGATTAAGTGTTGCCATACTTCCTTTTCAATAGATGTCCTGATGTTTTACATGGGAACTCATCAAATCTTAAACTGTAGGTTATATACTCTTCACAATAATCCATTATTTCTGTTAAATTCAAAAAACAGACCACTCTTATATAATGAACTATATAAAAAGCAAAGTTTGTTTTTTTAATTCAGTATAATAACCTGTTGTTGTTTTTACATCACTAGCTTCCTATTATCACAAATCTGCAAGGCACGTTAAAAGCCGTAACACCTTCCTATAGCATTTTACTGAAAACACATTTATAGTGTTATTACTTGCACAACCACATTTCAGAGAAGATGTAGGAAGCCATGCTACAGAATTTCCTTAATCAGATTTGCTCTGAAGACTTCTGGGAAAGATTTCCTTCGTTCAACAGACAAGACTAAGAAATAATTCCTGTGTCTTTCTTTGCCAGCAGCGGCCCAGAAGAAAAGACCTACTCTCCATAGTCTATATAATTGTCCTCCTTCCATACAGGAAAGGAAACCAGACAATACAATTATTCAAAGAAGCAATGAAATGTTTCCTTAGTCTATCTGAACTATGTGTCAAGTCAGCCTCAAATTACAGTACAATTGCCATATTCAAAGATGATTATAGAAGCACCATGCATAACTCAAAGTGTAGTCCCAGTCTGTGGAAAAATGATAAACCACTGAAGGCAAATATTCTCAGTTTTCCAAGCTGTATGATCATCTGAGCATTCTATTTCCCCCTATCAGATCTCAGATTGTCACAGTTTTGTATGTCTACCATGCATATCCATAGTCACATCCCTCTAGTTGATTATACATGTTGTTACAGACCAATGTAATATCCATTTGCTGACTACAATAATTATGTTAGTATTGATAGGGAGATTCTATCATATTTTTAAACTTCATTTGTACATTCAACAGTCCTTTTCAGGCATAATAATAAACCTACAGAAAACAGTTTTTTACTATAATTTATATACAAAGATGGAAAATTAGAAGTGCAGAGAATTTTCTTTTAAACAATTCTATGCAACAGAATTTTCACGGTTTCAGAACATAGACATAATGCACTTTCCTTGAAAACTTTTAAGAAAATGTCTATATGTTCACATAAGCGACTAAAGTGTAAAATCTATCACACAGAATTTTTGAAAATTTAACATAGTGACAGGGAATAAAGTAACATGATTAATTTGGAATCATTCAAGATGTTGCTATCCATAATATTGAGTTATCTGACCTTGAAAAGAACTCAAAATGTAGAATGGGGACCCCCATTTTTTTTCCATAATTTGGTTTTATTATGTTCTCTATAATCATGCAAATTTTAAAAAAAATTATAGTTTGAATTTTCTTTCTTCGTTTTTATAGTAAAAAACAGTAACTATAGGATACATCTTAAAAGCCATGGTCTCACAAACAATTGTGTTTCATCTACTGTGAAAATAAAACATGATAAAAGGTATTAGCTATTAATTACCCATAAAGCATTTAAATAAGAGAAATGTGTCCAAAAGCCAATGGATGCCCTATCAATTTTGTTTATTAAAATAATATTTTTGTCAGTGGATGAATGGTGAAAAACTGGAAATATGACAGAAGATGATTTTCAGATCAAATGATCACTGTGACCCTGACCTCTACCAAGTAATATGACCTTGACCTTCAAGCCAGCGACCCTAGATCTTGTTTGCAAAGTATTGTTTTGTCCTAAGGATCATTTGTGTCAAGTTATTTCCAAACACAACCATACATAACTAAGTTACAGCTTTGACATGACTGCTTGCCTGCCCAGACTAAGACACAGGCAGGCAGACAGACAGATGTAACATCATAATTATGTATGTCGTAATTTCATGGAAGGGGTATAAAAATAAAACAGCTCTTGATCACACTGTCTTATCCTAAGGATCCTTTGTGCCATAATTATTTCAAAACACGTTCATACTCAACAGCCAGGGCACCATTGCTTGAACAATTTAATGTCAACCAGGTGCTGTGACCTTGACTTTTAAGCTAGTCACCTGGATCTTGCTCACAAGAGCCACATTATCTTGATCTAGGGATCACTTATGTTGTTTCTAATCAAGACCCTACAAAAAAAGTTATAGCCAGGACACAATTGCTTACACAGATTTTAAGGTCAACTGAGTACTGTGACCTTAAAGCTAACAACCCTGGGTTTTTTTTGGTTTTTTTGCGACACATTACTTAGTCCTAGGGATAATTTGTGCCAAGTATAAAACTTGACCATACACAACAAACTTAAGGTCAATCAAGTGCTTTGCTAGCTAGCAACCTGACTCTTATTCTCGACACATCGATTTATCCTAATGATCACTTGTGCCAAGTTATTTCAAAACACAACCATACACAACAGTGTTACAGCTGGAACACAATTTCTTGAATACACAGACACACACACACACACATGGACTGGAGTATGTCCATGGCAGGGGCATAAAAGGTAATCAACATCACCTTTTCTTCTATCAATTGCCTTGATAATGCCATGTTTCACATTTACTACGTAATTCTGCTGTCTGTTATTCGCAGGTTCTGGCTTCAAGGTTAATGAATGCATTACAAAAGTGGCGAGGATTCTGCTTGTTAACCTTCAATCAGTAACAATTTAAACAGGATCACCAGTTCACAGCTGGTGCAAAATCAAGATAATGGAGATGAGTTGTCATGACAATAAGATGGATGACTGCAGGAAGATGAATTGCTCAGACACCTCCTGCCAGCTACACTGTCCACCATATATCATGTACTGCATGCACCACAGTGCATCCTGTTGCCATAGAAACTGGGGAGAACTTCTTGGCTGATAAGATCAAATTGAAATCCATTATTATGGAGATATTTTTTAGAAAAATAAAGCAACAATACTGGAAACTCTTTTATATTGACTGAGACTAAGTTTATACATACCATTCTGAATGACACAATGGTTAGCATAAGCTTTACCGCCAATTGTTAATTAAGAAAATCAGAAAACTAAGAAAAAATATCTTGGTTGGCAACCATTTTGACTACTAGTGTAAGAACAGAATCATACCCAGAATGCAGCAGTACTAGTGAGAAGCAAGCTTCAACTTGCCCTGCATTCAGCTAAGGATAACACTCAGGACTGTTCCCATATTGTCTAGGAGTTGGTTCCCTGCTTGCTTTCTGTATACCCTACAATATGACAGGGATGCAAACACTTATAACTTTAGCGACTGTTAACGGAAACTGAACATACGGCAGTTTCATGCCAACAAAATACTCTCAGACTGATCCAGTCTGGCTTGTCTACCATTCAATCCTTGATGAAAATATAAACAAACAGTAGGCACTTCATCAGTCTGCATCCATAAACACTGATCTGATAGGATATGTGCTGTATGCTGATTTGTGCTTGTCCTTTCTTAACTGAAACTCAACCAGTCATCACAGAAGAGCTTTAAAAGAATGACCTACATCAAGAACAAAATCAAGCCCTAATTTCACAAGTGATTAAGTGATTAAGAAAAGTGCCGATTGATTACACTTGATTTAATCGAAACAAATTTGTTCTCCTTCCGCACTCGAGACTGGATAAGAATCAAATCGACTGTGAAATGCAACCTATCGTTAAAACTTAAATTTAATCCAACAGAACTCAACAGTGTATAATCCACAACTGAGGAAATGGAGCACAAAATGATCACAGAGTCATTACTTTTTGCAACTCCTAACTTCTATTGAAATCAGGATGTGAGTCACTGATAGTCTTCAAAGGAAAGCAAATTTCAGTCTGGCAACCATTCTACTGACAATATTTATCTCTAAGTAATAATTAAATACTTAGGGACATTTTTTATCATACTTGTTTCTGGAATACAATTACAACTAGAACCGCAAAGCGGCATCTTGGTTTTCGCTTTTAACTTGACTACTAAGAGTACTGGTTTCAACTGCAGACATAATTGATTGATATTAACTTTATTCGAATATTTTTGTTAATTGATCAAATGAAGTCCGATCTTCAAAAACTAAACATCATTAGAACGATCTCTTCACGAACTAAAACTTTTGTTCATATACTTTCTATAAAATATTTCTAGATTTAAAGCTATTTTGTGCCGATAAAAATAATCGGTATTATGACCTTGACCTTTGCATATTTTCATCGTTATTTACTATGAGTTTATTTGTATTATTTAAATACATATACAGTGAAAAAATGATGAAGATTGAACAAAAAATAAAGTCAAGAGCTGCAAAAAAGAGGAAACATACGGATTTACAATTGTTTGATAAAAGGATCAAACTTTGGACTGTGGTAATTTGATCAAATGAAGTCCGATCTTCAAAAACTAAACACCAAAGGAAAGATCTCTTCACAAACTAAAACTTTTGTTCATATACTTTCTATAAAATATTTTTAGATTTGAAGCTATTTCGTGCCGATAAACATAAAAATAATCGGTATTATGACCTTGACCTTTGCATATTTTCATCGTTATTTACTATGAGTTTGTTTGTATTATTTAAAGGCATAAACAATGAAAAAATGATGAAGATTGAACAAAAAATAAAGTTAGGAGCAGCAAAAAGAGGAAACATACGGATTTACAATTGTTTGATAAAAGGATCAAACTTTGGACTGTGGTAGTTTGATCAAATGAAGTCCGATCTTCAAAAACTAAACACCAATTGAAAGATCTCTTCACAAACTAAAACTTTTGTTCATATACTTTCTATAAAATATTTTTAGATTTGGAGCTATTTTATGCCGATAAAAAAAAAAATAATTGGTATATGACCTTGACCTTTGCATATTATGTTTGATTTTTTTTCTATGAATTTATTTGTTTTATAAAAATGCATAAACAGTGAAATAATGATGAACAAAAAATAAAGTCAGGAGCTGCAAATAACCTTAAAAGTCATGCTTTAAAAATGTTGATTTTTCGAAAATATTGGTTAAGTTTGACCGCATACTGTGGACAAACCATGCATTTCCCGAATTCGCCACCCCATATATTTTGTGCGTATATGTCTTGCAGATCATATGCAACAAACAAAATTCTCCTATCTCATCTCTGAATAAAATGGGTAGGTTTTTGGTAGACCTACCCTTATTTCACAGTTTTTGCGAGATTCAAACTTTCAACCTCCTGTAGCACGAAAGTTTTATATACGCAAATTTTTGGAACCTATCATATTTTATTGGGCTATTTACAAGGAACATTGTGCAAAAACCGCATTTGAATCGGACCTCAAATAATGGAGATATTGCTTATTAAACATTTTCATATAAAACGCCCCCTGGCGGGAAAATCAAAACAAAAATGAAAATTATCTCGACGTTAGGATCATCTTCAAATACGTGGTTATGACTGATAAAAGTTTCATAGATGTGGCTTTTCTCACCTCGGAGCTATGCCGTTCACAAAAAAGGGTTAGAAAAATAAAAAAAAAAAAAAAAAAAAAGAAACAGAAGAAGAACAATAGGTTTTTGCACTGCGATGCGAAAACCTAATTCCATTTTTAAATAAATTTTGTTAGCTGATAAGGTAGTGTACTTATGTCAGGCCAAAAAAAAAATTAGTTCCATTTCTGGGTGCCCAACCGATCCTCTTTATTCATGGTCAACCCTAAAGTTTTTTTTTACATTTCTGCCTTTAAAAAATATTTTCTTTACTTTTTTTTTAGTTTTCACATCATTTGGAGGGTAAAAAATCCCTCTTTTTTTCTGGCTGGCTTTTTTTTTTTTTGCCTCAGCAAAGACATTTACTAAAATATCTAAAGAAATGGGAAATGCTCTACAACCTTATCAAAGAATTAAAGTATTACTTGAGCTAAGTATTGCTGATGACATATCTCAGTGATAGGAGGTTAAGCCTAAGTCAGACAACTGAAATCCAGAGCATGATAAATCAATCTGAAACCATCCACAGATACAAAACAGGTCCCTGTTTTAATTCATCTCCAACCGGCATTATACAGGGGGAATTTGCCACCGTCAAAACTCCAGACAGAAAGGCAATGAAGTCATTCATCATGTAACATCTCAGATCACAGATTTCAAATTTTAACTTTTCTATCCCCAAATAGAGACTGCTGTCTGCAGATTACATCAGAGTTTGTAATATCCGAAGACTTAAACACACGGTCTAGTGGATAGAGCAGTGAACTGTAAAATTACAATTGATTTTGTGCGTTTTAAATTCGCGTTTTTCATGGCAAGTTTTATGTGTTTATAAGAAAAATGCTGACTATCTGTATAATGCAAACATCTGAGTCTACAACCTTAAAATGGTTTACAGTAGATAGTACATAGAGTGGTGTTCATCTGTAAATTATGTCTGACCATCAACCATGCGTTACAACTTAATATATCCCTAAACTCAGATATTCAATGTAGGATGCATCTTTCTAGGTTTAAGTCCCCGTCCCATCCATGGCCAAGATCAGCTGTTCACTTAAACAAAACCATGATTTTTGTGTAAACCAGGTCAACTTACACCTAACCATTATCTGTTGGCTAGCTAGTCAACCCTGGAAAGGACCATTCAAATTCCTCCACTTACTTAAAGTATACAAATGCTGTATCTAAAAAATTCCTAGCTTTTATTTTCCACAAATCATACCCTGAATGTCTATAAAAAATTTAATTTTATGACTTCTGAAATGAGAAAAAAAATCTATCATAACAAAAGCTTAAATTTTAGAAAAAATCTGGCAATAATGAAAACGTTTTTAAAAATCTTACGTACAATCTCTGGCTTAAACACAACTATTATACTCAAATCCTTATTTAATCTATATGGCCATACTTTGACTTTGAGCAAAGTACTTTGAGCATGGAATTCAAACTGAAGTACAAGTTTTTGTTTTTGGTTTGTTTGTTTTTTGAGAACTCCAGAGCCTACCTCTGAAATACTGAGATTGATAAGAATTAAGACTAAATGAGCATCAATAGCTCTGGAAGTCCTGTTTGTATCAAGGACTGATTGTAAAACTGGTCTGAGTAAAAATAAAGATTGAAGAAGATGGGATAAAATCATGGTCGGCCCTCAAACAGTACTTTTACTCATGAATATTGAACAGATTTGAGAATGCAGATTCTGTTCAGGAAAGCAATGCAGAAAATGAATAAAAATATAGTAAAAAACACACAAGTAACTTTGACAAAAGATGAAAGCGGTGCCACTGTTCCATTCCAAGACAAGGCATTGATTGTTCAAAAACATATGTGTTTCATAATGTTGATTGCCTCTGAAAACCCCCTAACAAGCAGACCTCTCAGAGCCAAATGCTGTAAGTTTTGTTGCATTTTAATGTCAAGATTTATTCTTTTGTTGGTTCATACAACACCAGTTTATGGTTACCATCCACCTTCTGTGGACACGATATTGGTTTCTCTGTTGACAACGCTTGTCATTTTTTCATGTTGTTCAGGAAAAATCATCCCACAGGCAGTTAAATTTATCAGATATCTGAGGACTCTGTCATACCATAGAAAAATAGGCATACCACACCCAGTCATACTAGAAATATCACTGAAGTGTATTGATATCCCACACAGTGCTTTGACACAGAATATATAGCCTTATGTATCAGATATGTTATTTTATTTTAGCAAATTCTATGTCAAAAAAGGGCCATAACTGTGCCAAAAATTTTTAGATATTGCCCAAAGTCAAACTCTTGAGATTAATGTATACCAAAAATTATTTAAATCCATTATGCCAATGGTTAGATATTGACCAGACAAGGTACTTTGGGCAAATTTTAAGTAAAAAGGGGGCCATAACTGCGGCAATATTACTGTAATTTGCCCATTGTCTATCTCTGCTTTAATTTTATAGAGATAACATGTGTACCAAAAAATATACAAATCTGTCTACCCGTTCATGAGTTATTTCATGATCTGACACAGCCAACATTTCTTGTGGGGAGGGTGGTGGTGGTATTATTATTAATATTATATTATTATCCTGACACCAAGCCCACCAGTCATATTAGGGATTTTCCTTTATTGCTAAGACACAAGTAAGGGTGACAATTTTATACTAATTAAAATCTTTAATGATTTTGAAATATCACAGGCAGACATTCTAACTAATTTCCAATAGGACCAATCATACTTAATATAGTCCAGCACTCATCCTTTGAATGTTTAACCCTTTCCCTCATAGAGGAAACAATGAAAAGACCTATTCGAACAACATAAAACCAGATCAGCCTGCGAGTAACTCGCAGGCTGATCAGGTTTTATGCTGTTCGCTGCTCCTCAGTGGTCTGGAAATGAGGGTTTTGTAATTAAATTTGGTAAGGTTTAACTGTGGTTTTCTGCAGATCAGGCTTTATGTGGTACCTATTGAGTGTGTCAAAGTGAGTCTATATGAGGGTTCGAAAGGGTTAAAATGCAGTTAGCAGTTGTGGTATCTTACCTTTTTCTAGTAATCTTATTTTTATAGTATACAAACAACAAACCCTTGTGATTTGCATCACCCCAATAAAAAGTTTTCATATACAGTTTTTATTAAAAATAAACATCAATTAAGCATCTATTTACTTTTTACTTTTCAGAGGACATCCAAATGAAGTTAAGATTTGGAAAACATATTTACAAGGGGTGAGAGTGAAATTAGCCTAAGTGCATATACATGTAAAAGCACTTTCACTTTCACCCCCATGTGTTATTTATTTTTATTTAAAATTTTATTAAGTATTTTGTGCTCTTTAATGGAATGTCATTATAGTCCTTGATATTGTAATTTCTGGACCTTTTTGTCCATGTACTTCCATGCATGAAGCACTTTTCAAAGTTGAAAAAAGTCAAATCTTGAAAAAAAATCAGTTTTCTGCTTATTATCTCTCTGGAGCCCAAGTTTCTCCGATTTTAACTTTATCAAATCCTTAGAGTGGACTGAAATTCTCAGAAATAGGCAAAGCAGACATCACAGTGTATGCAGTCCTCCCCAGTAACACGCTTATACTCTTATAGATATACACAAGACCTTCTCTCCTACATGTATTTGCTCGTCCCTATTAAATCACATTATCCAGCTTATGTTGAAACCCCCAGAGACAATTATCTCTCCAAAATCCTCAGGCCTTGTGAGATCCTCCAGAAAGATATATGTCCATTCCAAACACTTAAACACTGGCATGGCTCTTCACTAAAACATTTGAGCTTGTACATGAAACTTTATTTCATCATCTTCTGGGTTTTTTTGGGTTTTTTTTTTGGATAAATACAAAAAAAAAAAAATTTTAAAAAAAAATTTGGATTTATTACTATCTTCAATGAGTTTCATATGGTAATTATTTTTATTTTCAAATAATTAATTAAATAAGCCCATTATGCTATATCATCACTAACATAATTATACTTGATTAACAACTATTTAATTCCTAACTTTTATCCAACTATTCTTTTTCTCAACTAAGATGATTTACTGTCACCAATAAATAATTGCTAAGATTAAGCAGAAAGCATATGGGCAAATATCATAAAAATTAATGGTACAAGAAGAAGGAAATCCATCAAGCTGACACAATCATATGCATGGTCGGTTTTTTAATCAAATTCCAGGAAAAAATACATTCATACTGGGATGGCTGTGTGACCAGACACCAGAAAGTGTCTAACACAATTTCACAATTTATCAAGATGTCTGCACAGAAAATCAACTTGTACAAGTCACGGCACTGTAGGTTAACAGACTGGGTCAGCTTTTCTCTTCTGAGCACATAAATGGATTTACATAAGAAAATGACATGCACAGTCTTCAGGAAGATAATCAGCAGAGAGAGAGGGGGTGGGATATACAGAGTAATCAGCTACATTTTTTCAATAATAAAATCAATACATATTATGACAGAGAGACCAAGAAGATAATGAAATGAAATCATCCTAAGTCCGAGGGAATCAAGAATAACTAAATATCTGAAAAGCAAAGAATTTAAGTTCTTGTCCAATAAAGGTATACACACACCAAGTCATTTTAAATGCTGATTTTTTTTAAAAATATTTTTAAATGCTGATTGTGATGAAAAATAAGTAGTTTGACAGCCTTTTTATTTAGAACTAAACCTTATGCTATTGAAATAGTGACCAATACACCCAATCATGTTGGAAAAATTATGCCCTAATGCAGGAGAACGGTTTGTCAGACATCTTTAACATCTTTTTTTCAGTCTAATAATGTATGATCATCTGTGGCAAGATAAAATAGGGCATGACGTGTCATCGGGATATAACATCAATATTCATGGAACAATAATACTGGAAGTCTGACATTCTCACCACAACACACGCAAATACTTCTAATATCATAACCAAACTATGACCAAGTCCTGCAAACCAAAAGTAGGGCATCATTTTACAGAGGCTTGTTCCTGCTTACCTAAAGTAGGGCATCATTTTACAGAGGCTGGTTCCTGCTTACCTAAAGTAGGGCATCATTTTACAGAGGCCGGTTCCTGCTGACCTAAAGTAGGGCATCATTTTATAGAGGCCGGTTCCTGCTGACCTAAAGTGGGTCATCATTTTACAGAGGCTGGTTCCTGCTGACCTAAAGTAGGGCATCATTTTACAGAGGCCGGTTCCTGCTGACCTAAAGTAGGACATCATTTTACAGAGGCAAGTTCTTGCTTACCTGACAAGCAGGGGCATCATTTTACAGTGGCTGGTTCCTATCTGCCTTCAGAAAGGCATCATTTTACAGAGGCTGGTTCTTGCTTACCTAAAGTAGGGCATCATTTTACAGAGGCCGGTTCCCGTATTCATCATCATGAAGATGGGCCAACCATAGGCAGCCATGGCAAACTTCATGTAGTGGATGACCTGTTTGTACTGGGCCAGCACCTCTGGTTGACCAAGCTGGACAAACTGTGTCCTTGGTGTCACCGGGATACCAGACAGGTAACGATAGACATCATTACTGCCCTGAAATAGGTCAATGCCAATGGTCAAGGTCAATTCATGGAACAAAATATTTTGACAAAGAAGATATCTGAAATATAAGAGAGAAAGCATATATGTCAATATACAATCTAGAGTTATCACTGCAGGTGATGAATACCCCTGCAATACAGCCCTGACCCAACAATATGAAAAGATATACCTTTTGTAAAACAGGATGGGAAAATATTGGGCCAGACAACCCAAAAGTTTCTTAAATAGCCCACACTTCACTAAGTGAAACTAGCAGGGGTATGAATAATGGAACAAAGACCCAGATCAGGAGATTACAGTGGAAAGGTTACGATAATAGTATGAGCATTAGTAATATGACGTTAACTGCTGTGACTGGAAATCTGACAGGTGTAAACAAAGAGAGCACCGAACCATTGTGAACATTCAAAGTAATTGCGAAAGCATCTGAGAAAACATCTGATATTATTGAAAGAAGAGATACAAGTGTCAATAAATTGGGTTCAGAATATCTGAGGCTTACTGGTTTATTTAAGTTATGCCAGCAACAAACAGATCAAAAAGATAATAGTGGAGAAATGGAAATCTAATATCAGCAAACATTTCTAATGTATTGAAGAAGGAGATTTTGACAGTGTGGTATAGGTATATCTGACCCTGTTCTATTGCTTCAGTACAGTTATTATATAATGTTTGCCACATCAACTTGGTAATTTACATACTTACAGGTCATAGAAAAGCCAGATTAGAGTAAAGGTGATTCTCAGCCTGAGCAGGTTTTAATGCACAATTTATTCATCTTAAGAGCACTGAGGAGTTGACAAACAGTGTAAAAGACCTGAATAAAATGCCAGACACCAGCAGGCTGGTCTGGTTTTTTACTGGTTTTCATTTCCTTAATAGATATCTTTTGTGTGGTCAGAGTTAATATGACTTCTTTCTCTCTACAAGATATGCCTCATGTGTTCATAACTAGTCTGTCTGTCTGTCTGTCTGTCTGTCTGTCTGTCTGTCTGTCTGTCTGTCTGTCTGTCTGTCTGTCTGTCTGTCTGTCTGTATCTATGTATGTATGTATGTATGTCTGTATGTATGTATTCCTTACCTCATGCATATTCATGAACAAATTTATGACTTGATGAATATCAATTAACTGAAAAATTAAATGGTATATGAAACAAATGGATTTTTTCTTTGCTGTGCAGAATCTGAGTTATATTATTGTATGTGCATATTGTATATTGTGCATATATAATAATGTAATGCATCAGAACAAGTCTATATGAGGTAAAGGGTTGAAAAATAATACATCTGTAAAAAATAAAAAGATCCAGTGTGGAAAGTAGAAGTTCAAAATTATCACAGTTTGATACCATTATAATCATTTATGTTTGTGTTTTTACATGAGAATTATTTCATGGTGATATTTTTATTGAGGAAATACTGATAGATTGTTGAAACAGTGTCATGCCTCCAGACTTTTTTATGTATGAAACTCAATAAATATTCCATAGGATATAGTTTTACATCAACTGCTATAATAAAACATCTTTTTGTCTCAGGAAAATAAAGGAATGACTATAAATATTTAAACACTACATGACAAATTAAGTTTGCAAGATAATGTCAAGAATCAAAGTGAAAAAAAGACAAATGAGTTTTATTTATGAGAGACAAACCATGTTAAATATGTATAGCTAGTCATTCACTTCTCAACACAGAGGTTGTACATAAAGCAGAGAAGATGGTTATACTTAGAGAGTATCTGTACTTACTGTAATAGGTATATTCTTGAAATGTGGAAGCTATAATATAAATGGACTATTCTTGAATTTTAAAAAAATACTGGTATAAGTCAATACAGAAAAACTTGGACTATATTCATATACTGGTATTAGTCAATATAGAAAAGCTTTAACTATATATTCTTATACTGGTATAAGTCAATATAGAAAAACTTTATAAGTCAATATAGAGATGCTTGAACTGTGCCACATACATTTAAGTATGCTCAATGTTTAAAGGGCTAAACTTGTTTCTTTTAACAATGATTTGGAAATTACATGTCCTTTTTCATGGTTTCTGGGCTGAAACAGTCCTTTGCACCTGGAAATGCCTAAAATGGGTTTGAACCCATCACCTTTTGGTCCAGTCATATACCTTACCACTTGACCATAGCTTTTATGATGGATCATTTAATATATGACATGATTTGAAGACAGAAGTTCTGAAAAATGTCTATATTGCGCTTTTTAAACAACTCATATCTTGAATAAAAATCTCCAATAAGTTTTTTTTGTGTGTGTGTGGAAAAAAAAAAAAAGAGGAAATTTATAAGTTTGGCATAAATGCAGAATACTAAAGTTATTCTCAATCGTCATTAAATGCGTTATAGTTTTTTCTTGCGATATTCGTAATGACATGATTCCGAAAATGTCTATATCCTTCATATCTACTGGTTAAAAAGTTTTAGGTTTATGTTTCAATCAATTTGTCTGATAATTATTTTGCTTATGTTCTGATATTCTGTGAAAGATGAAGATATCCGAGAAATTAAAACCAAAATCCTCATATCTCCGGTAATAAGAGATCTCAACACCATCCAATTTTCAGCATGACATTCATATGCATTAGATCCTATTTCTATAATAGAATGATAGATATCCCAGACAAATTATGAATGCTTTTCAGGATTAAATTCTCTCTCTTTTTAAAAACTCTACTGAAAATTTTGCAGAAACCATTGTCTGTTTATCCATCCATGCTTTTTGAATAATTTTTCAAAGTTTCAAAGTATAAGTGTTTCAATGGATAATGATTTTTCCTAACAGCCAAATGAATAAATATGAAAATTATACACAAATACCGTTAGAATTTATTGAAGTTTTTTTTAGAAACTCAGCCCCATCCATTGAAACATTAGTCCAATTAAGAAATTTAGCACATCTTACTTACTACACTGGGCTAAACATCCTTACCATGCTAAATTTCTTAATTTGACTTGTCCTTTCTCTCTTAGTTGTTTGTGGGGATGCTTGCTGAAAATTTATTGACTGAATAGCAAACAGTGCGGACCACAATCAGACTGCATCAGAGGCAGTCACAAGTGCCTAAAGCAGAGTAAGGTTAAATTCCAGAGTAAATCTCACATGAAATATAGGATATCCCTTCTGTTCATTACCGACATATTGAAAGATATATGTGAGGATTCTCCAGAACTGAGGGCTATATTTCATATACATAGAACGTGATAATATAACCTCCAGAATAAATCACAAGCACTTTCTAGGCTCTAATCTCCTCTATGAAATATCCATTACTTGAAGTCTTTCTGCCTCATTTCCATTTTCTTTTGATTTATATAGGAATGAAAGGCAAACCATAAATCTCGTTTCATCAAAATAGATATACATTCACTTTCTCCTTAAGTATCTCGGCATACTGTCAGACAGAATAGCTAGCAGTGAAACAGTTCAGCCATACCAACCATGGCAACACATGAAACAAGGTATTATAAATAAGGATTTCTTCGTCAGCTTCACCTCACCTAGACATTTCACTGAAGGTGATCTATACCCCCAACCAGCCCTTTAACCCTTTACCTCATGAATATTCATGTACAAATTTATCACTTGATGAATATTAATTAACTGAACTTAAAATGGTGTAAAGAATCATGAGTTCTTTTTTGCCACACAAACTGTGTAGAAAATAAGCTACAATATTTTATGAGCAAACAGAGGAGACCCTGATCAGACAGCTCCTATCTGGGTCTGCTCTGTTTGCTATGTGTCAAAATGAGTCTACATTAAGTAAAGGGCTAAAACATTTTTCATCATGTTTGTAGCTATAGAAAATTTGTTGGTCAAATAAAAATAATATAATTATATATCAAATATATAATGTGCACCGTCACTTTAAAGCTAGCTAATTTAACTAACTAAAGTGGATTACCAGTAATGGACTGATAATGTGCAATTACTTGACATACATAGAGGATTCATCTCCATGACAGAATCTCAGCCAATCCACAAGGGTTTCATTGTGGATTTTGTCTGACAGTAAGCCTTGACAGACAGACCCTATTTCAAGGAAACCAGGCATTTGGGTTGCACACCTGTTTTGAACAATTAGCAAGATGCCAATTCAGGCATATCCCAACCTAAAATGTTTGTCAAGAAAGTTGTTAAGAAAATCAGCTATTGAATGTAAGGTTCATGTGCATTAGTTCATTTTGAGGCAGTTTGACATGATGTTAATTGTTCCACGTAGAGGATCTATGCAGTATTAACCAATCTGAGATAATACTAGCAGAGTAACATCGCCTAATACACATGATTAATATACATTAAGGATACAGATTAACAGATTAACCAATCTAAAATGATACTAGAAAAGTAACATCTCCTGAATTACAAAAAAATCTACATTAGGATCTATGCTTGTGATACAGGCAGTGTTACCTCCCCTGAATTATATACAATTATTTTACATAAAGGATCTATGCTAGTGATACTGGCAGAGTAACCTCCCTTGAATTACAGAACATTATTCTACTTAAAGGATCTATGCTAGTGATACTCCCTGAATTACAGAAAAATATTCCACATATTAGATTTACCAATTTGAGATGATACTAGCAGAGTTACTTTCCCTGATTTACGTATAATCATTGTAAAATGTATTTTGATCATGGTTCAATGATATAGACTGCTAACCTGCTGAATGGTATGCTGCATGCGCAGTTTCTGGTACCTCCTTAACAGAACCAGTCCAGCTATCACATCTGATGGGACGACATCGAGATCTCGGAAAAACTCGGTAAATAACTGGGCTATCTCGGACATGGAATTCTGAAATTAGAGGAAATGAAACTAACTTAGAACTAACATAAAATATTTTTTTCAAACTTTCTGTAGGAATTCTGATGACTTTACTAGCGGATATATCTAAAGCAACACATGGAAATATTCACTTTGTTAATTCTGTAGAGACTTTAAATGGTATGTAAAACAGTGAAGTTTTCTGCCATGTAGACTGTGTGATATTTGAGCTTCAATATATTGTATGAGTAACAGAGGACACCCTGATCAGTTAGCTTCTAGAAGGGATTGTCAAGAGTTACAATCTTTGTCTCTTTTTACAAATGGTTTCATATGAAAACTATTTTTGGCTGATTTTTTAAAGTTTTTTTCATGATGCACAAAAATGACTTCAAACCAACAGATAAATTTTCAAGATCTTTATATCAGTTACAATTTTCCCCAATTCAGTTCAAATGAAACATTTTCATTATATTTATTACAGATATGTAAAACGCTCATTATTCTTTCTAGACAAAAAAAATTCTGGCATTATGAGGAAGCGATTATATTAATAAGGAAGTAATTATGAAAGCATTGGTTAAACACAATTACCTGGAGTAAAAATACACACAACCAATCATCAATGACAAGCATCATTCAACCAGTCACAGAAGCCAATTTTTTGTTAGGAGATCAAGGCATTAAGATAATTATTATACTCGATCATAATTATGGAAACAAGAATACTCAGTGTAACAACACACCAGACCTTGTCAATATTTGATACGGGACATGGTGCCCACTGATTGATGGCTCCTTCACTTCAATCACAGAGTCATGTCATTCCCCTACCTCATATGGACATGCTTTGATGCATTGGCAAACAGATGCAGAGCTGTCTGATCAGGGCCTCCTCTGTTTGCTCATACAATACTGTAGCTAAGATCCTACAATCTGCAAGGCCTAATCAAATCCAGTGATTCATATAAATTCATAACAACTCTTGCGAAACAAGAAAGAGCAGAAAATTATTTCTTTAATTTCTACCAATCATCTGAGAAAAGGCTGCTTTAAAGTTCTGCTAAATGGTATTCATCAAGTAATAAATTTGTATATGAATTCATGACATAAAGGGTAATAAACTAGACAGACCCAGCCTTGCGCTAAATGTGAATATTGCATGATATGAGAACCTGAATATAGCATCTCTTGAAATATATGAGATAAATGGCTTCAAGGAATTTTATTTCGAGTAATTTCATTTTCTATCTTTGGCTATTATCTTCATGACTGGTTTCTGTCAGGTTATATGGGTAACAGAAGTTTAGGGTTTTACAAAGTCTGTCTACATACAGCAAGTAATGACAACACTTTACTGATAAAATCTCAGTTATGGAGGAGGAAGTATTGAAAAAGCCTCATGTGGGAAAATTCACATTGATTCCTTATCATACTTGAGAATATATAAGTGTACCTGAGGCATTGGCTAAATTGAATTTAGATATTAAAGAATTTAAATTGGCTTGAAAGACAGCACTGGGAATCAATGAAATATCTGACTGATAGGTCAATATATACTGGGGCTATACTTGATACTGCTATAGTGAAAGAGATAAGACTTGAATTACAGACTTGTATTCAAAAAAATATTGGTATTTAAAATATATTTGTATTTTTTAAGAATAAAACCATCATGAGAGTCCCCAGCAAGGCTATATCATGTTACCAGCAAATACACATAAGTTAAACGGATGTAAAAAATATTGTGTGTACTTGATATTTTCTTGCCCATTATATACATAGTAAGTTTCCCATACAAAAATGATCAAGTACTCATTATCTAGTCCTTTTCTTCAAAAATGTTAGCAGAATAGTTTATATGATATTATATCCCATAAAAAATTGTATTTTTCACTATAGATTGCAAGATAAATTTAAAATCAGTAACAAAATGTGTAACATTATTTTGGTGTTGCTTCAATGTGGTATAATGCCAGAAACACGTGGACATCATTTTGGGAATAAAATTCAGTAAAAAGTTTGACATGGAAGTATGTAATTTACATCATCAATATTCATTACGTTTATAGTTTCAGATGTGAAGCTGTGTCAACCAGCAAAATTCTAACAAAAAGATGACTTTTTTATGACATCATGCACTCTCTAATTTGACTTTAAATGTTCAGTTCTTTTTTTTTCTTTAAAAAAAAACACAAAAAAAACCAAAAAAAACATGCATCATCTCCTCCAAGTCTTAGAATTAAAATTGATTTAACAAAACCCCAACTTGCACTACTGTAAAAACACTTTCTGTAATGCTTGCAGACAGTTCTGTACTCTACAAGGTTTTTGCCTTGTCTAAAAAATTTTCCTTCTTGCATCACTTGCCAAGAAATAGCCCGTAACTTTCCTGTACAAGAAATTACTAAGCAATTTTGCTTTCAACTTGATGACTAGAAAACACAATTACTTGGGAAAATAATTTGCAGTATCATTAGGATATTAGTTCTCAAATAAATATCAGTCCTTGTAAAAGACTTGGTCACAGTCACAAATAAAGTGGGTGCCATCAGATTTGATTCCACCACCATCAGATGAAAGGCCTTATGGGATTTGTTTATCATATATCATAATGTGTTGTCATATATCTGACGGCAAACTGACAGGCTCCTCTTGAAGGTCAAGTCTAGCTTGCTGGCAGGCAATGGCAGACCACTAGCCAGAACCCAGATGGAACATTTAAAGGAAAAAATTAAGTCTACTCTGATAGGCCCCCCCTACCAGTAACCTTTGTGCTCCAGGATAATTTAGCATGTACATTATTCTTTCAAAAATCACAAAACATAAATGGTAATTCAGCTAATTTTAATTGATTTCAAAACTAAGATCTTTTATTCATTAATCAAATAAAAAAATCTTTCATCAAATATCCGTATCCCAGATGTATTTCATTCTTAATAACAGTAGAGCGTTTAAGGCATTCATGAATGTTTGTAACAGATATTAAAGTAGAGATATGCAGACCTATACCTGTTTCCATTCTTACCTCTGAATCTGGTTCCATATCAAATGAAGTTCACCATGAATGGCATGTTTTCGCATTTCAAGATTTCAGTAATTTAATAAAACATGTCTGGCAACCAAATCATACCAACATATAAACTAGATCTTAAAGTCTATCATATAGCTAATATTCACTTTTATGGGTTGTATAAAAATGTCTGAGACTGACTTTATGGAAATATAAAATTTCTGAGAAAAATATGAGTTCCAAAATTGTTTTATCCATTAAGAAATCGAATGACTCTGAATTCAATTACAGGGAAAAAGGTTCCCTATTATTAATGGAACGCAGATTTGGTAATGAGCAATTATTCAATTTATATTGTTTGTTTTGAACAATAAGCAATTAACAGACAGAGCTATACTTGGTTCCATACAATCTAATTTCTATTGATTATGAATTAAGTATATCGGCTGAAAGTCCGGCAAAAATGTCTTCATTTATGGACCTTGATCATACAAACCCAATAAAGCACACTGTAGCCTCACATCTAATGTAAATCACAATCAAATACTTTTATTGTGTCAACACCATTACTGGAGTGATAAATCAATGGGCGATTTGTTTATTTTCATAATTCCAGTCAATTTGTTAAACATGAAAATCAAATAAAAATGCATGAATCAATCACTATAAATGGCTGTAATTTTTTTTGCCAAATGAATGACACAAGTTTCAGAATCCATAATTACATATTACAGATTCAGAGAAACAAGTAAAACTATAGGTCACTTAACCATTCATCATGGGCAAAACAAAAATTAGAACAGAATTTTCAGGTAGCACGCCTGTGAAAAGATGACCTAATATAGGAAGTGAAAATAAGCCATTACTTATGTGACCACACAGACTTGTGGTCAACATCATGAACAATTTAAAACACTTTCCTGTTAAACATTATGAATGGATGAATATTACTTTACTAAGTTAATGTGTATATATGAAACATTTGATCTGTCTTCGCTTTGTTAATGTAGAATATGAGGCCCCCCCTCCCCCCAAAAAAGTTTGGCTTCCGGTCACCCGACCAACTTTCTTTTTTTACAACCTTTCAGCTTTAAAAAAATCTTTCCCTTTTTTTACTTTTTGCTTCATGTAAAAAAAAAGGTCCCGACCTACCAACCCTCTTTTTTTTTTGCTGTGACCAGAAACGGAACTTTTTTTTTTTTTTGACCTGAGCTACAATATTGTATATGAGCAAACAAAGGACATTGAGACCCTGATCAGATAGTTCCTAGAGGAAGCTCTTGATTTGGGTATCTTCTGATTGCCAAACATGTCTATATAAGGATAAAGGATTAGACAAAATTACTGCTAATATAATATTTGCTCAATTCTGCATCCTTTCAACACACAATCTAAACTTTAAGATGAATTTTACACAAAATGCGCTATTCAAACTAGTTTAAAATCTTCATAACAATATGAAATGAATAATTCTCATTTACAATGGAGTTCAGCAAAACCTTTTGCAACAATTTTCAAACTTATCACTTTATTGACATAATCAAAATACAACGGAAAATATAAAACTATCCTTTTAGAAAAAAATCCCTGCCATACAATCAAACTTATTTACCCTCCCTTACATTGAAAGTCAGATTCTAAAATAGTGCCAGAGCAGATACTCAAATAAATCAAAATGCTGAAACAACCACATCAAAAACAACAACAAAAACAACAACAAAGCAGCAGATTACACAAACATTCAAATGTAAAAAAAATCAGCACACATGTATAGCCTTAAAAGGATTCAGACCTCCAGGGAAATATGTCTTCTTTAAGCAATATTCATAAAAAAAAGCAGCATAACCTGATGGCTTTTACCGACAACAACAGGTTTCAATATCTTTAATGCATTATAGAACTTCAAATGCAAAATCGCCAGAATGGCTGGGGACTTGCATTCATTTCATCACATTTACTTCAATAAAATTCCTTAAGGTCTATACTACAAAAAGTTTTATTTATGTAGGATCTATATACATGTATCCCCATAGAAATCATAAGACTGTTTTATATGCCTGTTTTATATGTCCATTTTATATGCTTATTTTATATATGCTTGTTTCATAGGC
>CM037781.1:72305286-72355286 GCA_021229015.1 Solen grandis | reverse complement strand
CGCGGCCGCCAGTTTTTTAATTGCCGCTAGCCCCTTCCAGTAGCCCCTTGGGCTGTAGTAGAGTCTCGTCAGCTTCTGATCCATGGAGACATTCCAAGAGCGTGATCAACCTCCAACACGCTGAAGCCACAGGCTCTGGTAGCTGCCCTGTTGTTGCCCTGAGGTTAGTCGGGCCCGATAGCATTCTATATGCGAAGCGCCTCATTGTCATTTCATCCTCCCGCCAGCTCTCGAGTGAGCTCTGGGCGACTTCGATCATAGTAGAGGCTAAGGGCCCAGGAACTTTGTGCCGTCGAGCTGCATAACCAACTTCCGTCATCTTAGTGAAAAGTTCTTCGGGTAGCCCCATGATGCACATGTATGTAAAAAAAGTTCTTAGATAATTAATTAATCCTTTTTTCAATCCAGTAGCCCGTGAGCCCAGCCGCTCCTAGAGCTAAGACAATAAATCCAAGCTCTCTAGCCTGCTGATCGCCGGACGGTTGGTAGAAGTCGGCCAGCTGCGGCTCAGGGCCCAGTGGATCGAACCGCTTACTTGCCTCTGGCATTACCGCAGCATACTCCTGCATGGCCTCATCAACATCCTGGAAGGATTGGACGGCGTGGCCTTGCCGGCGAAGCTCGCTCTGGATAAAGTCTAGACGCTGAGTCCTTTTTTTGACCCACGCCGCCTGAGCCGCCTGTAGCTGTTCGACCGCGGCGTCATGGCGTCGGCGCTCTTCTTCGACGCCGGAGTTTTTGAAAAGGCTAAACAGATAATTGCTTCCAGTGAACGCCACCGCATTTGCGACCGCGCCGCCCAACATCATTGCAATGCCAGCCATCGTATTATTATAAAGGCGCTTACTTCAATATGTCGGCGGGGATGATCCCTTGCTCGATGAGGAGATCTTTGGTGGCGAGCGCGGCCGTGACGTCGACTACGGCCATGCCTACGTCCCGCGGGGTGAAATCCAGTTTAGGGTATGTCCCACCGAGTGCGGCCTTACCTAGGCGCGCATAGCCGACTGCGAGTCCCGCTACCACGGCGCCGTGGTAGATCGCATTAACTACTTCCTTTCCGTTTGGAGTTGCTTGGGCAGACATGATTATTCCATGTGATGGGGGTCGCGTCTATAAGAACCGCGGTTACTTTCCTCTAATTCTAGAGTGGGCGGATGGGTTGGAGTTGTAGCTGGCGACACGCCGCCCTTAACCTTCCAAAATAATCCAGCTAGGGCTGCTACGGCTCCAGCGAACATCAGCCATTGAGGCGTTGCTGAAGGTGGCGGGGCTTTGTGCCCGTCTGATGGAGTGCGCGGTTCTCGCTGCCGCCGCTCCGTCGAGTGGGACTCCCTTGGCTCTGCCGGCTGCTCCGCCACCGTGGCCTTAAAACCCTGTAACTCATTCAGGATTGCCTGCTGCTTCCTTTTTCTCGCCTCTGGCCCTGCCCGCCCAGCAGCTACCCGCTTAGGATCCTTTTTCCTAGTCACCCTCTCTGGTCGGACTTCCTCCGGCGCACGGACTGGTGTCGCCTCCTCCTTTGGCGGCGCCTCCTCCATACTCGGTGTTCCCTCCTTTGGCGGCGCCTCCTCCATACTCGGTGTTCCCTCCATTGCTGAGGTATGTTCCGCCATCGTCCTAATCAGTAGATGCGTGTTTAGATGCTTGGCAGTGTTTAAATGAGCTTAGCATCGCTGTAACAGGAGCTAAGTACATGCCATAGCGGTGGTATAGCTCGCAGGTGATGGTATTTAAGGCATGCCCAACAAACGGATCTGCCTCGAGGTCGGCAGCCAGTAAAGGCTGCTTATCAGCCGGAATCGGGAGCAAACGGCTAGCCGCCATGGTGTAAATCTGCAGCACCGCAGAGCCAAGGGTCTTGGTCATACTAGCCCCCAGTCGAGCATCATATCGGGCGTAGAGCCTGCCAATCTCCTCATCGGGTAGACGATCGATTTGATCGGCGGAAATCTCTCTGCCAATGTACTGCTTTGACTTCCCCCCAATAGCGAGCGCAACCAACCGCTGTCTCTGCCCATGTCGTTCTGCTTTTTCAGGCTCATCGCCCTCTACCCGGCCACGAGGTCGATCAACGACCCGCTCGTCGGCAAGGAGCTCGTCAATAATGTCATCGCATTCCATTGCTATAGTCACGTACCTCCCCAGTCTAATTGTGATGAAAAACAGAAGTACCGCTGCTGCGCCCCCGACGCATGCGCCAACTATTGCGGCAGCATATAGGCCTTTCATGCTAGCACGTGATAACTACTTGGCTGCGAGGTGTTTAAAATCAGCTTTGCGTGCCTCATTTTGGCGAGTCGTTCACGCACAGCATGTCTGTCGTCTGCGGGGATAATATCATTTTCGCGCAAGCACTCTTCGAAACTGTCCCGATCCTTGCAGTGGAAGAGGGCGACCCAACGCGTTTGCTCTCGGAGATCTTTGAGGATGGCGTTGTACCTCTGAGCCAGGACCCAGACCGATTGCTTGGCATGCCGGCCGCTGAATGCCAACTCTGAGAGCATGTCCTTTTTCTTGGTGAGCTGTTTACTCGCGGCCATGTCATCGATGACATACAACGTCGGCTCACCCTGAAATACTCGGTAGAAAGCGCGCAAATAGTCGTGAAGCCGTTCACCCGGATCCAGAACATAAACCTCCTCGTCTGTACACACCCATGCGCGCAGTAGTGTAGTATGTAGTAAAATACCACCTACCACATTTTCATGCAGGCCACATTTCAGTGCAACGCTCCGACGGCAGCCGATTGGTCGACGGAAACGCCCGAAGTCGATTCGGTATTATTTTACACGGTCTGCGGGTAAGTTTAAGGCTTGACCGCTAGTTGTCCGATAAAATTACGCAATGACGAATAAAAACGATGCACGGAGGCGCACGGACGGTCGGCGGAAACGCCCGAAGCCGGTTCGTGACTATTCGGAAAAGTATACAGGTAAAAGTCGCTGCAATAAGATAGAGGAGTTTGTCACTCTCGCACTTTTGATCATGAACTGAAAACGGGACATACAGCGTTTTCGCTCCGACGTAAAAGCCGCGGGAAGCTTACCTCCGGCTTTTTTTAATTAATCATCCGTCAGATAGTGTATTAATAAATGGAGCGATTCTCTTTCGTTTTATTTCTTTCTTTCATATCTATTCCGACGTCAAGAACATGGCTCAAACATCGCAGGATAACGCTCAAACAAAATGTTTGAAAATGGTTGAAGAAAATAATAGCGATTTAACGCTAGACTGTTCTAATTTGTGCGAGGATGTGAAATGTTCTTTGGAATTCGACTTGTTTCTGCGGACATATTCTATTACGTTAGAAAAAGAACGCGTGGATGGAAAAAGATCAGTTTGTTTAAGCGACGGTGATATCGGGAACATTTTAAAATTGTTGAATGTAATAGAAACACTAGTCGCTAGATATTCTAGCAAAAGATCCCCTCGCCCAATCGACGTTCCATTTGAGGCTAGCAGCGGCAAAATCGGAGAGTTGGTTATTGTCGTCTCACTTAAAGAAAATTCATACAAGAGGGGAGCATTTGATGTCGACATTAGAAAATGCATCAAGAGAGGAAACAATTCGTATCAGTATACTACAGAAGGTGTGCGATTTCCTCACTCTGTGACTTACAGCTTGAGAGAAAAAATCCAACAATACCAATCGCTCATCACCGATGTCAGGGAGAAGTCGCTGGAAATAATTTCGGTAACAATGGCGACCCTTATTATGCGAGAAATACTAGAGTTACACGATCCGAGACGAACCTGTAACGGGTGTGTGACGGACCACCCCTCCCAGAAACAACACATGGGTTACGGCGGGTGCATGTCTGACGACCAACCTACATGGATAGAACTTTGCAACCAGTACTGGTCCGTGGTTAAGAGCTCATTCAGCGATGACAATATCCAGGATCTAGCCCACCAAGCAGTGAACAGTCTACCTGAACTGAAGGTAATTACACATTATCATTATTATTATTATTAGTAGTAGTAGTAGTAGTAGTAGTTATCTTATTAATTATATTATTATTAACCGATGCGGAGAAGAGGGGGAAAACGCAGACAAACCTAAGCCGACCAATTCCTTTTAATGTTAAATAATATAATTGATATGATCATTTTACTTCCACATAAATGTTCAGTTGACGTGTCAGTTTCAGTTATTTCTCTTGTTTCGTGTATTTCAGGAACGCTTCATCAAAGGACTGATTTCTGTAGAAGAGGTCGAGAGTTAAATGCCTAGTTGAGGAGAAGGATAGCCTGGAAAGCTTACCGCTGTTCACAGTGATAACGGGAATATATTGACTTTGAAAACTCTAATATTCACTCATATCTTAGCACATATTATTTTTCGCTCTCTTTTTATTTGTAATATTATGTCTTCTTTTTTTTTGGTTAAAGGCATATATGTGAACTATGCTTTAATGTAAATAAATAAATGATAATAAACATGTTAACTTGTTGATATTTATTAAGAAACCAGATACATCCAGATCAAACCGGTTCACCATGGTTTAATATATTGCAAACACAGTCATTCTGGGATGCGATCGCGATCTAGACGCATATGCATAAAATGGCTCAAGCTCAAGTAAATAATTACGGTGTAGGAAATACAGACTCACGAGAATTCAAATTCTAACACTCGCAAAGTCAGTTTTAATATAGACGGGTGTCATTACGTATCTATCTATCGCGATGAAGGAAAGCAAGCCGTTGTAAATATAAGGAAAGGAACTAGATCCGTCACTATTTCTAAAGATGTGCTAATGGAAATTTGTGAATTAAAAGAAACAATTGTTCGATGTTGTAACTTTATAGATTCATGAAAAATGGATTATAAAGCTTATCTTAAAAGTGTATATTTCGATGTAAATAATCCAGCTTCATATGCTGGCGTCGAAAAATTGTATCAAGTTGTTAAGAGGCAGGGAAAATTTAAAATATCCAGAAATCGGATTAAGCAATGGTTACAAGAACAGGACGTTTATACCCTACATAAAAACATAAGGAGAAAATTTACCAGACGACGGATAATAACGTCAGGCGTTGATATTCAGTGGGGTGCGGATCTAGCTAGCGTGTCAAATACGTCCAAATATAATGACGGCGTGAACTATTTACTAGTGGTCACGGATATTTTCTCCAAATATTTGTTTGTCGAGCCTTTGAAAACTAAGCGAGCTAAAGAAGTAACAAATGGTTTCGAAAACATTTTACGACACGGACGTAGTCCACAAAAACTGCAAACGGATAAAGGCGGAGAGTTTAACAACAAATTGTTCAAATCCGAACTGCAAAAAAGAGGGGTCGACTATTTCACATCTCAAAACGAAGACATTAAAGTTTCGCCTGTCGAAAGAATTATTCGCACAATACGAAACAAAATGCACAAGATGTTTAAAACTAATAGAAGTTACAGATATTTAGAACATCTACAAGCTTTGGTAGACAGTTACAATCACACACCGCACAAAAGTCTTCCGGGTAACATGTGTCCCGCGGACGTGACTAAAGAGAACGAAGCGGTCGTTTGGGATTTTATGTATAATAAATCTTTCTCCAATTCGTATGATTTAAGTCAATCAAATAATCAGTTTAAGTTTAATGTTGGCGATTTGGTAAGAATTGCTTATATCAAATATCAGTTCCAGAGAGACTATCAGCAGAAGTGGACATCCGAGATATTTAAAATATCTAAACGGATGATAAAACAAGGAGTCGTAGTTTACAACTTTACTGACTTCGCGAACGAACAGCTATCTGGTACTTTTTACCAAGAAGAATTACAGTTAATAAAGAAAGACGAAAATGCTTTATGGATAATTGAAAAGGTTATACGGAAAAAGAAACGCAAAGGTAAATACGAATATCTCGTGAAATTCGAGGGATGGCCGGAAAAATTCAACTCTTGGGTAAGAAAAGACGCCATCGAAAGCGTTAAATAGATACAAAAAAAATGTCTTGTTACATGATATGTCGCAGCGACCAGAATATGGAATATTATCCAGAGAATCAACCGTACCGTTTTAAAATCAAGTTACAACAAACTATCGATTTAAAATCCGCTTGGAAAGTTGCTTTGACGGAAATTACCATCTCTGACGATATAAAAAAGGGCGACAGTTTGTATATCTTCTCAAACATATGCGGGGAGAGCTTCATAAACGGAATTAAAACCCCGCTGTTAAGGAGAGTTATTGCAAAGGAACCCGGAAATACGATCCTCGCGCCGTTGTATTACATTCCGATTGTCAAATCAGAAATAAGCGAACTCGATTTCGAATAGTGGATCAAAAAGGATTTGAAGCGAAATATTTGCACAACCCTCTGACTTTAGTTTTACATCTAACCACATCACCGATAGACATTGCGTGAGGCGTTTGACACGAGAAAACATGAATCGAAATCAACTGTATACTCCGAATCTCGAAAAATGGATAAAATTTTACGACTCAAGTGGTATGCCAGAACATCCCCAGTATTATAACGGCGAAAAGAAATCTTCGAGCAAATATGCTGGTACACGCGAGAAAAGAAATGGGATAGTTCCGATAGAAAAAACTTCGCAGCAGATACCAGTCGATAAAAAGAAAGAGTTGAAAGTCGAGTTTGTTTCTCCTGCGCAGCAAGTTGTTGAACAAGCTGCTAGCGAACTTAAAAGAGAAAATGATATAAAAAGGCGACGTCCTTCTTCTATAAAACAGTCGAGCAAACGCAGTCGACGGAAAAAGTCTTCTCTCGGAGGATACGATGACGGCAATCAATTCTGATTACTTGGTCGAAGCTCAACCGAGCGAGTTGGAATTGTTTAGTTTGAATCCGACTCAAACTGCAGTAGAAAAAATATATTTTCAGCAAATATTACCGATCGGACAAATAACCGATACCTCGCCGATTCAGTTTATAGTCAGCGGACAGAATGGCATGGAATACATAGACACAAGGCGAAGTTTTATGAGTATAAAAGCCAGGATAGTACATCAGGATGGCAACGCAATAAGCGACACCGAATACGTAGGACCAGTGAATCTTGCTGCTCATGCACTGTTTGAACAGGTAGACGTTACAATACAGGGAAAGTTTATAACTTCGTCGACCGGGAATTATCCGTATAAGGCATACTTGCAAACTTTGTTAAAGTACGGAAATGACGCGAAATCTTCGCAGTTATCATCGCAGTGTTACTACAAAGATACACCGGGACATTTAGACGATAATGATGGTAAAACAGGGGCTAATGACGGATTCAAAACCCGCACAGCGTTGTTCGCGGGAAGCAAGAAAGTACATATGATAGCGCCTATAATGCACGACGCTTTCCAACTAGATCGGTACATTCTTAACCAGACAGCAATGAATATAAAATTCTACAGAGCTAAGCCGGAATTCTATCTTATGACTGATGCTATTTCGCCGAACTACAACATGATTATCGACGAAATGGTTTTGAATATGTGTAAGATACAAGTGAATCCGGCAGTCGTATTCTGTCATAATCAGAAGCTAGACAAAACAAACGCAAAGTACCCTTACGTCAAAACGGAAGTGAGATTGGCTTCAATATCCCAAGGCCAGGTAAATTTCAACATCGACAATGTATGCCAGGGAATAAGACCAAATAAGATTGTTGTAGCATTCGCAAATAGCCAGTCCGTTTCCGGTTCGTATAATACATCTCCGTGGAACTTTCAAGGATTTGGATTAACTGAATTAAATGTATCTGTTGACAATATTCCTGTGCTCGGTAATCCCTTGAGACTGAATTTTGACACAAAAAGCGGTACGGATACCGCCGAGGCTTTTCACTGGCTGTTTGAAACAACTGGCAAATGGTTAAAAGATGAAGGCAATCAAATGACGCAGTCGGATATCGCAAACGGATTCGGAGTGTACGCCTTCAACATCGAACCAGCTTACGATGACAAAAATTACTTGACTTTAGTAAAACAAGGCATTGTCAGAGTGAGCGCTAATTTCGCCGGTCCTTTACTAACGCCGGTCACTTGTATCATATACACGGAAGGAGTCGGTTATTTCGAAGTGAACCAGGCGAGAGACGTGATTGTGTACCAATAAGTTAAATACAAACGCTGTGTTAAAATATATAGCACAATTATTATTATTATTATTATTATTATTATTATTATTATCATATACGTATTTGCGTATTATACTCATCATAATTTTTATCGAATGTTATTTGTTTATACTACGATGTATTCCTTGTATATATTTGTATATGGTTCAACTTAAATAATATATATATATATATTTTGTGTTCATTAAAAGTTAATATTTGATCATTCTGCACTTACGTTGTTGTTGTTTTCCTGTCCATACACCGTATTATTTCCTTCGGTATTAATATATTATATTATAAAACTAGCAGCGCGTTTAAAGTGTAGTTCATTAGACTATAGCAATGGAACGAGACAGGAGTTACGCTGTAGAAAACGGCGAGGATGCGGATGGAAATATTATCATTGATTCTTTTATTGAAGAAAAAATACTAGACAAGAACGCGCTTGGTCGTCGTTCAAACGTTACTAAATTGGTCGGCGTTTTATTGCTGATCTTCTGCAGTACGTTTATTCCTGGAATATTTATTCTGAATAACGAGAACACGCAGCAATCGAGAATTTTAGATTTTGAAATTGAAGCGGATCAGAACGAAACGGCGTGCGTATTCATTAAGCAGTACGATATTTATCACGGTACGTACATCACCGTGTGCAACAGATACGGTATCGTGGTGCTGGATATAAGAAAATTTGTCAACGATACTGCGTCTATAATTGGTATACAACTGACCGAAAGACAGTGGATAAGGTTGAAGCAGGTGTGGCCGTTAGTAGATAAAAGCGTTTTAGAAGCTCGTACGTATTGGAGAGATTTGAAAATTTTGAAATACGAAAACTGAATTTTTGTACTCGTTTATAATTAGCGGTATCATGGAGTGGTACGAAACCCAATCCTTATTACCATTTGAAAGTCCTTGTACAATTACAATGATTGCTTCATCGAACGGGGGAAAGACTTCTTTCGTAAAAAGACTTTTAAAAAATTCAAAAGGAATGTTTACCGAAGATTTTTCGACTGTCGTGTATTGCTACGGGAGTTCGTGGCAGCCGATATTTGACGATATGCTCAGAGATAAACCGAATATGCAATTCAAGGAAGGATTGCCGACTGAAAACGAAATGGACACGTTTGCTAAAGATACGGGCCACTCCTGCCTTATCATCGACGATTTAATGACAGAAATAAACGCCGCTGATAAGAATATCGAAAAACTGTGGACAGTTCACTCTCACCATTTGAAAATGACAGTTATTTACCTGGCTCACAATATGTATCAGAAGTCTCCATCCGCCAGGACTATTAGCCTTAATACACAATATTACATTCTGTTTAAAAATCGCAGAGACGTGCAGCAAATACAGTTTTTCGGGAGACAAATATACGGTAATAAAAACGGATTTTTTAATAAAGCGTATCAGTTAGCGACTAGCCGTCCTTGGGGTTACTTGTTAGTAGATTTGAACTGTAAATCCGAGGATAAATACAGGCTAAGAACGAATATATTTCCAAACGAGGATACCATAGTCTTCGCATCGGAATAGATGATGACCGATCTTTTAAAGAAGGAAGCGCAGTTTCTTGTTTACTTCGTTAAACTGACTGACAGCGAAAAAAAGGCTATAGCTAAACATCTTACCAAATCGCAAGTATTAGCTATAAGTCAAATTACACTCAACGGCATAAAAGGAAGTTTTAAAATTAGCAATTCAGATTTACCCGAACTTAAAAGATATCGCACCTTGCTGTACGATATCGCGGCAAAGAAAACTTCTTTACAACAAAAGAAAATCCTTATAGCCAGGAGAATTCGTCAAGTCACCGTGATTCTGAAAGAGGGATTAAAGTGGATACCGAAATAACGAAATATGTCGGCGAAAGAACTGATTCTAATACCGAAACAAAAATACGCTCTACTGAGGGAGACAAAGCCGCTGGAAACCGTATCGGTTCAAACCCAAACTGATATGCATGAGCCACAGGAAATGCAGGTGCAGAATACACCGACAATTCCTGCAATATATAATAAGCTGGACACTGACAAAGTTGAAAATGATAAGAGTGTGCAAGTTGTTCGATCCCCGTCTTGGAGTTTTATTCCAGGAGTGCGATCAAAAAAGGTGGAAAAAAAGACCAAAAAAGTTATCAAATGGATTCCGTACTAAATGTGTGGATTATAGTAACACTAAACACATCTGTATACTGTACATATATTTATTATTCATAAATACGACAATTGTAATATGTATTCATGTTGTATACTTATATCATTTTTTAAATAGTTGTCAATAAATAAATGATAAATAAAACTTCGCGTGTGTTTGAATGTACATATACGGAATAAATATTACAGTGAAACAGAATGTAATTATAACACACACACACACACACACACACGCGCGCGCACAAAGTAACAATATAACAATAACGACGTTAACTATTAATAATAACCTAATGAAAATAATAATAATAATAATAGTAACAAATCATTGTAACACCATCATTGTAGCCCTCTCTCTCTCTCTCTCTCTCTCTGTCTGTTATTCAGGCAAAAATAATTCATGGATACTTTTAAATTTATAAACACAAAGACTCTGTAAAAGTTTTTATCTCTTCTTCTGTTTCTTTCTGTAGCATTTTATATCTGTTTATCGGTTTTAATACTATATCTAACGGTCTTGTGTGAACACCGTCAGTTTGTACCAGCCTCTTGCAATAGAAATAATTGAAGGCCTGTTTAGTTTGAACGTATGTAAACAATGTATTATTAAAAACTCTTATTCCTCTGTTAACTGATGTGATTGGGGTTTGTGAACTAAGTACTTTTTCGAAAGAGTCGTATGGATCTGCATAATGGTTGTTAACACCTTTTAAGCTATACTTTATAGTTTTGTAAGTGCTGTCTGCATCGACCGCTACATACGATTTAGAGCAAAGTCCTACAATTTTAGTTCCACGAAACTCTAATTTCATAAGTCCTGGAGTTCGCGTATCGTGCTTAGCATGCTTAGTACAACATTCTCGCGGAAACCACACTGTTTTGAAAGCATCTCCATTGAAATCATCCTTACAATTTCCTTTAATATTTTGATCATAAGAGGACATTAATTCAGGCTTTAAACATTCACGCAAATTAGTGCCTGCTAAACCAAAGTAACACGAATCAGTGTCCATCTCGGTCA
Source organism: Solen grandis (assembly GCA_021229015.1). Classification (NCBI taxonomy): domain Eukaryota; kingdom Metazoa; phylum Mollusca; class Bivalvia; order Adapedonta; family Solenidae; genus Solen; species Solen grandis. The sequence continues at coordinate 72,344,028 of CM037781.1, read as the reverse complement.
TTTCGAATTTTTCACGGCCGATAAATTTATCCATAAAATCGAAGTAAAATGACAACATGTGCAATTTGGCGTATTGTAATATCATAAATCCTAAATATGTTGGGGAGTTTATAGAAATATTTACATTTGCAAATTCACTTTCAAACATATCGTCACCAAGTTCATTTAATTGTTTGAATCTCGGGTTGTTTACTGCAAAGCACGCGTTTTTAAAGCCTTTCATATATTTGATTCTTTGAAATTTTTCTTGGTTTATTATTGTACCACCGAATGCCGAATTCCCTATCAATTTGGAAAGGGAACTTTTCAGTTCTTGAGACTCATCAATATCGCCTTGCCGTCGGTCGTTTGTTATTTTATCAACGAATCCTTTAAAACAAGGTTTCTTGGCAAATTCGACAACTTGGTGAATTTTTGAAACTAAAAGACCGTGTTCTATGTACCATTTTAAAAGAGGCGAAGAAAGAAGTATGCATTCGGCTCTCATTCCACCAACTAATAAGGTACGAGGTTTTGTTGAAAGACCGTATGTCTGAGCATGAGTTTGCATATGTTCGCCTATTGATGCGAAATTGACTTCGGTGGTACAAAACAGCGGAGACATCTCTTCGAAATACTCCTCGGGATTTAAATCGGTATCAGGTTTAAAACGCACTTCATCCCAGCTATCGGGCACTTTAATATCAACTTCAATAAACCCAAATAGTTTGTTTTCTACAACACCGTCGATGATTTCTGATTCTTTCAACGTACCTTTGTTTTCCCTGTAAAATGCGGGATAGCGTTGGTCGATAAATTTACTCATATCAGAATTTTCTTTTACTTGTTTCCTATAATCACATTCCCAAATTGAAACTATTTCAAAGCCACGGTGCTGAAGATACGCTAATCTGTCTTGTGTTCTTTTGAATTGACGGGAGTGTAGTTTCTCATTGTTTGGCTTCATGCAAGAATGCCCGTGAAAAAAGCACCCGAGAAACTCATAAATTGTGTTATTATTTACATCATAGCCGTCTACAAGATACGGCCCTACTCGTTTTTCTGACCCACAATTCATCTTGTGTTTAATGCTGATGTTCTGCGAATGATTTAACCATTCCATCCAGTCGTACATGGTTGTGTACCTATTACCGCTTTTTATAGGCTTAAAGTTACTTTCTTTTTTTCGTCTAATGTAATTACCGCATGGCATCGGCTGACTTAGTGCATGAACGTACAAACTATTTGCGTCGTACCCGAGTATAGATCTGCAAGGAAGATTTTCATTTTGTCTAATACTGGTTTTACCAGTTTCTTGATATCGAGTAAATATTATAGATGGCCCACCTACGATGTTTGCCTTTATGGTGTGGTATAAATCTTCATCGCGTTTATCAATCAAAGCGAAAGAACCCCCTGATTCCAACCCGTTTTTGTATAACATTTTCCTGGCAACGCCTGGTACTGAAATAGAATCTTTGAAAACATCGATCCCTCTTTCTACAAAATATGATTTAAATTTCTCAACACCTTCCACCATTGGCAAGACATCTAAGTTATTATAATATTCAAGAAAATCGTGAAATTTTGACATTTTATTATGCTCCCATATGTCCAGTAGAGATTGATAATTTTCATCTATGGATGATTTGGGAGCACTATCTCTTTTTAAAATAGAAAGAGCTTCAGACTCGGTTTTATTTTCTTTCTGCATCATTTTTTCGAAACGTACCCTCTCGCTGTTTTCCAAAACGTTGCATTGTTTTAATGAGGAGTAAAACGCTTCTTTAGGAGGAAGCGTCGTTTCTTCAAGCACCGAAATATCCGAAAAATATTCATAAGGAAAGAAAGATTTTTTTTGATTAACTCCAAAAGTAAGCAAAAACTTTTCATATGTAGTGCCGGGTGGTAGGTAGTTAAGCATATCCAAAAAACGAAGCTTTTGGTTTGAAAGACACATATAGGAGTTATTCCTTTTAACTACAAATTTCTGTTGATCGGGTTCATGTAGTCGTAAGTGCTTTGCAAGTTTAAGCTTTAAAAGATTTAAATCATATTTTGAAGAATTAAAGCCTAGAACCGGGACTTGCTTACAATATGTTTCGAATTCGTGACGCGTGCGTTTTATCAGGTTTAACATCTTAACTACAGTTTCGGGAAAAGCTTTATCATCATCATCATCATCATCATCATCATCGTCGTCGTCGTCGTCGTCGTCGTCATCATCGTCATTTTTCATTCTGTTCGAATTTAAAGGGCGAAATTTAAGAATTTCATCATCATCATCATCATCAACATCATCATCATTTCAACAACTACAATTACTAGTGGTTGGACTTTTGGTATCACTGTTAGTCTCCCAATCATTGTATTCTACTTCAATATTACCTGTTGATTCCACATGTCTTAAAAACCGAGACCATACATTTTCTTTACTTGTTGCTTGTAAGAATTCTGCTGAAGGAGGCTCACAGTTATTAGATTCCATCGCTTCATCATCATCATCATCATCATCATCATCATCGTCATCATTATCATCATCGTCAACTTCTACTACGTTGTCTTTTAAATTTTCTATTTTTTTCCACTTACATTCTAAACTTTCAAGTTCAATGAAAATGTGCGACCATCTTTTCTGAGCAAGAGTATAAACCTTATCTGAAACATCGTTCATATGTTTAACCATTCTACTCAAAAGAGAATCAAAATCTGTGTCTAGAATAAATTTTGGAGTTGTAAATCCCTCCACATTACTACATATGCTTACGGATATAGGTTCGTGTTTAGAGACTTTGGTAAGACATTCACCAGCCTGTTTCTCCGTGGATTTCAACATTGCCTCCAAATCGAACGTTAAAAACCAAGGGAAGTTATGCAAAGACTTATCAACACTAATTCCAAGCATTTCTAATTTTTCAAAAATTGTTCTCAGCGGTGTAAAGTATCCTCCTGGAAATCTCAGTTTTGTTGCATTCTGACACGTTTTCTCGTGACGGATTAGTGCAAATTTAGCCTTGAACAGTTTTGCACAAAGTCGACATTTGAATTTTGTTGCATATGAATCAAATTTTGATATGTAACTTAGATGGTTCGAAAACAGATTCAGATTCATTGATGTAGATGTTTCTTTTGAATATATTTCCCGAGATCTATATAAAATGGTAACGGTTTTGTCTTCGCAAATTTCATACACGTTAATATTAGTTTCAAAACATGTCTCAAGGTCTGGTATTTTATCAAGATTTATTTCTGTTGACTTAATCGCATTCACATGAGCGTATTGTAACCATTTTTTGTGCAATTCCGCTGTTAAACGTTCGCACTTAATTGTATTTGTCTTATGATAGGCTAAACACCGAAAGAAACAGAGGCTGTCTTTGTACAATTGACCGGAATTTGGATTTTTCTCGAAAGAAACTATACTTTTAGAATTCCTGATGAATGCCGGCAACGGTTGACTTAACCCCAAAGGAAAACTTGTTTTATAAACAACGTACTGAACGTTTGTTATTATAACAGGTTTCCATTTTGAATTTGGCTTTTGTTTTTCAAAATAATTTGAAAGATCCAACTCAGTCAGGCGAGATCGCAAGTTTTCAATATCTTGCCTGTTGTTAATAAGTTGAGGAAATAAAAACAAACCGTCAGTGAAATGCGGTGCAAAATACCTGTAATGCTGTGTATCAATATTCTGAAGTATAAGACCAAACGAAAGATTAATTTTGAAGCTGTTATGGTTACTTTGAAAAATAAATTCTATTTGATCCGTTAACTGATCTACATTTGAAAGGTTTGGCACCGGAAAATTGTACGTGACCCTGACTTCATCTAGACTTACTCTCTCTCTCAATATTAAATGCCTGTGCTGTTCATACGCTCTTCTGAAACTCTCATTCACGCTCCCATCCTCGTTTATCCATGGTGCTGTCTCACCGTTTCCATCCCAAGGATCGTCCTGTAATTTATGATCATCCGTTTGAGTGTGTCTCTGTTTTCTATGACTATACAGGTCTCTGTAGTTATCGAAAGATTCACCACAATTACGGCATTTTGGTCGCTTAGTTTTCGGTGCAGGGGTAATGTTATTATCACTAGAATTTGTTTTTGCAATATCAGACGGCATATGAATATTTTCAGAACTGCTACTCCCACCGGGTTGGTTGTGCTTCATCTCTCTCTCATGTTTCAATAACATTTTTAGTGATGTAAATGCTTTGTTACATTGAGGACATGTAAAAGAACTGCTAGACACCCTTACGCATTTCTTTTCATGCCTCAATCTACATCTATAGTCTGAAAACGTTGTGCCACATTTTCCGCAAGCTGTTATATCGGTTTTTCTCTGTTTATTAGGATCACACTTCCTTTCATGCTGAATCCGTATCCCCTTTCGAGAGAAGCTTTTGTAGCACCGACTGCATTGAAGATCGATGTTATTATCTCTTTGTCGTTCTGTGTTTGAATTAACCTCATCAGCATTGAAGTGGCTAGCATTGCTGAAAACATATTTACCTAACGTGAGTATAGTTATACAACACATATAGTCATATTAGTCACATAGTCATATTACACATTATGTTTACTGTCTTGAATTACATGTATTTATAATAAATAAAGAATATAAATAAATTTTGAAAAAAAAAAAAAAAAAAAAAACCGATATGGTGTTTAATAACTAACCTTGCTGTGACGCTGACTGACACTTTCTGACGTTTCTGAGGATTTTCAGAGTCTGAACTCTCTCCGGCTACTTGGACGTTGTTTTCCTAAATCGGAATGTATAATAAAAATTATTAACGCAAAAACGTCTTTCATAACAATTTGCATTACGGTTGAATATTTGTGTTCAGATCAGTTTTCTAATGAATATTAGCAGCTACACTTTATAGTTGTATATAATATCAAACAGCTCTGTGCTTATGAAAAATAGAAATAATGACAACATAGATCTGATTAAAATAAAATAAAACAAAACAAAATTAAATAAATAGATAGATAAGCAAATAAATAAATATATGAATAAGATGAAAAAATAAAACAACAACATCAATGAAAAAGAAAAGATATACATATACATGTACTTACATCATTTCTTGAACAATTTCTATAATGATCACAATAATCCGGTGGTCTAATTAATTCACCGCATTTACTGCATTTTATATGTTTCATTGTGTCAAATAGGTAGAATTATGAATTGGTTAAGTGTCCGCTTCGAACGAAGCTGAAAATACAAAATGAAAAGTATATAGATGGTCAGTCTGTCAACAACCGCATTAAACTGCAGGGTAAATAATACGCACTAGTGCATTCAGGTAGATGCAATAATTAATTTAGCTCTACAATACACGGCCGGACGGTTCATTAATTTCAAGTATACCCGGAGGTTACGTTGTAGTGTAAACACTGTATATCCCGTTTTCAGTCCATAACCAACAGTACGCCTAGAGCGACTTTTACCTGTATACTTTTCCGAATAGTCACGAACCGGCTTCGGGCGTTTCCGCCGACCGTCCGTGCGCCTCCGTGCATCGTTTTTATTCGTCATTGCGTAATTTTATCGGACAACTAGCGGTCAAGCCTTAAACTTACCCGCAGACCGTGTAAAATAATACCGAATCGACTTCGGGCGTTTCCGTCGACCAATCGGCTGCCGTCGGAGCGTTGCACTGAAATGTGGCCTGCATGAAAATGTGGTAGGTGGTATTTTACTACATACTACACTACTGCGCGCTCCAGATAGGTCGTGTTGTGCCTGATCGTGGGACACAGGATTACGACGTGCTCGAAACGGTCGCGGTATGGGCCCTCGAGGAGGTCAAGCACGAATTTCGTTTTCCCGCAGCCAGTCATGCCGCAGATTATCGCCGAGTGGGGCTCAGTGACTAAGTCGCTAGTAAATAGCTGACACGAATCGCCCATTCTCGATGTTGAGCTGCGCATCCATGATTACGAAGAGGTAAATGTTCAATGGAGCTTCTGCTTCTGCTTCTTTGTCGATCTGGATCGTAATACCCTCGCTCGCGTTTTCGACCCGGCGGCCATTGCCGTGCAGGCCGTCGTCGTCGGTTAACCTCAAGTCCAGCCAGAGAGCGAACTCCTCCGTGAGGTACTTGCCCAGGTCGCAAGCGTGGACACTGAGGTCCTTGGCCACCATGGCCACTTCGGGATGCCGTTTTAATCCGCCCGCCATTAGTTTTCTGACCTCGTCCCACGCCTGGTAATGGCGCATGCCTTGCGCATAGAGCTGGTTTGGAATGCCCTCGACAGTGACCTCCACCTTCGTGATCTTGGGGTTGTAGAACGCCTCGCTCTGGCGAGCAAATGCATCAGTCGGTTCCTCGAAGAGCATCAAGACCCCCTTCATCGATCGAGCGGGGACGTTCAGGTTGATGTTCAACAGCGTGTCCGACTTGTTCGCCACTATTCTGCGGTGTCGGAGGACCCTGTCGTAGAGGATCGCTATCTTCCCCGCATACTGGTTGCGGATGTTGTCGGCTAGCTCCCTGTTGGTCACCATCTCGAACTCCAAGGCAATGCCCTCGACTGAGAATTTGGCAGCCGCGTCACCGGTTGCCCGGACTACACGACTGTAATCGTTGAACGTAAGTTCGTATTCCAGCCTGTCACCAAAAGCGGACTGAAAGAAGGGCATGTGACTCTCCAAGAGTTCGAAGTCGAGTGGGATGTAGAAGCGGTTCCCGTAAGCCTTGGCAACAGCGACGTCCTTCACCTTGTTAGTCGCCTTGTCTCCAGCACCGAGTCTATTCTTCGTTACGTTTCTGTCCTTCGTGGTGTCAATACCTTGGTACTGTGAGTTCGCCCGCTCGTTGTCGGTTTTCCAGAGGTCCACGTAGCATCCGAACACATCGCTGTCATCGATGCTCATGACCTCGTTCCCGGAAATTTTGATCGTGGTCTTCTTCACGATGGCCCTACCAAGATTATTGACCACTAGGCGGTTAGCATCGGTTGAGTCCAGCTTGATTTGGAATGCTAAACGAGTTGTTCCGGGGACTATGACATCACTAGCCCCAAGGTTCGGGAACCTCACTAAGAGCTGCTGATTTTGGTCGATTGTGGAGGGGTTGTTTGTGATCACAACCGTTTGGCGAATGCCTTTGACCCCTAGGGGTTCTCTCGGGCGTCGGTGCGGGTTGAGCTTTCTACCGTATGCGCTTTGTGCCATCCTATATATTGAACTCGCTGACATTTGAGTCTAATACACGATCATGGCCGATGAAGAGATACCACTAGAAGATTTCAGTGACCGGACGTCGCCGGCCAATGACGATATCGCAACCACATCGCTTTCCAATGAATTACTCACGGATGCCGTTGATGGGTATTATAACAATTTGGGTGAGGGATATCCCGCCGCTGGTAAGGACTACCATAAATTTGAGATCGACAGAAAGGGTCAACTCCGCCTAAGGGCTCATCCGGGTGTCGATCTGGTCAAGGGTCGCGATGGAAAACCCCTAAAGCTAACCTCTATAGCGGGTAAGAAAGGAGGTCGGGCAATAATCCGTGACGAACTCGGTTTCTCGGACTGGGGGGGAAGAAAGGCGACTCTACCCGCTGAAGCTGTCACCCAGATACTGCAGGCTGATGGAGTACTAGGCGAAGCGGCCGGCGGAAGTCTTGAGGTGGTAGATGTCGACAGAGCAACCCACGCCCTGACGGAAGCGGAGGAGACCGCGTTGAAAACGATCAACGACTCACCACTGAGTACATCGGACTTGGACAGGTCCGAGTTAGTAATGCGGTACCGGGAACTCCGAGGACTCGATAAGGCTATGCAAACCCAGCGCGGTGAGCTTATTAATAACCTGGCAAGGCTCTCTGAGCTCGACAGACACATTGAACGGGAAAAAAGAAAACTGGGAGAAACAGAAGACGAGCAGCTGCAGCGGGAGATCAGACAGCGCATCGCTGATCTTAATGACGAGCGGACGACTAGGCTCGAGGCGTCTTCGTTCAACCGAGAAGCTCTCAGATCGCAGATCAGCCGGGTTCGGGGCACCCTGCGGCGAATGATGCATGAAGACGCCACGCTGGCTGAACGGATCAAGACTCTCTTCCGAGAGCAGGGGATCACCGTCGTGTCCATCCTCACAGCGATCGGGATGACCATCAGCACGCTCGTCCTAGCACTAACAGGAGGTGGCAGCGGTGCAGGCGGGGCCACTCCCCCTGCGCCAACTGATAAGGGTGGGGTAAAAGAATGGGTGAAAAAGCAGCTGAAAGCTCTCGCCACCCTTCTTGGTAAGCTTGCGGGTAAGGTCGCGGCCGCCATCCCCGGCATCATAGGCAGCGTGGTTTCGTGGTTGCTGTCGACCGCTGGCAAGGCAGTTGGATGGCTTGCCGAGCACACTTGGGCGTTGGTCATTGCCGTTGGAGGCCTGTTACTAGTCGCAACCCGCGAGTGGCTAGCGAAGCGCTAGCCAAAGGGCCACTAGCCCGACCGCAATTCCACCCACAACCAGAGCCTTTTTCTCGTCGGAGTGTACCCGCGCAGCTGCTGCGTTTGCAGCGGGCAGGGTTGATATTCCCTTATGAGTCGGTGGGTCCGCCCGCGGAGGCCCCGCGATTTTACCATCATCGAAGCTGCCATGCTGCAGCCCCTGAACTGGAGCAGAGTTGCTTTGAACCGTGCCGATGGGGGCCGGAGCCTTCTGAATTTTGTTGCCCGCGATTTTACCATCATCGAAGCTGCCCAGCCCCTGAACTGGAGCAGAGTTGCTTTGAACCGTGCCGATGGGGAGGCCAGCCGGAGCCTTCTGAATTTTGTTGTTGTAGCCCGCGATGCCTGGATTTATATTAAGAAGCATGTCGCTTGGAGCCATGTACAATCCTGTCCCAAAGACTATGTTAAGCTCACTCCCGGCGTACTGCAGAACGCTTTGGTAACGGGTAATAGAGGCCTGGATGTCAACCGGAGAGTTGATCGCATCCTCCATTAGGGCTAGGAACTGCTTTTGAGCCTCGAAGCCGCCCGATGCCTTGTCGATGATCCTGGACTTGGTTTGTGCCTGGGCACCGAGCAGAGCCCACACGTATGTCCGGATTGAGTCGTTGATTCGCTCCATGCCGGCTTGGGTGAAGCCTTTCGAGCTGTCAAGCACGAACGTGCTCCAAGAGCCGTCAACGCCGGGATCTTGCTCGATGAACTCGATGTGGGCCTTTTTAGGCGGTAGCCAGTCGCACGATGAAACCCCACAATGACGGCCTCCAGAGACCTCCGAGCCGAATGTCATGTGTTCGGGGTCTAGGTTTCCGGCGTTCTGGCTGGCGATGTGTTTTGCCTGATTGTCGTGCCGGAAGTCTGTCTGGGTCCACGCAACGTGCCCCCTGGTGTGAACGTCCCCCAGGCCGCGGCTGTTCGGATACTCTTTCTGACGCCAGTCTGTCTGGGGATCGACCCCGAATTCCTGGCAAAGCCGTTCATACGCTCTCCGGTCGTATGTATTGTTTAGGGGGTCCCAGGACGCGTCCTGTGGGAGGGCGCATTTCATTTCCGTCAGAATGCGTCTTGTGGTGTAGTAGACGTGAAAGAGGTATACAGATTGAATGAGCAGAGTCTTGTGCCCCGCCGGCCCATTCAGGTGGTCATTAAATGAAACTCCCGAACCGGAAGTTGCGCACCAGACTGCAAAGTTGACCTGGTTCTGCCAGAACTGCATCGGGCTTTTAGTCCAAGCTTGAACTGTGGCATCTGTTTTGACCCTGGGTAGACGGTACTGACGCCAGATGTCGGGCATTTTCGCAGAGAAGACCTTGCCGGGGGCGGCTACGATCAGTATCGTGGACAAGTTGTTGGCGGTTAGGCTCCGCTGATACCCCCCGACCTTATACTTCGCACCGCTATTGAACGTAAATACCTCCATCGGAATATTGCAAGATGTTTCAGACGATTGCTGATATAACTACAGGCCCCACCTACCTCCAAAAGCCAATCGACAATAGAGGCGGATGTCTCAGAGTCGGGCTGCGGTCCATCGCATACACGGTTGGCTGGTTCAATGTCACAAAGAACGAGAAGGTCATCTCGTCCAACGGGGTGAACAGTGTGGTTCGTCCCGGACTTTGGACTCTTCAGCAGCTACGTTCGCATCTCAGCCCCTCGTTCAAGGACCTAATCCTAACGCCGGACGAGACAACCGGACTCCTCGATGTCCAATCTGCTGAGGGGGACGTAACTTTCACGGAGGGGTTGCTGCAGCTTCTTGGCTTCGACCAGACCCAAGGGCCTTCAGAGCAGGGTGGGGTGTGCGTGGGCGGCGTCCGGTAAATTTCAGTCCGAACAGGTTGTTGTTCATTCATCTGGAGCAGCTAAACACTACCGAGAACGCCCTGAACGGCGCCCCCAGTAGTCTGCTCGCCGCTGTCGCCGTTGGGGGCTGGGCATACGGGGAGAACAAAACGTCAGTATTTCCCAATCCCGAGTTCAAACTCCTGAGACAGGGTACCATCTCAGAGCTTTCTCTCTCAGTTAGAGACGAGCGTGGTAACATTATAAACAACCACGGTTTGCCAGTGACTGTCGACCTTGAGGTGAAATGAGTATCTTTGGTGGGCGGGGGTATAAATTCTCTGAGGTTAATTACGCTACTCGGGCTTACGTCGATGCAGTCGCCTCGCGACGGTCCGCACCTCCCAATCTATCGCAGTATCTTAAAAAGACGGATGATGGAAATGTAGACTTAGAAGGAGGTCGGCTTATGAACGTCGGTGACGTCGCAGGGCCTACTGACGGCGTTTCTGCGAAAATGGTCCAGGCAGGGTGGGACCATTTTAAGGGCAAAGTCGTGAGGAAAACTGCCTGGGAGCAGTTTAAGGGCGAAGTCGTGAGAAAAACTGCCTGGGAGCAGTTTAAGGGCGAAGTCGTGAGGAAAAATGGTGAAACGCCCATGGAAGACGACCTTGACCTTGGAGGTCACCGGATCATAAATGTACAGCTTCCTCAGCACTCTAAAGATGCCGTAAACAAAGTGTACGTCGATGCAAGGCTCAGTCTAATCCAAATTCCCGACCCCGTAATAACTCTAGTGGCCGAGGAGCGCGGACCTTTGGTTGGTGGGGAGTTCGAATGGTCGTTCGGCTCCAACTCGGAGGGTCGGTCTCAGGGCAAAGTGAGCTACGTCATGATGAAAAAAGGCAAGATCATTTCAATGTCTCTGTCCGCGGCCCAGCGTAATGGACTGTCGGAGAATCAAGTGTCTGTAGGTGTCACCTTAAATGGACAATTTCAACAAGGCTATGATATCACTAAGGTCCAGCGCTCTTATTTCGCTTCCAATACCTTCCAACCGCCTCTGCAAGTTGAGAAAGGCGATATTATCAACTTTCAGACGCGTGACACGAGTAGGTCACACGCTTCCGGTGTGGTCGCAATCCTAATTGAACTGGAGATGTAACAACATATATTATACGAATATGAAGGATGAACTACAACAACCTACGGCGCCGCCTCTGTATCCCTCCCTGCCAACTGAGGGCGATGGTCACACTTACCGTCTTCAACAAATAACGCGCATTCAGGCCGATTTAACGCGCGAGGCCGAAAAAAGGTCCGGCCTATGCAAGAAATATAGAAGGGGGTTGAACGCCGTAGATGGCGCTGACGCTGCTTTGGCGACCGCTGGGGCGGGACTTGGAGTCGGTGGCGTCTGCCTCCTCTCGACAGTCGTAGCCATTCCGGTCGCTGTAGGGCTCGAACTGGGGTCTCTCGGTTGTGCGGGTCTCTGTGTTATTGGCAAGGTGGCTGGGCGGCGCCTTACCCACAAGTACCTCAAGCATCGACGCATTGAGACGATTGCCTGTGCAAAGCTGAATACGATCTCCGACATCGTTAGCAGATCCCTGACAGACGGTAACATTTCCGACATCGAGTACAGGCTTGTTCTAGATGAGCTCCAGAAGTTCGAAGGCCTGAAACGGGAGGCCTATGCCAAAAAGGCACCATCTCCGGAAAGCATGGGCGAGCTTCGAAAAAAACTCCTAGACGAAGGCCGCAAAGAAGCGCTCGCAGAAATCGCCAAAAAGTTGAATTCCGCCTGAGCTGCGTTTGTGTTAGAGACTCAGACCCACCACCTATATACGGAGAATGATCAGCGAGTATGTGTCCCCCGACAATCATCGATTTGATCCAGCTATCTATCCCTGTCGCCATACTTACTATGGTGACCTTTATAATGCACCGGCAGAATAAGGTCGATGCCGGTCTTCAGAGGCTTGAGAGGCTTAACGAGGAAAATGCAAAACGTCTCCGAGAGAATAAGAAAACCCAGGTCTCTACCTCAGACTAATAGCAGACGCCCGCTTTTTTGCCCCTCCCCCCTTGAGCCCGGGCCGGCGAGGGTTGTGGGCCGTCCCTAGAGCTCTGTACTAAATTGGGGTCTGAGTCGCGCGAAATGGGGCTGGGGGGCCCGGGACGCCTACAAAAAAAGTCCATTCGGTGGGGCCCAGGTCGGCCCGGGTCGCCTACAAAAAAAAGTCCATTCACCCCCCTGCTGCTCCATTAGGCCTAGAGCTTAGATATTTGGTATGTAGCATCTTCTAATGGTTCATTACCAAGATTGTCAAATCATAGCCCTACGGTGATAAATGCTCCCGCACCAGGGGTCACATGTTTTACATAGAGTTATATAGGAAAATCTTTAAAAATCTTCTTCTATGATTCCATTAGGCCTAGAGCTTAGATATTTGGTATGTAGCATCATCTTATGGTTCATTACCAAGATTGTTCAAACCATAGCCCTACGGTGATAAATGCCCCCGCACCAGGGGTCACTTGTTTTACATAGATTTATATAGGAAAAACTTTAAAAATCTTCTTCTATGAATCCATAAGGCCTAGAGCTTAGATATTTCATATGTAGCATCATCTAATGGTTCATTATCAAGATTTTCAAAATGGTGGCCCTTTGGAGATAAATGACCCCGCACTAAGTCTTCTCCTCTGAAACCATAAGGCCCAGTGCTTATATATTTGGTGTGTAGTATTGTCAGGGCTAAAATGTTTAAGATTGAGTTATATCAGAATTCTTGTCTGTTTAAAAACCTTGTAATCAGTTGTAGCAATGGTACTCAGGTGAGCATTTCAGGGCCATCATGTCCCTCTTGTTTATGCTTTCAATATCACCAGTATGTTTGTCCATCATCTCCTTAAACACAAGACTACATCTTGCCTTAAAATCTTGAGCCAGTACTTTCTGCATCTGTTGTTTTGCTTCCTTTGTCCTTGCTGCTGGAAACATACCAGGGCTGAAGTTGGCCTTCAAGCAGTGGCGAAATTGTGCAACACCTTGGTGTACAGGGTCTGCTTGTCGTTGGATTTCCCATTGTGGATTCAGCATTTGACGTCAAACCCTTTACCCGCAGCCATGCACCAGTCCTTTCCCAACTGGAAATAGTGGTGCTGTTGTACCTTCCATCCATGGCTATGTTGATCGTTCCCTCAGGATTGATGTCAATCACCATTTGTGCCTTAGCAGCCATGTCTTCATCATTCAGTTCTATGACAGCCTTCCCTATTTTATTAGCTGTTCTCTGCATGCTGCTGGAGGCAGGATGTCCATAGCAGATAGTAGGTACCGACATCGCTTGTTACCAATCGGGGTGTCCTGTAACCCAACTGCCAGTCCTAGGTTTGGTGCTGCAGCATTGGCCCACGGTTAGGAGATTTAACCTCATGGTACAGCTTCTTCATGGGTGAAATGTTGTTGCAGTTTGTGCATTTTAGGGCAATTTTCCAGCAAATGCCTATTTTTTTTCTCCTCTCCCACCACTAAATTAGACTCTTGATGACCAAGATATGCTTCATTGTAGGCTATTTAAGTCATATCACTTTCCACAAGTCTCATGCCTGAAGTTAATGCTGCTTTCTGCTCTTCCAGATCAGATGCCTGGTAGTGGGAAGACATCTGTGCTGGCTAAAGACTTCTGTGCTGTGGACTTCCTGTGCCTTCTGGATTGGACCTTGGTCTCAGACACCTCTCAGATGGAGTCAGTGTGGATGATGTAGATGCCTGATCTTCAGTGTCCCCAGATGGAGATTCAGTCAGATTCAAGCCCTTGTTCCATGGAATGTTACCAGTTTTGAAGCGTGACGCCTTGTTCCATCTTATTGTGTTGATGTAAGTTGTGAATTTTTATGAGGATTCTGGGGAAAATCAGCCCTATATATACTGAAAATGGCCACCAAAGAATGCTGACATGTGCGGCATTTGAAAGATGAAGTGACAATTGTATGTAACCCAGTGTACCTGTGTATTCACCCAGTGAATCCTTGTATTGCACAGGTAAGGGGGTGGGGTGGCATTTGGCTATCCAGACTCCCTGTGGGGACAGCATTGGCCTGTTTCATAGCAGTATAGCTTCCCAGTCCTTAGGAGTGGAATGTTCATCTATGTCTTATTATAAAGTGAAAAGTATTTTCTTTCAAATGAATACAAATTTGACAGGGTGAGATTTTTTTTTTTTTTTAATAATTTAAAAAATCTAAAATTGTAACTAAAATAATTCTATATTAAAGTTAATTCCTTCTTCAGTGCGACAGCAGGTGATTGTGATGTAGAGGGAGCATTTGATGAAAGACTGTATCCAACAGATAGTGAGGACTCTACAGATGAAGAGTTTGATGATGCTTAAATCAAACCTTTTTTGGATTTTGACCTTAACATTTGACCTATATTTAAAATGTTTCACAAAAAACTTTTACATTCACCATAACTTTTTACTATTTGACATACATTTTTTTTTATATATGTATGCATATTCATCTTGACTAGGGCTATTCAGATATACCTCAATATTTTATCTATCGCCCTTGACCTGTGACCTTTTTTTTTGCCATAACTTTGGACAAGTTTTATAATAGATATTTTTTGTCATTTTTCAATTGAACATTACCACAAAAATAAGCTCCATGGCAAGGAAGTACAAATGCCTTACTGTGCCTGTAAAGCTTTATTTAGAATGATGATAGACAGGTGAGTAATCTAGGATCACTGTGGCCCTCTTGTTTTCAGTGTTCCCACTAAGTTTTGAAAAAAGAGTTGAAATTTGTGCTTTTCTTGAATTTTCGTACCCTCTCTATAAGAGATTTGTTTCTTTACTCTAAAAACTGGGGGTACCAAAGACCAATATGGAGGTAAAATATTCCCATATGGGGGTATTTGGGAACACTTTTGTTTTATTTTACAGTTCTAAGTGATGTATGGAATCATCTAGAGACAGCTCATATTGTTGATTGGACCATACATATGATGCAGCAATTCATTATACCCCCCCCCCACAAACGTAGTTTGGGGGGGGGGGGGGTATATAGGAGTCACCATGTCGGTCGGTCCGTCCGTCCGTCCGTCGGTCCGTCCGTCTGTCCGTCTAGTTTTTTTGTCCACGCTATTTCTCAATAACTACTGGATGGATTTCAATCAAACTTCATAGGAAGCTTCACTGGTGAGCATAGATGTGCATATTATGAAATTGTTACGGTTGATTGACGTTCTTTTGAGTTATGGCCCTTTGCTGATTTTCTGGAGTTTTCTTTGTCCACACTATTTCTCAATAACTACTGGATAAATTTCAAACAAACGTCATAGGAAGCTTCAATATCAAGCACAGATGTGCATATTATGAAATGGTTACGGTTGACTGATTTTCTTTTGAGTTATGGCCCTTTGCTAATTTTCTGGAGTTTTCTTTTTCCATGCTATTTCTCAATAACTACTGGATAGATTTCAAACAAATGTCATAGGAAGCTCCAATATCAAGCACAGATGTGCATATTATGAAGTGGTTATGGTTGACTGATTTTCTTTTGAGTTATGGCCCTTTGCTGATTTTCTGGAGTTTTCTTTGTCCATGCTATTTCTCATTAACTACTGGATGGATTTCAATCAAACTTCATAGGAAGCTTCACTCCTTTAATCAATGATGCAATCCATGAAGATGACAACCTGTTCTAGTGTCTAAAGTATTGTAATTGCACTTTTTGGCTTATTCTCCCACATATCAGCTTTCATTTATATCTTTAATTATACTACTCCGTCAAATTTTATGGTAAGCTTCACTAGCTCTTCACTTAGAAACAGCCTTTTGGTGACACACTTCTTTTTTGTTTAATTCAATGTTGCAGATTTGGTATGATTTGGGCTTCATTAAAATAAGAACAATTTTGATTTGGTATAAAAAGATTATTATTGTGAAATAGTTTTGTGTAATATGTCAATTGAAAACATCAATTCATTGTTGATTACCTCCTATAGCTGGGCACTTGATTGTAAACAAAGGCTGTTAGGGGGTATTCATCACCTTTAGTGATAGCTCTAGCTTCCCTTCCATCGACATAATTTACCAGATGAGGTATTTGTTACATTTATTTATACATGATTATAGTTATTACAGAATCGGTTATTTTAGATATCAGCATTTACTTTTTATATACACACATTGATTGACAGAACATATGTGGCAACTGCTCATCCAGTCAGCATCAACTTAGTTCATCTGCTGTCTTACTCAAACAAATATGAACTGATCCTTAACCTTACCAAACTTCATTGCAATTTTTATTGGTACATTTAGTCTGAATAAATCCAGAGTTATGGCCCTTGAATTGAAAAATAGCAAGGCATTATAATCTCCAGCTCAAACTCAAAATATGTCATGAGTTAAGGCGTGATTATCATACGTACTGGGTAAGTATTTATATTCAAGATCTCGGTCAGTCGGAGCAATAACTGTTTTAGAATCCTTGGTTTTAAAAATAAAATAATAGACATTGCATAGTATAACTTAAAGTCCGTTAGTCAGTATGCCTGAGCTTTAACTTTAAATAGATTGGGTTAATATTTCATTGTAAATTTGTCTACAAAAAATGGTTTAATTGATGTTGTAGGTTGTAGATGCATGCCTTCATTTAATGTGTTTGGCAAGTACATGTACCACTTAAGTTTTGCTGTCAGGATAGCAATATTCTGTGAGCCGACTGAGTATCTTCATGGGCTGTAGAGAAGGGTAATTATACTGGCTTTGTATTATTATTAACAGTCAAATTATCCAGTCCTTTTTGGTCATGTTTTTAAAACCAATTACGATAATTATGATTTTTTATGCTTCAAACCAAAAGTGAGGCCTTTTTAGCTCCACTTTATAAAAAGCAAAGCTATTGTCATGGCTCTCTTGTCAGTGGTGACAGTGTTGGTTTAGGTTTTAATTCAGGTCCATTTCTCCATAAACATCATACATATTCACATCAAACTTGGTATTCTTGTTCACTATAAAAAAAAAAACATTTCAAAAAGGGCGGTAACTCTAAAAATCATTTTGGCACAGTTATTGCCCTTTTTGACTTAGAATTTTCTGTACTTCTTAAGTTTTTTCCTTAAAACCATCAAACAAATTCATTTCAAACTAGGAATATTTGTTTGCTATGTATAAGGGAGACAAAATGGCAGGTTACCCTTAAAATAATTTTGGCACAGTTATGCCCCTTTTCAGCTTCAAATTGTCTGGGTTGGTTAAGTTTTTTGTTAAGGTCTCAAAAATATCTCAAAAACTGTCATAAATTATCCACTTCAAACTTGGAATATGTGGTCACTATCAGAAGGGGTACCCATTTTAAAGGGGCAGGTAACCCTTATTTATTTTGGCACAGTTATACCCCTTTTCGACTTAGAATTTTCTGTATTGATTAAGGTCAATTTCTCAAAAACCTTTCCAGAACACAATGGTTTTCAACTTAAATCTTTCTTTACTGTTCATTTTAAAAAATGTCTGATTCTCTTGAAACATGGAATATTTTAGGCTAATGTTTTTCATGAAATATCTCAATAAGTACTAAAGCTTGGAGAGTGAAACTTACTACATGTGTCTAGGCTCAATACCTTATGTCAAATATTTTTCATGTAAACACTAAAAAAGGAAAGTGGAGCACGCTGCCTTGGGACAGTTCCTGTTCAGAAAAGTGGAGCACACTGCCTTGGGACAAAGTGGAGCATGCTGCCATGGGACAAAGTGGAGCGCGCTGCCTTGGGGCAGTTCCTGTTCAGAAAAGTGGAGCAGGCTGCCATGGGACAAAGTGGAGCGCGCTGCCTTGGGGCAGTTCCTGTTCAGAAAAGTGGAGCATGCTGCCATGGGACAAAGTGGAGTGCGTTGTCGTTATAAAATGAAACCTGAATATAAAATTTGGGTTTGAGACTGAATCATACTTGAGTATTTTCAAGAAATGAAGACCATGTGTATGACCATCAAAATGAATAAACTATAGTTAGAATATTTGTAATATTACATTAAGCATTCTTAGCTCACAAGAGCACAATGTAAGCTATTCTAATCACTCTGTGCCCGTCGTCAAAAATTAGCTTTAAACGACATCTCCTGATAAGGGGCACTTAACATCACTCAGCCCCTCACAGCTGTGATTTTTTATTTTTAGCCTGGTTTGAATGTGAGGAAGCTTTCCAGCTTGCTTGCTGTAATGGTTTTAACCAGATAATTCTGTTGCTTTTAACCAGGTAATGCTGTTTGCTTTAATCAGGTAACTCTGTTGGTATAAACCGGGTAACTCTGTATGTTTGTTTATTTTAACGTCCCATCGACAGTATTTCAGTCAGCTGCTCTGTCTTTGTGACGATATATAAACTGTTGGGGCATCCATATGCATGGTCATATTTCTAGCTTGCTCACATGCTCTGAAGTTAAGCTATATTAATCAGCCTGCCACCAGCATTGTCAGCTGAAACCCCTTCATAGTGTCATTAAGGACAACAATATTTAGGTGAATGTCATAGGGCCTTATTAGTATTATTGCTCACATTTTCAGCAGAATTCTTGACATATAATTCATTGGATTTTATTAGTAACAGGAAATGTTTAGAAGTTTTGAATATATAAGCAATTAAAGTGTAATCACACAATTATAACGCAAGAGAAATAACTGTTCCGAATAACATACAATGAACTGATGTAATTTATTAAGTATTTTACAGCAAGTTTCTGAAGACTCAGTTTGTAAACAGAATCGATACTGTGAGGCCAGGAAAATGGTCTGTCTGAACCACTAAGACATGTAAAGTAGGTAGATGGTCTGTCTGCACCCTCAAGACATGTGAAGCAGGTGGATGGTCTGTTTGCACCCCAAGACATGTGAAGCAGGTGGATGGTCTGCATGCACCCCCAAGACATGTGAAGTGGGTGGATGGTCTGTCTGCACCCAAAGACATGTGAAGCAGGTGGATGGTCTTCATGCACCCCAAAGACATGTGAAGTGGGTGGATGGTCTGTCTGCATCCAAAGACGTGAAGCTGATGGATAGAAAGTCCTGTGGAGTGTATGTTATACAAGTTTTCTCCTTTAGAGGCACAGTGAGCAATGCAGTTATTTTCTATATAGACAAAGAAGGAAAATAAAAACTAGGAGGATTTTTAAAACTTTGCATGATTGTAGAAAATTACATTAGAAACTAAATTATTAAAAGAAATGGGGGTCATCGCTCTACTTTTTGAGTTATCTGCCACTGAAAATGAGTTTTTTGTTCTTTTCAGTCATTTTCAAGAGCAGATAACTCAAAATCAAGCCCATGGGTAACTGAGTCACATGGGGTCAAAAAGTAGGTCACCAGGTTAAATCCTTGTGAACACTGTAAAGGCTACATTTTTGTCCCAGTCTCCATAAAACTTGATAAGAATGTTGTCTGCATGAAATTCTAGATGAGAGCAAATTTAGGTAGGGTCAGCAATCTTACTCAGGTGAGCGACACAGGGCCATCTTGGCCCTCTTGTTTTTTTTTAAAGCTTTTCATAGGTTTTGTTTGAGATACCAACTTTTGTTGTTTCTTTCATTTTTCCCCAGTGCCATCAATCAAGATTATAAAATTCTATTACATTGAATACTGAATTACAAACAGTATAATATAGATAGAGCTTTGTTATTTTATACAAACATATGTTATTGTAAAGAGATTGTTTTTTAAAGAAACTGTCAAATGGATTTTAAACCAAATACAAAAACATAAGTGTGTGCAGTTTGGTCAGGTCACACTTGGACTAATGATTTATCATGGCAAGACCAATCAGCAAAAAAGTGCAGATAACTGTGTCAAGGATTTTGTAAGAAGTATATCCCTACAGTTGCCAATTGAGATATTTCGTTAAATGATCGAAGTTCTCAATTTTAAAAATTTTGTCAACAGATTAGGAGAGATAACTCCATCAAACATTTTGTAATAATTTTCATTTATCTCCCTTTGTTTATATTTCAGTTGGAATTTTCTGTGTCAAATAGGTCTGCATGGGTATCTAGTTGCGCATATCGTTTGCACATCATCTTGGCTTGATTTGGCTTGGCCCCTTGTTATATTTTTTATATTTTGTCCGCGCTATTT
Source organism: Solen grandis (assembly GCA_021229015.1). Taxonomy (NCBI): domain Eukaryota; kingdom Metazoa; phylum Mollusca; class Bivalvia; order Adapedonta; family Solenidae; genus Solen; species Solen grandis. Next base: position 72,323,657 of record CM037781.1, on the reverse strand, counting down.
CTCGGTTTTTTTTTATTAAACTTCACAGCATTAATAAATTCCAGGCCAAGTTACACATGTCTTAGGTAAGTCAGGATCATGTTTGCCCTGTTTTTATATTTTTTGAAGATATTTTGCTCACACTATTTCTTGGCTACCATTTGTCAGATTTTCATTTAACTTCACAATAAACATAAATACCAAGCATTAAATTCACAGCATTTATAAGTACTAATGCTAGTTGCACATTTCCTTGGCAAATCATGATCATTGTGAATTTAATTGAGTTGTTGCCTTTTTATATGTATCAAATATTTTTTGTCTGCAATAAATGTACTATGAGTGTATCAGAGTTGTACCGTTTTTTATGTGATTTTATTTTGATCTACTGTGTCAAGACTGTCACTGACATGGTCAAAAAAATACGACAAAGCGGTATTCATCATTTTCAATGATAGTTTTTGTTATTCTTGATTTTAGAAATTGCACATACATTTTATAAATGCTTTTTAGTTCATATATAAATACATATATTTTTTAAAGGCGGAAAGGTAAAAAAAAACTTGAGGGTCGATTGTTAAAAAAATGGGTCAGTCGGGAGACCAGAAACAGAACTTTTTTTTTGACCTACCGGTATATCTAGTGTTCGACAGATTAATCAGTGTGTTGACAAATCGTTGACATTGACCACATTGATTAATCGTTGACGATGGATGATTTCTTATTTGTCAACAAATTATGCATTTTATGATTTCTTACAGATGTTGTGTTTTTAGATTGGTAACACGTAACTGTAAGCTTATTTCTGATTGTATAGTTGGACGCCGTCTGTCAGTGTTTTGGTCTACATTGCTTCAGTAATATTTTGACAAATAATAATGATGTATTGACATTTTGTGTTAAGATATTTATCAAAAGATACTCATGCTTTGAAATCTTAATGCAGTCTATATATGAAATAACAATTTGCATGTATTAGTATTGAAGTCACTGATTTATCATTAATCAGAAAGACGGGCGGATTAATCGACAAATTTCTTTTGGACTGATTCCTAACACTACCTATATCTGTGTGATGTATTTATCATAAATCAAGTAAATTAAACTAGAGCTTTCATGTAGGCTGCTACACTATTTTGACTGATTTTGAACTTAGGTTATTTATTGGTTTTAACGTCCCATCAACATCATTTCAGTCATTTGTGGACTTTTGTCTTCATGAGAAGGATATACTGCTACCTCTTTGTGATACCACTCCATAGACAAGTGGCATGATACCACACCCTGTTACATTATCGGATATACTGCTGCCACTTTGTGATACCATTCTATAGACAAGTGGCATGATACCACACCCTGTTACATTATCAGATATACTGCTGCCACTTTGTGATATCACTCCATAGACAAGTGGCATGATACCACACCCTGTTACATTATCCTGACAATCCTGGAACTATCTTGATAGGTTGTGTGCCAGAAGGAGATTTTAATGAATTTGGTATGATTCAGCCTGGAACAAAACCTACAAAGTATGGGGCAGAGACACTTTTACTACTGGGACGCAATAAACGTGTATGATAAAACAAAGGTAAAACTCAGAATATTTTATAAACTTACTTATTTTTTTACTTTTATGCCTCGTACATGATTTTTTAATTGTCACTTATAACTAAGCCAAATCTGCTGTTTACTTATTCGATTTTGTTTCAGGCCATTATGCAAGCAGTGCAAGCAAACATTTCTAAAGACATTGACATCCACTGCAACATGTTGGTATCCCGGAATGCTGCTCTTGGAAGTGTGTTATCAAGATACAGAAGTGTTAACAGTCTAGTTGAAAATGGAGACCAACGTCTACAAGAAATTGTCAAAGAAATGGCTGAAAGGTAAATATGACAATGATAATGATTAAAAAAATGTCTTCTTAACTGTGCAACTTGGGTATAATTAACTAAATGTCAAAACCCTATTTTATGGCATTATTTTGAATAGTCAGGGCCATGGAGTCACTAGCTTTGTTGCTTATGTTTATCTTCTGCCTTTGTTACAAATCTACAGACTTCCTTTTCTCCTGGAACTGTTTACAATCATGGTGGCTGCTAGAAAAGAGCCGGTGGAGAGTAAGGTTGCCCATGTAGCAACAGCATACGCCATTCCCTTGAATGCAAGATGTGATCACCTGTCAGCATGGCACAGACTCTGACTGACCACATTTGTTGTAATCAAGGGACATTTGGATGATTCTGTAAGTAACATTAAGTGTTTGGTCTTGTCAGTAATACTCTTAATATTTCATATTTGTTCTTTTGTGACTTTGACCATTTTGTGTTTATCATTAGTACAGTAAGTAATAGTAACATGTTCTTATTGAATATTTATAGAATGAATATCTATATTGATTGTTACTAAGAACTATATATTTGTTGTGTATAATATGAAAAAATATTATGGAAAAAGATCTTCTATTTTCAAAATGGTAAAATATAACATTTATCAATTTATTTTACATGTGTTCACTAAACCTCTAATTGTCATTTTAAAAGACTCGACCACATGGGCCTCACATTGTCACCAACAAGTAAACTCCGGTTGTTGGATGCGGCTGGCAACAGTGTACTGGAACCGTGTCTTTTATAGTGACGCTTTCCTTTGCACTCTTATATAGTACTGCCCCTTGCGCTGTCGCGCGCTTTTAGTCACGTGGTATTTGTTTACTTAGAAAAGGCTGTTCTTCGTCAAACCATTATTTTTCACTCAATATCTGGCTGTTTATGGCTGACCACAGCGTAAGTAAAAGTACGATAATATAAGATCATGTTCAAACAAGCTCTTTGTAAAGCCACATGTCTTTATATAAGCCCTTTATCGCGTATTCATGGAGAAAGGGAATCGGCTGATTCTGCGGTCTAAGACTGTTGCTTGTGCAGGTCGACAGTTGCATATGAGAACAGGACTTTTGGTGCCAAGATGATAAAGGCAATAATTATTGCTAGTGAATTAATTGTTTATACAAATTTGTAACAGTTACTACTGTGTTTACCTGTTAAAAAGGGTAATTCTGCATATTAATTTGGACTGTGAGGAGTTGCCAAGTTGTTTTTACATTAGTGATTACTGAAACCTTACTGCAATTAATATATATGTGCTGGTATCACTGATCAAAGTGGATTCTTGTATTCTAATAATGACTTTGGACACTGTCAATTTAAAGTGCAAAATTAAACATTTTCAGTGAATTTAATTTTACTAAGAAAGACAACTCTGATTGAACTTTGTATTTTCCAGTAGGGGTTACCTCCCTTAGCCCATAACTTTTATTCTTTATGCAAGTAAGACTTTCTTCACACATTCTAGTCATAATATAGATCCTGCTAAGCTTATATACAGCTATTTTGTTTGTACATTATTTACTGTATTTTGTATCTGAGAACATTGTATTTAGTGTATTTTATGTATCTCTTTGTAGTTCTTCACCATCTATAAGACCATCAATAAAGTCTTGAGGTTTAAACTGACTGTGTTGTGTACAGTACAAACAGAATGGATACAAGTATTGCATCTAGATTGATGAAGAATCCAATTGTCAAAATCACTGGGGACAATCTTGACGTCTTTGTGAGAACAGGATACAAGTCATTGGAAATATCATATTTAGCAGGGTAAGTATAAGAACTGTTGCTGATCCTTAATTCTCAGGTAGAAAAACTAAACCCATTAAATAAAATGAATATGACCTCGCTAATTAACTCATATGCATGCATTATGTTATTTTCTTTGAATTTTATTAATCTCTTCCAAACACACACACACACACCCCCAGCTACTGGGTAGGGAGACATTTCAGGCAGTATTGACAGTATTTGTTTTTATTGATGCAACTGTTTTCTGTTAATTTTTATTGATGCAACTGTTTTCTATTTATTTTTATTGATGCAACTGTTTTCTATTACAGATTGTTAGACCTTGTCTATATAGTACCTCAATGTGATTTTCAAGGGCTCACTCCAGAACTGTTCTTTCCATCTGAACAGGACCGTGATTCTCTCAGAAGAAGCTACTGTGTTGTCTTGGGTGGGTATTAAAAGGCATGCATTCATGTGTAATTTTGAGACATGTCTAAGTTCACTATCACAGTTAATTGCTCCAAACTTGAACAGAAATTTACTTTCAGGGTTATTACTGCCTCAGACATTGTGTAAACTTTAAAATCTTTGGATGCTACTGACATCCTACTAAGCAGGGATCCTAAAATTTTGGAATCTCAACCGGTCGACGGCAAAATCCCCCCCCCCCCCCCCCCCCCCCCCCCCCCTTCAACATCCCCCCCCCCCCCCCCCCCCCCCCCCCCCCCCCCCCCCCCCCCCCGAAAAAAAACATAACCGAAAAAAAAATATCATTGATATTTTCAATCAACATACCCTGAATCATTTGCAGCGTGAAAATAGATCTTTTATTATAATTCAGCATCCTGTTGGCATAATAAGGTATTTTTCTGCAGTATTTACCTCTACGAAATCGAAAGTTTGTTTACCGGAAGTGCATGTATATGACGGTCTGTATATGACTCTAACGAATCAATAAATTGTTGGAAGCAGTCGTTTTGGTGTTGTTTATTATGTGCCTTTGTGTTTATATATTTTTTTATTTGTAATTTCTACTTTTTGATTGCATTTCATAATAGAAGATGCATCACGGGTTGCCCCATTCCCAGTGTTTTCGACCGGTTTGCCAGGCCGGATTTGTGTGCATATCGGGTTGCCAGTCCGACTTTGAAATGTACTTTTTACTGGGTCACCACTCCCGTTTTCTTTATCATCATGAGCCGGGTTGCCAAGCCGGTCATTTGATTTTTTAAACATCGCAAGTAAATTGCGATGAGCCATTTCAACGAAATGCAGCCTTGTCACTGATACCATCCCCTTATATACCAAATATAAAGTTGAGTAATAACACCAAACAGTTATCAGTTTTTTTTAATTCTTTTATTTTGTTCTTACAAATTACAAATTACTAAGGAGATCAAACATTTTGATTAGCCTTTGATATTGTCATTAATTACCGCATTTAAAAGTCGACCGGTTACAGTTTGCAAACAAGCAATGGTCCATTATTACGGCATAGATAATTACACGGCACCGTCCAAATAACCGCTAAGTACAAACCGTCAATCCATTCATCTTAACTGCCCAATAATGACCTAGACGGGTGTCCCTGCCTGACCCCCACTGACACCTGCCCCGAGGGCACACCGGAAATTCAAGAAGTAGGTCAACTGGTGTGTAAGAGAGACTATTATGAACCGTTTGGACCGATTTTGAAAGTTTTAGACGAGGATTATGGATTTTTTTTCGACCGATTTTTTTGGTACTTTTTGAAATCTGAACCGGTCGATTGAGATCAAAATCGGTCAAAACTGGTAAAAAATCGGTTTTTAGGATCCTTGCTACTAAGTATTAATATTAAAACATCTGGCAGTAATTTCCATGGATTTCTTGGATAAATTATCCACAAAATTAGTGTCTCATGAATACATGTATTATTTTAAGCCTAAAATAACGTTTACAAGACAAGAACCACAAAATCAAAAACCAATGTGTAATCTTCTAATACCAAAAAAATTATAACAATAAATATAATAAACAAATAAAACACCCTTCCCGTCTACACTGGCACAAGTTTATGTGAATTCACAGCAACCTGCAAAATAAATATACATGTATGTGTTTTTTTCATTGCTGGACTATAAATTAAAACAATAATAATTATATAATGAAAATATGCTATGCAAGATTCTCTCAGAATTGGTTTGTAATATAGGTAGGATTCTCATGGAGTCACCAGCATTCACATGGATGCGTTCTATTGTGCCATCTCACATCTACCACCCATACCGAGAGCAGATGAGCAAAAAGTCAGAGGTCTATCAGTTACCTATCCAGATTTAAAATGAGACCAAGCATGAAGACTGCGTTGACATCCTGAATGGGCATGAATATATCCGCACAGGGATATTTGACAAACCATTTGGTATGTAAATTTTCCAGAGTTTGCTAGAAATAAGTTCAGTTATTTTTCATTTCCTGTTTTGCGCATGATGTTTTTAATTGAACTGTTAACAATTACATTCTGAGTATGAGAATTCAGATTTTTTGTCTTTAAATAAAGAATAGTTGTTAAGGTATATTGTTATTTCATTCATTTCTACCAAAATTCAGGACACAACATTAAAGTTGTGTTACACTTCACTCTATATACTAGTGAATTACAGCTGAATGGTCTTAATGAGTGGATAATCCAAGTCATTTTTGCTGCGACAACTTTTAGCAAAAGTATAGCTCTTGTTGGTTGTATAGGCATTAGTGTTCAGACCTGGGTCCTATAATGATGAAGTATTATTAAGTATTACTTTTCAGTTTCTTGGTGAAATGGAAAATAATAATTTAATAATAATTCAAATAAAATAGTAATGGACAATAAAATGGTTTTTGGTTGCATGATTCAAACAATATTACAAAACATATGAAAGTAATATATTTTGGCACAAGTCAGCTTACTGTGCTATATATGCTGATATTATTTCACAGTAGGAAACTTGAACCAGTCATCTGATTAAATTATTAGTAGTAGTAGTATAAGTGTCCTAAGGAGAACATTTTTTTATTTTACCCTTACTTAATAGAGGTCAGTTTTTGCAGGTTTGCTCATGTAATACTGTAGGTCATAATCTATATAGTGTCCATTGGAAAGAAAAAATATATTTCATGTATACCATTTTAAAATTCAGAAAACTGATATTCAGCAATGATCATATCATCAATGAAGGAAAGGGTTAATTACCTTTTGCCAGTTGTGAGTAAAAAACTGTTCACAGTTTAAAGTACAAAACATTAAAAAATTAAAAGTAATTTCTTTTCATATGAGCACGTTTCATCATATTTGATTTTAGAAGTTGTGTGTTTATACATTTCATTGAATAAATACTTTGTGCAATGAAATAGCATTCTTTATGAATATAAAACTAAATACTTAAAAAGCTATTAAATATTTATTTAAATAAATGTAATTAAATATTTTTGTCAAAGAGAATTACATGTGTATTATAAATTTAATTTAGTTTAAGCATTTCAGTATAAATTGTAATAGAAGATATACTTTCCAAAATAAATTAATCAAGATCTGTCAGTGTCCTGTGGACAAAATCCTTATTATCTTCTTATCATTTAGAAATACAAGGTTCTTAAGGGACAAATATTGTCTGAGGTTAGTATTAAATGTATGTTACTGTTAAAAGTTCATAATGTTACTGTTCTAGTTCAGCATGGCGTAACATCGTTCAAGCTTTATTTGTGGAGAATACATGTAGCATCAACACAGCCATCAGTGGGACAGGACAGGTAATTATTGAAACAGTAATGCATGGATGGAAAGATTATTAATGCATTTGACTAGACTTGACTTGACTATTTGAGTTTACTGTCGCCTCAACAGTATTTCTGTCATATAGCGAACTTCAGCTAATTACAGGTGGAGGAAGACCCGGAATGAACGGAGGCATCCAGGTAGAACCACCGACCTGCCGCATACCAGCTGGAAGGCTTCCTCACATGAAAATCCGAATGACCCTGCCGGGATTCGAACCCACGCAGTGAGGGGCTGAGCGAGTGTTAAAGTCAGTGACTTTACCCTCTCAGCTATTGAGGCCCCATTAATGCATTTGAGGAAATAACAAGTTTTTTTTACATGAACTTTATAATTGTCAATTAATATTTATAATTAAGTTTTAAGTTGACAGACCTGTAACTGTGTTAACCTAATGTTCTGATTAAAGTCAATTTTTTTCTATCCAATACAATCATTTCAGAAATTAAGTTCATATTAGTAAATAGATAGGAATATTTACAGTTTTCTGTATGAATATTGAAATGCATTAGTATAAAAAGCTGCATGGGAAGGGATTTAATTTTCTGTAACATTGGCACTAGGGTCAGATGAGCTGCTCAAAAAAAACAAAGTCGTCGTTGGTGGGGACCAGCTAACTCGGGTTCGCTTAGAAGAAGCTAAACATCTGAGGGCTTTAGCTACCTCTCCAAAGAAGCGATTTGACGACCTCCATCCATTTGTAGTGGAACTTTGGCATGTCAAACAAGACTTCCTGGAGGTAATTATTTCAAGATAATGCTGGTTAACTTCAATTTACTTTCTTTTCACAAGATATAAATATGGAAAAAAACAACCTTTCCCGGTGGCCAAGTGGTTAGAGTGTCCGCCTTGAGAGCAAGAGGTCATGGGTTTTATCTCCGGCAGAAACATACCAAAGTCATAAAAAATGATACTGGCTTGAATTCCACCAACAATACTTAGTGCTAAGTAAAACTTAAATACTTAAGGGCAAATTCCAACATTTTCGTTTCTCACATAAAAACACACCAAACATTAAAAAAATATTTCAAATACATGACTAAGTTCACATGCAATTTTACCTTTAAGATTAACAATATTTGCTAAGAAATGAGACATTTGGTTATTTTTATTAGAGAAACAAAAATGATAAATTTCGCCCCTAAGTACTTAAGTATTAGCGCTAAGTATGGTTGGTGGAATTTGAGCCTGGTATAGCTCCCTTGCTTGGCACTTGGCTACTTTGAACATCTACTTGCACACACACACACACACACACACACCCAATCTTTTAAAAAATTGGAATTGTTGGGGTTTGTTAATGTTAAAAACATGTGTAATATTAAGATGATTTATATCTCACCCCAGATATAATGTAGAAAAATAAAGTAGAATTTCATTTATGAAAACAAACAAGCCCTGTTATAGTTAACATAGCACATGTATATTAGCCTGGATTTATAATTATAATTTGTACTTATTACACTTTTGGTTCAGGTGACATATAGGCCTGGATGTTGAATATTTTACCATTGAAAATGTAAATGTATTTATTCACAAGTCACCTAATTAATTACTTATCTATTATGTATCAGCATTTATAGCTATATCAGCATTTTTAAAAATTGCATGTATACAAATATTCACATCTAATGTATATTGCCAAAAATCTAACAGGTATACATAAAGTTTATAAACAATTGATTTTGAAGTTCTGAATAATTTGAATAATTTTCTTTTGACAGGTCAATCATCCTGGTTTAGGATCTTTAAATGCTTTTTTTAAAACTAATAACATGAATAATTTTAGTTAGTAGTTACATTGCACTATTGTTCACTGTCTTTAATTGTTAACTTTACAGATATAATAATGTTTTGTTTCTCAGAAATGCTATAAGGAGCTCTATAAGACAGCAACACTGAGGCAGCAAGGAACACTGTTTTACTACAAATCAAAACTTCAACGGTCGGACGTGAATGGTAAAATCAAGGGATCGTTTAAACCTCACTACGATCTGATTTCAATTGTTGGAAAGGCAATGATTACAGAACAATTCATTGAAAACTTTGGGATGGAGACAAAGGATGCCCAGCCAACAAAAAATGTTCCAGAGGTCAAAAGAGGTTTAGTTGAGAGAGAGCGTCTAATGCACCAGATGCTAGAAGCATTCATGGATCATTATGGGTACATGGACAGCGTCCATGAGGTGAGTGATGTAGTAAGAAGTGTTTCAATGGAAGACACTGTCTATAATTATTAAAGTAATCTTTGCCACTGGTACCTGCATTTGATTACTATGGAGGATGTCGTCAGAGAGGGGGACGTGGTATGTTTCTACTCTAAAATACTCTCAAATTCTTCTTCTCGCGCTCAAGGCTAAGTATTTTGTTGAGTGCTTGGATTTCATTCTTAAAACAGAATTTTTGCTCAGTTCAGTGCAAAGAATGAGAGTGATAGAAGGAGCATTTGTCAGTCTCAGGGGTGGCATAGGGCAAAATATTGAGTGTGACTTGGTGCAAGAAAATGCAGTTCAAAATCAGAAGGATTTGATAAAGGGCACTTGGTGCAAACAAAACTTACAAGGCCATTAGTCGCAGCACCAAAGCCACAGACACAGTTGCAGACATCTGCAGTAATGTAGATGTATCTGTTATTGTAAAGAGACAAAGTACAAGACATCACATTCTAAAAGCAATTAAGGATGAAGCAGTCATTCGAAAATCACTTAGAGAACTCAGACCATTCTCCAAGAAAACTGGTCGAAAATGTCAGGGTTCGTCAAATATTATAGCTTCTCCTGTAATGAAGATTTTAAATCCAGAATTCATGAAGTTGTGTCAAGGCTATTCTATGGCCAAACCACTATCATTCGAAAAGTGTCCGATGATGAATATGAGGATGATGTATAATTATCTTCCCGATACACTTGTTAATGGAACTGTTATAGATAGCTTGAGTGTGCACAAAAATAGTGTGGGGGTCTGGGGCACATAGATTTGCCCTTTTTTGTATGTCCATTCATACATATGTCCATCTCGAAAATTTGTATTTTTATTTTCATCCATTCACCGTTCAGATAGACCTATGGGCCATAGTTTTCTTTGTTTTTTTTCCTCTTTTTTTTGGTAAAAATATAGAGTATTCAGTTTGCTTATTTTCCAAAACATTTGCATTACATTTTATATTCCATACTGATTTCGCCAATTTTTGCTGAAACCGGTCCCACTTGCCCACTGGATTCAATCCCCGGCGCGAAAAACCAAAGTTGTAAAAAATGGTACTAGTATAGCTCCCTTGCTTGGCACTCTGCATATAAGGATAGTTCCAGTGCTGGTTGGCCCTGTGTCAGGATAATGTGACTGGGTGTGGTATTATGGCATTTATCTGCAACATGATACTGCAGTATGGCAGCATTATATCTGTCTCAGGTAACCTTGTCTCCAAATTACTGAAATACTGTTGGTGGGACATTTAACCCAATGAACAAACAAACAAATGTTGCTGAGATCAGTCCTTTAAATAAAACAATCTATAAATAACAAGCTACATGACTAGTTATAGTATGAATTGTATCAAATAAGGTATCATAGAAATCCTTAGATCATAAAAATCTCTTGTAATAAAGCAAGTATCGTTGAAGAAACCATAATTTGAAAAATAATGTAATAACTTCACCCTTAAATGGAATTTAAATAGACTAAAAAAAAAGTGTATTGCATTTGGAAAGTATCTGGAAATGCTTCTTTTTTGTATTGGCTTTTCAAAAAACTTGATTTTGACCAAAAAAATAGAGAGAGATAGAGGAAATGCCACTCCCTTCTTAATACTTTTATTATCACCGGCATATACTTCTATACAAACATGTATATTATTTTGTCACCTGCATGCACAGGTTATCACTTGTCCGTCGTCTGTCTGTCCACCAGACTTTCTCCGTCACGCTTCAGCAGGTGACACGTGTTCTAAAGAACTTGTTTTATGTACAAGAATTGAAATTACAACAAACCTGGAACAATTGAAGAAATTGATTTACATGTTTAGTTTTCTCAAAATGATACATAAAATTAATAAGCAAAGCGTTGATCAAGAGCCCTTCATTCTCAGCCTCCGTAGCCAAAAGGGTAAAGTCAGCGACTTTAACACTCACTCAGCCCCTCACCGCATTGGTTCGAATCCCGGCAGGGTCATTTGGATTTTCATGTGAGGAAGCCTTCCAGCTGGCTTGCGGAAGAAGGGTGGTTCTACCTGAATGCCTCCGTGCATTCGGGGTCTTCCTCCACCTGTAATTAGCAGGACGTTGCTATATGACTGAAATACTGTCAAGCGACGGTAAACTCAATTAGACAATAGAAATAGACAATGTATCTGCCATTACACCTCCATACAGTAGGAGCTCTACTGATATGAGAGCTATAAATAGATAGGGCTATTTTGGGGAGGAATTAGCAAGAGCTATATTTTATCTTTGTTTTATTTACATAACATAGGAGATATTATTTACATCATAACTATTTAGAAATAACAAATAACAATCATATATAAAAGAGTCATAAATATACAAAATTAACCACATAAATAAATCCATAACATCCACAAACTTCAGTACTATAGAATTTTATAAAGTAAGTCCAGATAAAGGGAAATAACGTTATTGTTATTTCGAATTACAATTACAAATATACTTACGGTTTATGAGAAAAATCATCAAAAGGTAGAATTTGTAAAGTTGTAGTAAACATCGGTAAGGGGCTATCAATCAGACACAAATTATTTTCACATTACATCAGTATGACATGTTGCTTTATACTTTGACCTTGACCCAATACAGCTGAAACTTGCACTTGATCAGCAGTTCATCTCAGTATGGTTGCCATTACTGGCAAATAGTTAAAGCCTACTTAAGAGATTCAAGAGATAGAGAGCGGACAAAAAATATTCTTACATTATAACAGTATGACATGTAATCTTCAAGTGTTGCCTTGACCTTGAACCAAGACATCGAAAACCTATGCTCTGCACATCCTCTTAGTATGGTTGACATTTCTTTCAAATTATTTTAATTTATTCCAGTGGTTCTAAAGATACAGAGTGGACAAGAAATTGCTAACAACTGTCAAGAGTGACCTTGACCTTGAACCAAGACATCCGAAACCTACACTCTGCATACCCTTTTTGTATGGTTGACATTTCTGTCAAATAATTTCAATTTCCTTCCATTGGTTCTTTAGATACAGAGCGGACACAAAATATTCTAACGTTATGACATGTGATCTTCAAGTGTGACCTTGACCTTGAACCAAGACATTCGAAACCTACACTCTGCACGACCTCTCAGTATGGTTGACATTTCTGTCAAATAATTTAAATTTCCTTCCTGTGGCTATTAAGATACAAAGCGGACACTAAATATTCAAACATTATAATAGTATATCATGTGACCTTCAAGTGTGACCTTGACCTTGAACCAAGACATCCGAAACCTATGCTCTGCATATTCTGTCAAATAATTTTAATTTCCTTCCAGCGGTTCTAACAATACAGAGTAGACACAAAATTGATAACAGATGGACGGACGGGCGACCAGTGGCATAACATAATACGGCCCTTCAGGCCGCAAAAAAAATGGACTCTGTATCTTCCCGCAATTTTACATAGTCTACCTTTCGCTGGTTATTTCCCGTAACCCTTAAGGAATGTATCAAGAATCAAAATAAATTATATGCAGTGACACGTCATAATCAAATGTAAGCGCCAAATGCACTGAGAGACTGTCAACAGGACTTACATGAAATAGCTATAATTCTAAACGCATCACTTCAGCTGGGTTCAATATGGTAGAGGCAAAGATCATACGATGCCAAAAATTTCTTTTCCTGCAACTCTAATTACTAGTCAATCAGCTGAACATGCTCTTTGTTTCATGATTACCCCACAAGCAGTCTCTCAGTGCCTTGGTCGACCAAGATATAGGGTCATGACACTGATTCCATTCATAACTTGCATACTTAAGGAGATCAGATTTACTTCAGTACAAGTGAATCTGATGTACAGAATTTCGATGCAGTCAAATTGACTGCATTTATTACGCAAAAAAAGCAGAGCCTGTTTTTAATTTCTAAATTCCCGCTACATAAGATTGGCCAGTCTAAATAACCAACCGACAAATGACAAAGAATTCTCTTCTATTTCTAACCTTTGATATACATGTACTTGGAAAATCTCTGTATCTCTATACCTCTAAATACCAGTATATTGTTGGGGTCAATACCCAGTATCAGAATTTTCATATGCTGAATTATCACAAAAGACAAAAAATAAGCGATTATATTAAACGTTCCGTAGACACATTTACACTGTGTCTTTAGACATATACACTGGTGCATAAAAGATATAAAATTATGAACTAATGGATGACATCCCCCAGTCATATTATCCTTACACTGGGCCGATCAGCCAGGGACATCCCCAGTCACATTATCCTGACACTGAGTCAATCAGCCAGGGGACTAAAATAAAATTATGAACAAATGGATGACATCCCCAGTCATATTATCCTGACACTGGGTCAATCAGCCAGGGGACTAATATAAAATTATGAACAAATGGATGACATCCCTAGCCAGGGGACTAATATAAAATTATGAACAAATGGTTGACATCCCCAGTCATATTATCCTGACACTGGGTCCAACTGAAAAGGAAAAGCATTTTGGGTTATTTAATAGTGTTCTATATAATACGGATGTTCAATTCAATACGGATAAACATTTGGACAAAAGTAACATTGGATGAGAGGTATAGAATAAAACAAGTTATCTGCTCAAATTAACATGCTGAACTGTTCTAACATTACGCTAAGCTTGAGTAAATTGTGAAACCAAGGTCAAGCTCGTAACAGTAGAAGGAAAGAAAAAACATGGTGATAAATTAACTAGTAAGTTCCCATTACTAAAATCACTATTTTACCATCGCAATGTTCTGATATTATAGGAAAATGTCACAGGGTGAGAAAAATATGCAGCCTGACCAGGACTCGAACCCGGGGCCTTCCGCTTACAGGGCGAATGCTCTAACGACTGAGCTACCTGGCCACTTACATATGATTCTCCCCTATTGTGAGTTATCGGTACTGTGACATTATCCCCCTCCATTTTAGAATTCGCCCCTGAAATCTAGGAGTTACAGGGTAAATATAACCACGTGCAGGTGTCTTAGACATATATAGCACTGATGCCACAGCCCCACGTTGGGTGCCAAATGTCACAGGGTGAGAAAAACATGCAGCCTGATCAGGACTCGAAACCGGGGCCTTTCGCTTACAGGGTGAATGCTCTACCGACTATCTGGTTGTAAACCAAGTTACTTTTTCTTTTGGAAGCTAAATTGAAATGTATTATGGATATTTGCAATTTTCGAAAGTAAGCTGTAAAAAGACAAATATATGATAATTTAAATCTATGTGCTTGACAAGTAAAATAAACACTGTTTGCCTGGGTTATATGATTGTATCATCGTGATTTGTCGGATGACCCACGACAGCTGCTGATAAGGTTAACTCTTCATACTTGGAAGAAATTGACCGTAGGTGTCTGACGATGTGGGTAATATTTAACTCTGTCAAATTATCTCTATAATTTGTTCTTTAGTGTGAATTATGCACAAACACTTACTTATGGGTTGGTTTCCTGAGCCACAAATGTATGCACTGAGTAAAAGGAATGTCTTGGAATGTTACCCTCAATGGCTGATACTGGGACACCTACCCCTGTTATCACCTCAGGCGGTCCCCTGTGGAACTGGTAATAAATTATGTGGTAAATAAATTGTAGAAAGTCATATCATTCAATCATTTTTGACAATACATATTTCAGTAATGCAACTACAAGTAAATGTTCATTGTCATGCGCGGATCCAGCCCCTCAGCAGGGTCTAACTGAGATATGCTGGCCAACTAAAAATGACTGCATAGCCAACTTCTCGGTCCAAGCTATAGAAATTACTGTACGTGGGGGAGGGGTACGTGCCTTCTTCCTTACTTTTCTCTTCTTGTAAGATTTTCCTTGGGAGTCCAACGGTTTTTCCAGGGGGTTAAGGGGATTCTTTTCTCTTAGTATAATAGCCAAGTTATAATAGCCAACAGAAACCCTAAGAATGAATTACTGACCTGTACGCCATATACAACACATCGCCTTCTTAAGGCAAGAGAAATACATGATAATTAATTCCCCCAACTAAACAAGACTTACCTGTAAGTTGATGTTGGGTTGGAATTCTATGTAGTCATAATACTATTGAGGGGATCAAATGAGATGTGCATTGACCGTATAATAATTCGTCAGTATTAAAAGCTGTATAAACCAAGGAGGTTTTTGTCCCATCATTGAGGGATCAGTCTCCCTATCTATGAATTAATAAAATTCTTTGTCATTGACAAAAAGGGTGGGCCCCCAAAGAAAATATCTTTTCCTTTTGAGGTGGGCATTTGATCCCCTCAATAGTATTATGACTACATAGAATTCCAACCCAACATCAACTTACAGGTAAGTCTTGTTTAGTTGGGGGAATTCTATTACGTCATACTATTTCCGGAATCAAATGAGATTTCAAAGCAAGGACAAAAATCACTTGCATAATTCTGTAACTCGAAAAACTGATATTCTGAGACCTCTTGGCTCTACAAAAATAAAATAACAACTAAATACCTGTCACTGTAAGACCACATCCTGGAAAGAGTGTGTTTCCTCTTCCAAAGGTTTTTCATAATATCTAGCAAAAGTCTGTACTGTAGACCAACCAGCAACCTTCATAATTTCACATAAAGGCAGTCCACTTTGCTTCACTTTAGATGATACAGCACTTCTTGTACTGTGAGAGCCATACTTATCAATATCTATTCCTGAAACTTTCATCACCCCTTTTATCCATCTACTTATGGTTGTGGATACTACTGGTTTATGTGGTTTTATGTAACTCAATATTAACTTGGATTCATTACCACGCAAACTATTTGTTCGCAAAATATATTCTGAAAGGACAGTATAAACACAAATTTCACTATCGTGGTGATATTTACATAACTTCAGAACAGGATTAACCTTTCCTTTCCTTGTCTGTTTCAGCAACCCGCTATAAAATAGTACATAGGACTCCTGGTCCCTTTTAATATCCTTTATAGATAATAAATTGAGTGGCTTCGACTAGCCTGTGTCAATGCAATCAACATCACTAACTTGTAAGATAATAATTTTAAAGACAAATCTTTCACTGGTGACAACGTCTTCAGATAATTCAGAACTTTTGAAACATCCCAAATTTCCTGATATCTAGGTTTTGTTGGGCGTAAATTATACACTCCAGTAAGAAAACGTATCACTAATGGATGACTACCTATATTATAATTATCTTGCTTCTTACATAAACTAGACAAAGCACTTCTGGCAGTATTCAGAGATTCATAACTTAGTCCAGATTCATAGAGTTTAATTAAAAACTCTATAACATATTCAATAGAGGTTTGAAATGGATCAATTTTCCTTTGCTTACAGAAGTAAACCCATCTGTTAATGTATGAGGAATATTGCTTCTGTGTAGTCTTCCTCCATGACGCCATGATGATGTCAATAGATTTTTTCGGTAATTTTCGCATTTCATACGATCTCCTGATATACGACATAGCATTAAATGTAGTTTGTTTACTAAAGGATGTATCTTCTGAGTCTGAGGCAATCTCAGTGTGTCTGGAGTAACTTTCATTATGTAAGGACTGTGAGTCAACATTTCCAAAATGCTGGTGTAGAAGCTCTGTGTTATCCAAAAAGGTGCCACCAGTAAGACATCTGCTTTGTCCTGCCTCACTTTCTGAAGCATTTGTGCCACACATCTGAAAGGAGGGAAAGCATAAATGTATTTGTCACTCCAATCCACAGAAAAAGCATCAATAGCTACAGCATCTGGATCTGGTTTCCATGAAACAAACTTATCCAGTTGCTTGTTTAATCGTGTGGCAAACATGTCAATTTCTGGTATGCCAAAACTGTCCACTAATTTTGAAAAGACCAACTCATTTAATTTCCATTCTACATTTTCATTAAAATGCCTTGAACTAGAATCAGCTTCATTTACAGTTCCGGGAATATATGTTGCTGAAAGCCAAATTCCCCTGTTTCGACACCATAGCCAAATCTCTTTAGCAAGGTTATTCAGGAGTGCCATCTTTCCACCCATATTACGAATGTAAGCAACTGCACAAGAGTTATCTGATTTAATTTGTACATGGATATTAGATCTTGTCTTGCACAAAGATCGCAGAGCATGACTTGCTGCCAGCAATTCCAAGAAATTGATATGATTTTGTGTCTCATATTCATTCCATCTACCACCTATTTTCAAATTTTCACATACAGCACCCCAATCAAATGTACTTGCATCAGTTGTGATTATGACATCAGGATTTCCATGCATGATTTTTCTATCTTGTTTGGACAAATTATAAATCCACCATAACAATTCTTGCTTCATTTCCAGAGTTATGATCATGATAGAGTCATAATCACCAGCATGATGCTGAAGTGCTACAATTTTCTCTCTCTCTATTGTTCTATAAAACAGTGGACCAAATTCAACGGCCGAAAAGGTAGAAACCAAGAGACCCAAAACCCTAGCAACTTCTCTAATGCTAGTTCTCTTCTTGTCATATAAGTTTTGGCATGCTTGGACAATTTTTTCTACTTTACTAGTTGGTAATGTTACAATCATTTTTTCAGAATCTATATCATTTCCAAGAAATGTAATTTTTTTACATGGAATAAGTACTGATTTCTTTTCATGAATAATAAATCCAAGCTCTTTCATTAAATGAACAGTATCAAAAACATTCTGTTCACACTCAACATATGTATCTCCCATTAGCAATGAATCATCTATGTAACCTGAGTTTTTATGCCCTAGCATGCGCAGTGATGCATAAACAGGCTTCATTAATTTGGTAAAC
>CM037781.1:72265198-72305186 GCA_021229015.1 Solen grandis | reverse complement strand
CGACACTGAGCCAGCCAGTCCTGAAAATATCCTTATACATAATGAAGATATACCTGTACCATTTATGACGAATTAGGTATGTCGCGGTCGGGTATCGAACCTACGACATCCAGCTTACCAGTTCATTGACTTATCGGTCTATTCTTATGCATATATTCTAAATACGCATATGTTAGTGTTGGCTTCATTTGCTGTTTCAAGTTTTTTTTAATAGAAGGAGAGGCAGGTTGGTGGTTCTTCCCAAATGCCCCTGTGCACTTTCTGTTATATTGTTTGTTTACTCGGTTTAACGTCCCATTGACATCATTTCAGTCATTTGTCTATAGTTTTGCCACATTGCAGTATCACACTGTAGACATGTGGCATGATATCACACCCAGTAGCATTATCCGGACACCGGGCCAACCAGTCCTGGAACTGCCCTTACATGTCTGTTAGATGGATTTCGCCATATGGTTTAAATACGAGTAAGTACGGTAGTGCAGGCCCGGATCCAGAAATTTTCTGCTGGGGGGGCCAAAATCCGAATGTGATAGGAGTGGTAGGGGGGTCGGGGGCATGCTCCCCCGGAAAAAAAGTTTTTAGTGGGATGGAGATGCATTCTGAAGGGTATCTGGGGATAATAGTGAATGTTTTTGTTGTTGTTGTTGTTGTTTTTGTTTTTAAATCCGATATATTTGAAACTTGAAGGCCTAGGTCCCACTGGGGAAAAAAATAATCGGTGATGTGGAAATAAACATTTTTTTTCTACCGATGGCTCCCGATGTTTGAGCCAAAAAAAGACTGAGCAGTCCGTTGAAAAATGACAATTATTAGGCTTCGGGATTGGTCCGTTGAACATTCACTGTTGTCACAGAAAGGCCGCCTAATATCCCCGAATGCCCCCCTGATACTTCGGCGAGACATCACAGACGCATCGGGGATTCATCGGAGGAAAAAAATCGCGGAAGCTCCGTGAATGCTGACCGGAGCTTCTCTGCGGATATTTTCCCGGCTTGTTTTCCCGATAAAACATCGAGAACACATCGGGAAAATTTCAATGAATTCTTTTTGCAGTACACCCGAGGCCTCCCGATGACTCCACATGGCTCGCGACACTATTTCCATCGGAAGTGCGTATGCATCCCATCCCCGAGGCAAAAAAAAAATGCCAAGTGGGACCGAGCCTTAAGCATTGAGCGATATAATGTTATCTTTTACCGGCGCAAAGTCATGTTATTGAATAACTGCTGTGCAATCGTAAAACTTTGATTACAATTGCATTTACACGCCCCGATCAAAAATAAACAAGTATTATGAATGTATTGCTTAGGCAATACTAAGTCCCCTACCGGCAAATGGAAAACTAAGACCCCCCAACACACACACAAACACAACCTGTTTATTTCAGTCATATATATATATATAACAACATCCAGCTAATTACAGGTTGAGGAAGACCTGAGTGCAGAGATACTGCTATTTAAAAAAAAATTCTAATTCCAAGGGCCGTAATTCCGTCAAAAATCAATGGACCGGAACGAAACTCAAACCTGATCCGTAACTCATGGTGATAGACTCATACACCAAAAATTAGATGAATATCTGCAAGTGTTTAGAAAAAAAATCCGGAAAACTGCTATTTTAACGAAATTTTCTAATTCCAAGGGTCGTAATTCCGTCAAAAATCAATGGACCGGAACGAAACTCAAACTTGATCTGTAAGTCATGGTGGTAGACTCACACACCAAAAATTAGATGAATATCTGCAAGTGTTTAGAAAAAAAATCCGGAAAACTGCTATTTTAACGAAATTTTCTAATTCCAAGGGTCGTAATTCCGTCAAAAATCAATGGACCGGAACAAACTCAAACTTGATCTGTAAGTCATGGTGGTAGACTCACACACCAAAAATTAGATGAATATCTGCAAGCGTTTAGAAAAAAAGTCCGGAAAACATGTGTATGACTGACGGACTGACGGACGGACGGAGTGCAAACCTATAGTCCCCTTCGGCGAAGCCGGTAGGGGACTAATAAAATAAAAATAACGGGGGGGGGGGGGGGGGGGGGCATAAACTGGCATAAAATATTTAATAAGGGTTTCCTGAACCCCCACAAAAAGTGACTTGTGATCATTAGTTTTTGACTCACAGTGTAAAAGACAGTGTTGTCAAAGACTGAGAAAAAAATCAATTTTCACGTTAAACATAATCATTTTGTCAAAATTGTGGAAGGGAATAGGTTCGAGTTCGACCTTAATGATATTGGCTGTCAAATTGTCGATCTGGAAGCAGTCTTCACACAGAAATTCTCAGAAAAAAAAATCAGGCGCACGTTATAGGGTAGGTGTGGGCCCCTTTTGTGTGTCATTTTTTTTGTACATTTTTAGTTTTAGTTGAAAATTTTTGGGTTTTCTTAGTGTTTAATCAGTGACAAAACAAACAATAGATGTTGATATTTAATATAAAATCTTTAATATCCGTTTTATTTTGCACATAAATTGTGTATTCTGTGCATTAGTATTCATTGACTTATCAGTAACATTGAACAATAACTGATTCCCTGGATTTGATTTGAATTAGTAATCATAATCTACACATACATTGTCCCAAAATATGGCAGTTAACAATTTTCAATTTCTTTCATTTCTTAATTATATTCATAAATCTAAAATACACATTTTTTATAATAATTATTATTATTATATTCGTAAATAATAAGAAAAGTGAACATGATGATGTATAGACCTACTTTTTGTATTTATATATTATATTGAGAGAGTTAGTTAAGAAGAATTTACCTGCTTCGTTAAAATAATACTTACAAGTTATGCAAAAATAGTATAGCTGATGACATTTAGAAACACAACCCATTTCTGAAAAAGTTTAATTTACATGGCTAGCGATAGGTATGCATCTTCCCAATAGCTTTTTAATTTTTTCAAAAACAAAATCGGCAATTTTTCATACCTGAAAGTTCATCAACCTGGCAGTTAAATTGCCCGCTTTTAATTCAAGATTTAAAATTTTATAGATGTAGAGAAAAGTGAATTTAAAATTTCGTTGATTAGATTTAGTCAAAGTTATTTGTTAAATCAATAATATTTTTGGGCTTTAGTGAAAATATTTCGATAGCAATTACATTTTAATGTCCAACTTAGTTGTTGTTTTTAGTGGCTAATTTTATACAATTTTTATGTTATCCTAAACATCACCTGTCTAGAATAGTTTTACTGTAAAGTTTTTGTAATTGCCTATTTTTCTTCAATCATTAGATCGCTCGGCAGACGAGATGTCCTTATGTATCACTCGACAATAGCCTGTGAATCAGTGAAGGTGTCAATAAATTTGCATACACAGTACCTTAAACACATGCTTATCACTAAGTCATGGATGACTGCCGATTCGGATTACCTACACATAAACAGCAGGGGGCCATAAGACAATAGGAGTCTGGCTGGTCAGGTGGTTATGCAGTTGGTTCAGTATGGGGCCCAACAATGGGGATTTCCTCTAGACAGCTCAGACATTATGTAATCCATGGATTTTATAGCCTAGAAAAAAATGTATAACCAGGGCAGCTGGGGGGGCCAAGGCCCCCTCGGCCCCCCCGGTGAATCCGGGCCTGTAGTGGCTATGGCAACAATATAGTAGTAAATCTTAAGAAATTTATTCATCTCCTGTATTAACCGAACTTAATACTCTAATCACACTGATAATTAATAATGTAAATATACTTGTAATAGGGGGTGGAATTCAGCTGTTTCCACTGACACCTCAAAAAGTTGGTATGTTGGTTTTTATAATTACCCCCACCCCCCTTTTTAGAGGATGTTACGAAAAACAATGTTTCTCAACCGTTTTTCTCAAAAGATTTAGTTTTGATATACAAAATAGTGTTCGTTTGTTTATTAACTTATTGGGTTTAACATCCCGCCGACAGTATTTCAGTCCTTTGGAGACTATATCTACTTGAGACAGATATAGTGCTGCCACACTGCAGTATCATGCCGTGGACATTTGACATGATGCCATACCCAACCATTTACCCTTACACCGGACCAACCAGTCCTTGAACTAGCCTTATGTGTTGAGCGTCAAGCAAGGGAGCTAATTACCAGTACCATCTTTTACGACTTTGATATGTCGCTGCCAGAGATCGAACCCACGACCTCCCGATTCCGGGGTATGATCTAACCACTCGGCCAGCGGTACCGGTAAATAGGGTATGTCGGGTTAGCGGAAACAACTTTTTATGCCTAGTTTATGAAATAGTATCACAGTATTATGACTATATCTACTCGTTTCCTCTCCAGATTCTCAGGTTACCATAAGTCTGTATATATAAATATATATTAAGACATGCTTGTAAAATATTTAAATATTTGACTTGTCTAAGTTTATAATATTTAACAATATATAAGCATGTAACAGCTGTCTGATCAGGGTCTCCCCTGTTTGCTTATACAATATTGTAGTTCAGATTCTACAAAGTCTGCAGAGTAAAGGGAAAAAAAAAAGTTTCATATATCATTTTAAGTTCGCTTAATTAATATTCACAAAGTCATAAATCAGTGCATGAATATTCATGAAGTAAAGGGTTAACCAAAATGAGCCATAATTTGTATTTAATTTGATCAAGTTTATCAACCTTATTTGTTTTAGTCCCCGATAACATTAGTATTCAATCAATAAGGATTGCTGGTTACTAATATACATGTATCATAGTGCTTTAACCAAATAAATAAACATGCAAGCCTTTAACCAAAATTTAATTAGGGGCCATAATTTACAATGAATTCAAACTTTATAATCTGATGCATATAGGCATCTATGACGTTTCAATAAAATCCAAAAACAGATAGCTAAGATACAAGCATGATAGTATGTTGCATGCAAAACTTAAACCCAAACAGAGCAGTTCTAAAAATGGTTATAATTTGTATTAAATTTGGCAAAAGTTATCTTATTTGTTTTTTTAAAAGCATCATAATTAATTGCATGCAAAACATTAACAAAATTTGAGTTGCTCCTAAAAAATTTAACCAAAATTTCAAGTTAAAAAGGGCCATAATTTAGAACAAATTCAGACATGAGTTGTCTTACTTGATGATGTGATGCCATTGAACACCAGTATGAAGTATAATTACTTAATTGGTGAGTATGTTAAAATTTTAAAGGAAATTAAAACATAGTTTAATGGTCTGAAGGACCTAAGTAAAGTATTAAACCAATAAGGATAGCTGATTACTAAGACATATGCATGATAGTAAGTTGCATGAGAAACCTTAACCAAGGTGTGAAGCGGATGCAAATACTAGGGTTACTATAATGACTCAACCTCATTTGTTTAGTCGAGCTAAAAAGTAAAATTGAATATACTAAATAAAATTAATACACTATTCTGATTGTAGCTTTATAAAACAAGATATGTCACAGAATGTGACGAATGCCCCCGAAATACATGTTCCTGGTTTTGCAAAACTTTCTCTGACATTTAATTAGATTTTTCAATGAAGTGGAAAGAAAAAATTAGAAAACAATTGCAGAGATGTATTAAGATCCATACATGTTATTCTGAGATATGGAGAAGAAATGATAATAAGTATGTATGGAATGACAAAGCTATAAAGCAAAAAAGGAACAAGACAGGGTTCTAAGTTGAATAAAAAGTTATGAAGCAGAAACGAAAAAAAAGACTTGTTTATAACAATCATACTTCAAGTTGGACCTTGACATTGGAGCTACAGCCCTAAAATTTTTGCATGACACATCGTCTCATTATGGTGAACATTTGTGTTGAATAATTTTAAAATCCATCATGGAATGACAAAGTTATGAAGCAAAAACGAAATCTGGACGGATGTACGGATGGACAGACAATGCGATTACTATATGCCCACCTTCGGGGGCATAAAAAATAACATATTAATTATGTTCATCACATTCTTCAAACAAATTTTACAATATTGTGTAAAAGTTTCTCAACACTGCCTAACACTTGTCCAGGTTTACAAATGATGCAGAGTAACTTGAGAAGACAACAATTGAGCTATGCATGGGGATAATTTTTTTTCTAACAACTCATCCCTCCTGATAGTTCCTTGGTTGGACCAGTACTTTGTGCCTCAGAAGGTCAGGAAAAAACATTCCCCCAATGGGATTTGAACCCACAACTTTTGGATCCATAGTAGGGTATGTTATCACTTGACCACAGGTTACACCATACAGTAGTCAATAGGATAAACAAAGTTGAGACATTCACAGTTAACTCATCAATTTCAACAATTAATCACAATACCCCCCCCCCCCCGAAGGACTTTTTCTTGTGATCAGATATCACCCCCCTCCCCCTCATAAAGTCTGTGGTAGGCTAGCCTTTGAGGATGTACCGGTAAAAAACAAGGTATGTGATATAAGATAAAGACCTATTTAACAATTAATTTCAATTAAAATATTACATTTCACATACAAGTATCTTGTAACTGAAACAAGAAAATTAATTTTTGAAATCATAACATATGGAATGTAAAACAATCTAATATAAATTATGGATGATAACCCTATCTCAAGATTTGTATCAATAACTGGACATGACATGTATACAAAATTAGAGGGATAAATCAAACGCCCAGTTATACTTAATAATTATTAATTCACTCATAGAAAATTAAATGGAAAGAAAAGCAAAACAACTATAATGCATTTTTTCTTTCTCTTTCTCTTAAATAAAAACAAGTGTGTTTTCTGGGACATGTGTGTCAGCTGCTGAAGCGTGATGGAAAAAGTGTGAAAGACAGACAGATGGACAGACAGATGGACGGACGGACAGACAACAGAAAAGTGATCCCTATGTGTCACCTCTCATAAAAGTGTGTTTGAACCAAGCAGGACAAAATGTGCTTAGAATTCATTTTGCGCAGATTTATTATTACTTATTATTTTGAATTTATGTGTGATACAAATGGGAATATTAATTAATATTAATCAAACTGTATTTCTCTGGATGAAATTATTTTTGGAATATGGATTATATTTCTTTCTAAGTATTGCATTAATTGTAAAGTTGACTCACTTTTTTTTTTACTACCAACAACAACATTACTTGCCTGGATAAAGTTTATTTTCATCAATTTTGTTAAGGGCCACCCATGGATTTCATCAATTCCTACCCCCTGGTCTTTTAAAGCAAATTATTGATGCCGCAAGACAGACACAGGGTAATCAGAATAGCTCAATTTGAACACATTACGTTCTGGTGAACATAAAAGCAATTGTGGGGCTTTTCGTCTAGTGTTTATTTTAACAACATCACAGAGGAGCGAAATCAAATGTTTCACACATTTATTAGATATTGGACCCCAGTACTCATTTTATCCAAATGTCGTGAAGATGCAAGTTTAACGATGCTGCTGACACCAGTCATGTACCCTATGCTATGCAGGAAACATAAAAAGCATTATCATTCCTAAAGATCAATCATTCTTAATGCCTTTTTATCGATAACTGCTTTCAAACTATTCTTACTGACATATTTTACTTCCTGGTCAACCATTTCACTCAGATCAGCTTCATATGCTTTGAGAACACCTTGTCTCTGGGCTTCAGCCTTAAAACCAGAAGCCACAAAAAATTCTTTAAATTTGTCTGAGGACTGATCCAGTTGGAATTTATTATAGTTCAGAGTCATCCATATTAACAGAATCACTTGTCGGTCAAGTTCATCACCAAACAAAGGATAATGACATTCAGCCGTGCAGACCAAGGTATCATAATGCACATTGTACATTACAATAATTATTCCTTTCCTGGAGGCAAAAAAACTTGGGATAAAATATCTTTCCATTTCTTTGTTTTGTTTAACAATAAGAAAGGCATTTACAATAGCCTGTGACACAACTTGCGGGATGGGTTCGTGATCTTGTTTTTTACATTTCAAAGGAAACCATGCATCTCCAGTTTCCATTTTGAATTTCTTAGCTCTAGGTTCCCCTTCAGTTTCTGACACATCTTCAGTTTCAGGCTGGACTTCAGCTTCAGATTCATCTTCTCCCTTGGCTTCAGCATCATCCACAACAGTCACAATTTGCCGAGTATCATCATGATGAATGACTGTATCAGCTCTACCATGCCAAAGATCCTTGTGACCTGTGAAAAAATAAACAGAGAAAAACATTACTGCAAAAATCGTAATTTTTAATGATACCATTTAAGATTCCTTTCAATAGACAGTGTTCACAGTCACGTAAAATATTGCTAATTCACTACAAAAATTCTTTTCACTCAAGTTTTAACTTTCATAAAATTAAGAGTTCTACATGCTTTGATTGGCTATCGAATGTACGTAGACTTGGTTTATAACATTTCACTGTAAGCATCAAATGAAGTGTACATGCAAGATTACCATTCTACATGTCTATATGTAAAACATGGTACAATCTATGCTTGCACAGTTTGGATTGAGTGGCAAAAAGAACGATTTATATCATGACAGGTCCCATAAATAATCTTCAATAGTATCTAGTTAGAAAAATGACCCACCAAAAATACCCAAAACATTTAAAAACAAGAGTGCCAGTGCCGCCACAATATACACCACCACAAAATATAAAGATCAAGATATGAAAGTAGGTCAAATAGCAGTGTCAATATATATCCTTTTTAACTCCTGAGCATTACTCTTGCAAAAATCACTGAACAAGATAATCCCTGCTTTATGCACTTCTACCCATTGTAGTAACCCATTATAGGTATGACATTGTCAAGTTTCATAACGAGATCCATTTAAAAACTTAGGATGAGTTGCATTCACAGGTCGCAATATCAATCAGCTACAGAGACTGTAGTTTCAAGGGACATAACTCTTGCAAATATCAATGAACTAGAAAATCACCACTTCATGCACATCTACCCATTATAGTAATGACATTGACCAAGTAATAGTTTCAAGGGCATAACTCTTGCAAAATCAATGACTGGAAAATCCCCTTCATGCACATCTACCTATTATAGTAATGACATTGACCAAGTATTGAAAAGAAATGGTCAGAAATGTAGTAGGAGTTGAGTTCACAAGGCTTACTATCAATCAATTACAGAGACTCAGTTTCAAGAGGCATAAATCTTGCAAAAATCAATGAACCGGAAAATCACCACTTCAGGCACATCTACTTATCATAGTTATAACATTGAACATACAATTCTGGTGAGTAAGCGCATTCAAAATTTGTATCCCTTCCACAGGAGCTTACAATTATCCTTTTTTGCTTAAACAGTATTATTGTTGAAGTCTTCAAATACATCCTTCAGTCCTTGAACGACCCAAATATTTTTTTTTACTTGTAAAGGACTATTTGAGAGAGCAAGGGGGCTGATGTAAGGAAATTTGACATTTTTCATTCTTTTGGATTCCAAATCCCCATCCTCGGGCATTGGTAGTAAGTCAAATTCCCACAAAATATATGCTTGCCATTTTGTTTATCAAAATTCCTCCATGTCAGGAACTGTCTTTTGTCAAATGTCCTGTGAATGCCTACTTCTCAATAAACATTTAAGACAGGGAATCATTATTAGGGGAAGAAGGGTACTATAGACAGGGAGTCACTATAGATAGAGAGGCACTAAGACAGGGGGTCACTATAAATAGGGAGGCACTAAGACAGGGGGTCACTATAGACAGGGAGGCACTAAGACATGGGGTCACTACAGACAGGAAGTCACTATAGACAGGGGTCACTATAGATGGGGTCACTATAGACAGAAGGTCACTACAGACAGGAAGTCACTATAGACAGGGGCTCACTATAGACGGGGTCACCACAGACAGAAGGTCACTACAGACAGGAAGTCACTATAGACAGGGGTCACTATAGATGGGGTCACTATAGACAGAAGGTCACTACAGACAGGAAGTCACTATAGACAGGGGTCACTATAGATGGGGTCACTATAGACAGAAGGTCACTACAGACAGGAAGTCACTATAGACAGGGGGTCACTACAGATAGGAAGTCACTATAGACAGAAGGTCACTACAGACAGGAGGGCAATAAGACAGGGGTCACCATAGATAGGAAGTCACTAAAGACAGGAAATCACTATAAACAGGGGCTCACTATAGACAGGGGGTCATTAAGACAGGGGTCACTACAGAAAGGAAGCCACTATAGACAGAGGTCACTATAGACAGTACAGAAGACAGGAGTCACTAAGACAGGGCTAATGAACATCTCATTTGCACTAGCAATCTGAATCCTGCCCATGACACTCAATCTTTATAATTATTAGGCAAAAAATATTTTTGATAATCCAGCAAACCAATACAAAGTTTTTTTGTTTTGTTTTTTTCTGAGAAATTATTGCCATAAACATAGTCAAAAAGTTGAAATGACTGCTTAAAGTAACTTGTTCACAGATGATAAGTAGAAATGTGAAGAAAAAAATTCTACTCCACTTCGTTAATTTTGGTGAAGTTTTCGTTTTCTGACAAATAAACTTGGAAAGTGTAGGTCACATTTCACAGGAAAACGCTATTTTCATTAATGCAACTTCAATGAAATTGGTTAAATATAGTATATGATATCCTCGAAGGACATGTTCAGTAACAAGGGGTCTTCTCCAGTTGAGAGTAGCAAAGTTCACCCGATGAAGTTTGCGCAAGCACAAAAAGTGAATGAATCTAAATATAGGTTTTATCAGTCTAAATATAGTTTCAATACCTTCTGTGACAGTATAGCCTGTGATGGGGAAACCACCCAGATGATTGCATTGGGTGACATTATGTCTGTAGATTGGTGTTGACAGACGTAATACATACATATAGTTAAAAGTTAAATTCTTAGTCAATGGCCATATATGAACAAGTTACTTTAAGAAATGAAGATGCTAAAAAGTGACAAACAAGTGAAATCTGACATATTTTAATATTAAAAGTGTCATAACTTTTTTTAGCAATATCAGTCATAATAAAACTTGGCTGAGAGATTATGGCAAAAACATTGTCATGAAGTTGAAGATGATTGCTTAAGAAATGAACCTGAAAGAGTGCTTACTTAATTGTGGATGACGGACAACAGAAGTACAAACGACTGACATTCATCAATCATAATAGCTCTTCCTGAGCACATGTGTTCAGGTTAGCTAAATAATTGGTGGTTTCTCCATCACAGGCAATAGTGTTACGAACGGTATTGAAACTATATTTTGAATTATAAAACATATACTTAGATTTTTTGTTTTCATTTGCTTGTCACATTCACTCTTTAGGC
This sequence comes from Solen grandis, assembly GCA_021229015.1. Taxonomy (NCBI): domain Eukaryota; kingdom Metazoa; phylum Mollusca; class Bivalvia; order Adapedonta; family Solenidae; genus Solen; species Solen grandis. Next base: position 72,293,939 of record CM037781.1, on the reverse strand, counting down.
ATGTGTTCCTGTCACAGGCTGAACTTAAAGATTTGCTATCCTTAATTATCTGGTTACCATGGTTACTTGCAAACACTTGCTTTAGGAATACTCTATTCAATATTTAACTGATTTCCCTGAATTGGCGTTTACAAAAATAAAGTTTTCCTGTGCACTGTGACCTACACTTGCCAAGTTAATTTTCCAAGAAACAGTCATCACCGACATAAAACGAGGGAGAGAAGAAAAACCCTTTTACTATTTCTACCGTTCATCTGTGAACAAGCTGCTTTAACATACCTATTACTCTTTTAATTAGATTGATTGATTTTTTGAGTTTACTGTCATTGCCACAGCGACCTCCAGCTTAATATAGGTGGAGGAACACCCCACCAACCTACTGCAAGCCAGCTGTGAGGCTTCCTCACATGAAAATCCAAATGACCCTGCCGGGACTCAAACCCACACGGTGAGGGGCTGATTGAGTGTTAAAGTCAGCGACTTTACCCTCTCAGCCACAGAGGCCCCCAGTATTAATCTCTCACACACTTATAACATGCTGACATGAATAATATCTTACCAAATAAAGTGTTTCCATTTTGTATGTTTGATTTTCTATTCTTGCAATATGGACAATCAGTGGACCTCTGTCCTGAATATATATCTTGAATTATTTTTGCCCCGTCAAGGAGTGGCTCAAAAAGATGGTGTGCAAGCACTGCCTGTAATTTCTTCTTGGACGGCTTTTCTTCACTGAATGCCTTTGACAGACAAGCAACATGCTCTTTCTCTGGAAAAAAAAGTAAATTTAACAAATGCAGATTCAACCCACTTATAGATATGGCTAATTGGCTATTACTAAAGACTTTAAATGTTTGTTTGTTGAACGTCCCACCGACAGTATTTCAGTCATTTGGAGACAATGTCTACTTGAGACAAATATTAAGTTCTGTCACATTGCAGCAAGGGCGTAGCGCCCATTACGCACAATACGCATACAAAATTTCATGACCAAACCATTTTTTTCAGAACTTGAACGAATATAGGCCTAGGCTATATTCATTCCAGTTCACAGAATAATTAATTTTGCAATTCATGATTTCCTGGCGACTAATGGACTTTAACAATTGGAATCTTTCAACCTCTAAGATTCCAGCAGGTGGATGGCTTTGATCCCATGTGTTGATTAACCAAAATCAGATGCTTGTAAAGCAAGTTATCAGTTTCTTGCATCCGGTACTGGTATCACGCTTAGACGGTCTAAGCCTGCCCAGGAAAGATGCACAAACTGTCTGCCGCCATATGACTGAAATATTATCGAAAGCGGTGTAGAAACCCATTAAAACAAAACAAATAAACGATATATCCTGTGATTTAAATTTTGTCACACTTGAGTTATCTAAAAACTTTGAACCGAATCAGTAAAACGTATAGTCTGGGTTCCCTCCCCCTTAACTCCGCTACTCTACGCAAAGGTAAATAATCGTAGTTATATTTAGGCAGGGAACCAGACTATAAAACATATTATGAATGACGACATAGAAAGCTATATAGTGACGTCATTGTTCTGCAATTATATAATTTAAGTATTTAAAATTAAATAGATCTATTGAACAATTTTTAAAAAAATATGTCTAAAAAAAATATGTCTGTAAATTAGCTTCAGCAGATTAAGATCATCTCGCAAAGATCTAGATTCTGGAATATACTATAATAGATCTATTCTATATTATACTGAGTATCTGGCGTGATTCTGGTTTTTCAACAACTGACAACAAAAAACAGGCTTCATCCGTTTTAATATTTTCATCTAAACCTGTTATATAAACTGCTGTAACTAGCATAGGTTCATTCGACAGTGAAGAGACAAATACGCCAAATACCTGGTCAAGCCACATTGTTCAAACTCCTGAAAAATGACACATCCAGTGAGACAGATGAATCGGGAGTGAGAACAGAAATAAATAGTCATACGGAGACTAGATCTGGGTCTGAAATTTCAAAATGTGAAAATCCCCAATCCAAACTCTCAAACAATCATGATTCTGTTAAATCAACAAAATTTTATGTTCTTGAAACAAGTCCCAGTCCTGTTAGGCCACGCTTCCTAGATATAGGAAACCTAGATCTCAAAAGCAAACTATGTATGTCTGACTCACAGAAATATTCCGTGTTTAGTACAAGATTTGAACCATCAAGAGGCTGGGTAGCGCCTTTGAGGGAGTGTGGCGAAAGACCAGACGTGTTCCCGATTTTGTGTTCGACTCGGAACAGTTTTCTTTTTTAAGATACAGCCTTGCGTTGGACGGTGTTTTTTGTGCGCCTTGCCATGTTTTCAACAATGCTGAAAATGTTCTAATTGCCCGGCCACTTACTGACTGGAGCAACGCAAAAAAGGTCATTGATGGTCACAAAAATTCGCGAGATCACTTGAACGCATTAACAAAGGCTGACCATGTTGTTGAGTTTGGGTCACCTGCATACAGAAACATTGTTCATAGAAACAGACAGGCATCAACTTCAATTATTAAAGCCATAATTCTCTGTGGTCACCAGAATATAGCCCTCCATGGAAAAACCGACGAAAAAAGCAACATGTGAGCATTGCTCAACTCCTGAGCAAAAGCTGATAGTGTACTTCAAGAGCATATTGCGTCTGCCCCCAGCCATGCTACATACATGAGCCCTCAAATTCAAAACAAATTCATATCACTCTGCAACAAATTTCTGAAACAATTATTCAGTGATGCAAAAACGCAAAATATTTTACAATTTTGGCCGATGAATCTGCAGATATAAGCGACACAGAACAATTTGCATTCTGCATTCGCTACGTTGATCGGGAAAGTTCAGGCTTGCACGTCGTTCGTGAGGAGTTCTTGTCATTCGTTGCAACCGAAAGCACAACTGGTGAGGCGTTGCACGGTCTTCTGCTTGATGAGATAAGAAAGCACAACCTCAACCCAAATTCTATCGTAGGCCAAGGTTACAATGGTGCAGGAAACATGTCTGGCAAAATCTGTGGCTTGCAGGCAAGATTTGCCAACGTGTTTCCAAACGCAAAATACGTGCACTGTCGTAATCATCGCCTGAACCTAGCCATTTGCCATGCATGCAGAGTTGCCTATGTTCAATCGATGTTTACTACAGTTGGGGATATCTTGTTCTTTTTGACAAGTTCACCCAAACGTCTTGCCATTTACAGACAACACAGTGACGATGGAGAAAAACTACGGAAACTGTGTCCAACCAGATGGTCCCAGCATTCCGAGAGCGTTTCTGCTTTCTTTAGAAACTTTTCTGCCATTTCGGACACTCTGACAGATCTGCAGGTGGGAATGGACACAAAGACAATGTCCACTGCGTCGTCTCTTCAAAAAGCAATTCTGTCTTTCGACAGTTTTATTATTAGGGGATTCCTCCTCCAGCAGAATCTCCTATTGGGTCTGTAATGTTTGTTGTTTTTTTCTCCTTTTTACAGAGTTAACTTTTTTCTTGAAATGGGTATTTACCTTTTATAAAACTGAGTCTTTGTTCAATTTATATTTGTTCAATTTATATTTTTTGACAAATGTGAATTGTGTATTCTGTATACAGCTGCCAAAATTTTATCTGAATATTCTAAAGTAATTTTGCTTTTTATTATTCTATATATTACTGAAAAGTGTGTTCTTTGGAACACTTGTGTCACTTGCTGAAGCATGACAGAAAAAGTGTAACGGACAGACAGATGGACGGACAGACAATGAAAAAATGTTCCCTGTGTCACCTTTGCTTACAGCACGTGACACAAAATCTTTTTTTTTACCAAAATTAATTGGGTAAATACTCAAATATATGTAACCTGTATTTGTTTCTCTGTTATTAGTCCCTACAGGGAGGCATTATTGTCTTATTGTTGACAATTATTTTTACTGTTGATGAGCAAGAAACATGATACGAGTATTTTAATTAATAGTCAGACACTCATTTTGACCCTTTTGAATCTTCAGATTTACATCTTCTTATGATGTCATATTTATCAACTATCAAAAGTGGTTTGTTCTCTGTGCTTGCTTGACTCTGGTTGGATTTGATAGAAATATTCATTGAAGGTGTATGTGATGTGCACCTATTTTTTTGTTAATTCAACAAAAGCGCTGTAGGGATCCCCTATATCAAAATTACTGACACCTCAGGGCTTTAATAATATGTCCAACTTTGTAATGGGGCCAAATATGTAGTCTGGATCGTTTTGTTATATATTAATTTATATGTTCGTTGGACTCAATCATAATGGGCACCTGACTAATCCAAAATGCAGACAACTTTTTCTGCCCTAGTTTCAAAATGAAACTAGCTAAAGCGGGCACTTGTCCATTGGAGATAACATCTTTCAATTTTTATCAAACTGGTTGCATAAAATATACCCTTGTAAATTGTGTAAACCAGTCTCTTCTGTATTCTACAAACCTGTCTGTGATGTTTTAACACTTTATTTCAGTTTGATAGAAGCACCTTATTATATGAGAAGAAACAGATACATGAAACATTGCTGGGGCATCCTCATAAACCCCAAAAAGTCTTCCTTTGATTTTGTCTCTAATTCCATGATCATATTCTCATAATCTACATAATATTCCTCGATAAACCTAGTATGGTTTGCAAGTACACAGTGATACATCCCCTAATCTACGGGGATATTTCTCCATTGATGTTTCAAATTCGGTGAAGTTCTGGGGCACCTTTGCTGAACATCGAAGAAGAAGGTTTCCCAAACATCGGGATTTCAAGGCCATTGTTAGGGAGACATTCCAAGAAGCTTTGCGACCATAACCGAAGCATCAGTAGACAGACCATCCCTGAAGCCAAATCAGTGCCATATTTAATGGGATTGCCCCGTCTTTTGGCTCATACATTGGGAGCCATTTGGGAAAAATTTGTGTATTTCATCGTGATCAAGTGAAACTGTCATTAAGTTTTAAATTAAAAATGATCACTGAATGCTGTTTGTGTAAAGTCAGCAGTTTTTCTAAATATACTTTTTTGACCATGGATGCCAATCATTTTTCTTTCAGAACAGCATCTCAGACAAAATAAAGACAATTAATATTCAATTATGATAACATTAATTCCTTAAAATGGAAATTTGATGCATATTTAACTGATACAGAATGCTGTGTTTATTTTGAAAATATCCAGAAAACTTGTTAGTATTTATCTTACCGCTGACCTACACTGGGATGAATGCTGCTCTTCTGTAATTGAGATGATTTTCAGATCACAAAATTGCATAGAAAAATACAAATTTGATTGTTTCAACACATATTAGTTCAATCAAATGAAATGATGTATAATATTTGATATGCAATGTGGATCTATCTAATTAGTGCCTAGTCCACATTTGTGTACCCGTAATAAGTGATATTAATCTACTTTTGATTTGGTGATACAACCAGTACCAAAAATAGCATGTTGCGCTGAGAGGCTCATTGATGGGACTAACTAGTACCACAAACACTCTGTCAATTTCTTTAAAGATGACAGAGCAAAATGTTCATGGTGTCAGAAAATACGTGACTGGCTAGTCCATATTTAAGTACCCACAATTTGTGATATCTTTTTACATTCGATCTGACACTATACCCCCCCCCCCCCCAACCCACCTACCGTAACAACTAGTTCTTAAAAAGGCATGTCGCGCCAAGAGCAGCTCATTAATGGGATTATCAAATAATTTATGGACGTTTCTGTAAATGAACTGTTCGGTAAATTGATGGACGTTTCGGTAAAATGATTTTTTTAAACAGAGTTGCTTGCAACAATGTTCTAAGGAAGCACACATTTTGGATCGGACAACAATTCAGGGCTATACTTTGTAATTTTATATTTATAGATTTCCCACTTAATTACTACACTGAGAAAAAAAGTCTTAAATTTGTTTCCTCTCTTGACACTAAATGGTGACAATTTTCATGTTTATTTCAGTATGATTGCCTTCTTGAAGTCAAAACTGAATTAAAAATGTGTTGAAAATTGATGCTGGTGATACTGTGTTTAATAAACTGTAACAAAAAAAGATAATATGCAGGAAACAATTGGCAATCTAATGCGGAGATATTTCAAACTATGACTGGCTGGAATTTCCAGTGATAGCCAACAATATACACATAAAACAAGAGGGCCAAGATGGCCCTGTGTCGCTCACCTGAGGAAGATGGCTGTGTTAGGCATAATGACAAAAAATCTGGCATCTAAAGTGTTTTTGTAATATTTGACTAAGTGACCTACATTTTGATCCTACCTGAATTTGCACTCAACTGGGAATTCATGCAGTCATCATTCATATCATTTTAATGAAGACTGGGACAAAAATGTAGGCCTCTAGAGTGTTCACAAGATTTTTCTAAAATTTGCCATGGGACCCACTTTTTGACCCTATGTTGCCCAGTTTTGAATTCATCCGAGATTTGATGTAAACAAACATTCTGACCAAGTTACATTAAGGTTAGTCTAAAACTGTGGTCTCTAGAGAGTTCACAAGGTTTTTCTTTGATTTGACCTGGTGACATAGTTTTTAATCCCACATGACCCAATTTCAAACTCATCCAAGATATCATGTAGACAAATACCCTGACCAAGTTTCATGAAGATTGAGCCAAAACTGTGGCCTCTAGAGTGTTCAAAAGGTTTTTCTAAGATTTGACCTGGTGACATAGTTTTTGACCCCACATGACCCATTTTCGAAGTCAACCGAGATATCATGTAGACAATCATCCTGACCAAGTTTCATGAAGATTGGGCCAAAACTGTGGCCTGTAGAGTGTTCACAATGTTTTTCTAAGATTTGACCTGGTGACCTAGTTTTTGACCCCACGTGACCCAATTTGGAACTCATCTGAGATATCATGTAGACAAACATCCTGACTAAATCTATTGAAGATTGGGCTAAAACTGTGGCCTCTAGTGTGTTCACAAGGTTTTTCTAAGATTTGACCTGGTGACCTAGTTTTTGACCCCACATGACCCAATTTCAAACTCATTCGAGATATCATGTAGGCAATCATCCTGACCAAGTTTCATGAAGATTGGGCCAAAACTGTGGCCTGTAGAGTGTTCACAAAGTTTTTCTAAGATTTGACCTGGTGACCTAGTTTTTGACCCCACTGACCCAATTTCAACTCATCCGAGATATCATGTAGACAAACATCCTGACCAAGTTTCATGAAGATTGGGACAAAACTGTGGCCTCTAGAGAGTTCACAAGCAATTGTTGACGACGGACAATGCACAAAAGGCGATCATGAAAGCTCACCCGAGCACAAGTGCTCAGGTGAGCTAAAAAATCATGATGACGTTACAATAACGAAAAATCGCAGTGGTACAGCATCTGGTTAGCATGCTAAAGGTTGTAGAATTGAGACCCAGGGGAGAAACTTTTTTTCTGTTTTTTTTTGTTTTTTTTTTTTAACTCTTTTTTAAATTTCTTCTGCAATACAAGACATACATATTTCTGTCATAATGAAAATCCTTAATTTAAGTACATGTGTGCATATATATAAAACACATTAAGTTACATACAATTCAAATCTCAGCAAGAGCCATGTTGACATGGCCATCCCCCATCGAAAGCTTGTTCTTTAAAAGATGTGTTGGAGAGTAAAATATTTCATTTTTAAAAGAAAACTTTTGGTAATGAAGACTGATGTTTAAAGTGATTATAGATATGAAACTCATGTGAAGACCTACTAATTCCTCTATTTTGAGGTCTACAGGTAAAATATGTCAAGGTCATCGTGATAAAAATTAAGCCTGAAAAATAACAAAGGGCAATAACCAAAACATTATGAAAGGTAGAGTTATCATTCTTGTGCACTGTACTCCTCCTCAATGAGATTTATTCACGTATAAAGTGTCAAGTTGATATCTCAAATAATTTTTGAGTCTTGCTCCAGACAAAAATTAAGCCTGAAAAATTAAAAAGGGCAAAAACTCAAAAATTATGAAAGGTATTATCTTCCTGTGCACGACTCCTCCTCATAATTTATCACATAAATTTAAGTTGTATCTCAAATACTTTTTGAGTTTTGCTCCGGACAAAAAGTAAGCCTGAAAAATAACAAAGGGCAATAAATCAAAAATTATGAAAGATAGAGTTATCATTCTTGTGCACTGCACTCCTCCTCAATGAGATATATTCACCTATGAAGTATCAAGTTGATACCTTAAATACTTTTCGAGTTATGCTCTGGACAAAAATAAAGTCTAAAAATAACAAAGGGCAATAAATCAAAAAGTAGAAAGTAGAGTTATCATTCTTGTGCACTGCACTCCTCCTCAATAAGATCTATTCACCTATGAAGTATCAAGTTGATACCTCAAATACTTTTTGAGTTATGCTCCGGACAAAGATTAAGTCTGAAAAATAACAAAGGGCAATAACTCAAAAATTATAAAAGGTAGATTTATCATTTTTGTGCACTGCACTTCTCCCCAATAAGCTCTATCCACCTATGAAGTTCCAAGTTGATACTTCAAATACTTTTCGAGTTAAATGCTCCGGACAAAAATGTCGGACGGACGGACGGATGGAGACTATTACCATATCCCCCGTCGCCTTTCGGCGGGGGATAAAAAGAAAGCTTTTTGTTTTAGATTACATACTCATATTATTTTATAAACTGTAGGCTAGAGAAATGGGGAGAGGAAGAGTGGTGATATGTTTATTCTTAGCAATCCATTGAGACAAATGATGGGTTTATCGTTTTTAACGAGCATATTCAAGAAAGATAAAAGTAGGTTTATATAACATTTAGTTCATTGGCATCGCTTGAAAATATTGAAATTACTTTGATAAACATAAGAAATGCAACATTATCATATTTAAAACCTTGTTCTCTCAGCGCTATCAGCGCTTTGATTATAGTATGTACCTTTGATATGTATATAACAACTAAACATTTTTGTGAAAATGGATTTTTTATACGTAAATATTATCAACATAGGCATTAATGAAAGTTAATTAAGCAAGATAGAGGGAAAGATGTATGAGAGAGGAATATTAAAAATGTTTTCTTAAACATTTTTTTTGTATTATATTTTTTATTCATGTAATATGTAAATACATTAAAACAGTAAAAAGGTTATATATTGGTCATTTTTCTTTAAATTACCGATAAGTATCAGTCATTGATGTGTTAAAAGTTCCGTAAATTTATGTTTAATGTACATGACTAAACAAATTCAGCTGAACCTTTTACTTTTTAATCCTAAAGAAATATTAAGAATAAATGAATGAATGAAAGTAAGAAAGAAAGAATATATATATCATAGGTAAACACTTTTAAAAATCATTTTACCGATACGTCCAAACCAGTTACTATATAAATTCAATTTACCGAACTGATCATTTACCGAAACCTTGTATCGGCTATATGTAATATATTGGAAATGATTTTCGGCATGTGTCCCTGTATTGGCCTATAGAGCCAAACTCATCTCTACTGAGACCTGCTCTGGTTATTTTTTTCATATTGGCCTCCGCTACCCGATGAAGGCCAATATGAACAAGAAAAAATTAAAACAAATGTTTTAATGGACGGCTTAAAATAAACATACTGTCCCCCTCTAGTTCTCTTTTCTACTGTTTTTACCTTATAACCTAACCTGTCTATGCACAGGAACTTTATATTAAATATTAAATAAAAAAAAAATAATAATGATTTCTCTTAATATTATTTATACATGTATATAGAGAGGCAGTTATTACTTTCCTAAGTCTCTCTAGGCTTAAAACATATGACTCCCAATTAAGTAGCATTTTCCATATATTTTATGGCATCTTGTGGATGCACTGAAATTTAAACTTTGAATCCTGACAGCGTAAACATTACATCTAAGATGAAAAGCGCATCTTTGAAAAAAATTTTTGGAGTGGTCATTTTTTAAGCTTTTTTTTTTTTTTTACTAGGAATTAAAATTTAAAAAAAAATTGACCTCCTCTCCATTATTATTTTAACATACAGGGGCTGTTTTTTTTATATATTTTTTTATTATTATTGGTTATTTCTTATGTTTAAATCAAAAGGAAGCAAATACAAATTAAAAAAGCAAAATAAAGGATGTATAAAATTACTATTAAAACAAACTATACAAATATAATTCAAGAATTTCCAAAAAATAAGAATTTAGAAAAAAAAAAATAAAAGGTCCCAGCTGGAACAGAACTCATGACCTCTTGAAGGGGATGCATTACTGGAAGAAGATTGGAAGTTGAGGCTCTGTGTAGACTACTGAATATTAAATGAGCGCTCAGTCAAGAACTCGTTCGCATTGCCACAAATGGAAGAGATATTCGACTATCTACATGGAGCCAAATACTTTTCCACGATGGATTTGAAGTTGGGATACCACCAGCAGGGGTGGATTTGACTTTCACTTGTCCTGGGGGCAAGTTACTTTGAACATCTACTAGCCCCCATTGAAAACAGGTTGCCCGATCTTTAAGTTAGTTGGTGTTTGTTAATGTTTAAAACTAAATATGTGTAATATTAAGGTGAATTTTAGTTTATATGTATCAAACACAATTTGCAAGGATTTCACCCTTGATATACTGTAGAAAATATAAAAAAAAAAAGGAGATTTCATTTACATAAATAAACTTGCCCGCCGGGCTATCTTCTTTGAAAAATCACTTGCCCGCAGTGATCTTAACCCGTCATGGGCTAGCGGGCGTCCACTTAAGAAAACCCCTGCCACTAGGTGGAACTTGAAGAGTATCACAAGGAAAGGACGGCGTTTACTGTGGGATCACTAAGCTTTTATAAGTAATAAAATACCATTTGGTCTCACAAATGTGCCAGCAACCTATCAAAGGCTAATGCAAGAGTGTCTTGGTAATCTGAACATGACCATTTGCCTGATTTAATTGGACGATGTGATTATTTTCTGTCACAATCATGTAATTTGAAGTTAGTACCTGAAAAGTGTTGCTTCTTTCAACCAAAAGTTAGCTTCTTAGGCCATGTGGTCTCTGGTGAAGGTATAGAAACTGACCCTTCAAAGATTTAAAAAATCAGTGACTAGACCAGGACTCGAACCCAGGGCCTCAGGAATACCGTTCCTGCACTCTACCAACTGACCGAAGTCGCATGTCTTCTTGCTTGTTGATTTATCACCAAATACCTCAGCGTCGAAGACCCACGAGCGCTTATTCCGTTCCTTCATACAGATGTAATATAGGCAGCCGTGGGTCTCCGACGCTGCAAATACCTGTACCCGGCTACATTACTTATCCCACTCATCATGTAATAATTAAACTACTATGTATAATTACAATACAGAGGACATGAAATGTGGAATATCTAGATCAACGAGCAAAGCGATAAGTAGTTCATGACCAATATGTATGTAAACATCATTAAAATACATACATCTACTGACTAAAAATCTATCACATAAAATTGGAAATTTCAAAATAGAAAAATAACGGTCACTGGAAACTCTACTATCACAACTTTACGTTCGACTGCAATACCAATTTTGCACATGCGCAAACGAAAGTGAAAACCCATTTTAATTGGACATACTAATATATATACAGTACTTATTTAATAGTAAAAAAAAAAAGAAAACAGCCCCATATGAGCCCTACAATAGGGACACCCACTTATGAGCCTCAAACAAGAGGACGCAAACTGCCCTATCCCAAGTATCACAAAAACACAAAAATAAGTAGATATGAGCTCTAGGTGATCCCACAGATCACCAAGAGACAACATAGGGCTTTCTATCATACCTCAAGATTTAAAACATTGAATATTTTCATCTCAATATACAAGATGAATATGTTTTGGCAAAATACATTTGGCTAAATTAATTTTATCACTCAAAATCAATTCATATTACATTTATTAATTTCTTATATAAAAAAAAATCTCTTTTATTTGGCACAAAATTTCTACAAGGTTAAAGTTATCCTTGCTAGCTGAAATTAGCTATCAAAATTCAAAATTTTACCCTAACAGGGGCCGTTGTTTGTAGCTTGATCGAGTGACATGGCTATTTGTTTGCTAGCCTTACAGAGATAGCCTCCATCTGAACAGTCCAAAGGCTACTCTAATTTAGTCGGCACTGATAAGACGGTTCTATGGTCTCAAGGGGAATATCCGTGGCAACTCAAGTGCGCGGTATGTCCCGGCGAGACAGAAGAAGAAGGAAGGCACAGTTCACCTCCAACCCATATGCCGACTAAATTTACGGACCACATGAGCAACATGCAAACCCTTCCACATCCAATTTTAATTATAATGGTTATTAACATCCTCAGCTCAAATTAGCTCAGTTAATTACCAAAATACTTTAGGCACTAAAATATCAACTTTCGGTATAAATAAAACAAATCTGTAAATCACAGATCTTTCTTTTAAATTTGACCCACTTTTGGCATCTAAACTAAAATTTGTTAAGGAGTAAAGGGTCACACTCCGGGGTCCGCCAACAGAGCGGAGCAGGCTGACGGACCCTAATTAAACAAGTTATCAGTCAGTGATGTATATACAGTACTGAATACCGTCCAGAAAAAAATAACCGGAGAGACTAAGAGCCAAACTGAAAGTAGAATGATTAAACAGTTATATAAATACTTACCGTGTTTGAAGTATAGTTCAAGCTTTTCAACAGCATCATTCACTTTAGACATCTTTCTATAGCCCGACTTAAGCGTTTTGTATGCATGATAGAACAGCACGATCTTTGGAAGACAAACTATTTTATTTGCTGGACTTCCATCGTGATATTTAAGTTGAAGTGATTCGTTTATCTCGGTAGTCAACTGCAGTTTGCTGAATAATATGCTTTTATGTGGAAAGAAGTCCGATACTTCAAGTTGTAAAAATGGCATGTTCTTTGCTGTCTCGATACAGGATACAGTTCTATCCTCATCAAGAGGGACGAATTCAGAAGATTTGAAAATATCAGGATAAACTGACGCCATTTTTACAATTACATGGTTATATCCCTTTAATAAACTAAGTTTATTTTCGGGTCTTTACCGAACAAGGTTGTAGCTTTAGATTTTGAATTCATCTGCATATTTTAAAAAAACACTTTATCTGTTAATAATAAAACGATCCTGATTCCTACAATACAATACTACAATGTTTTTTATACTAAAAATTTAAATGCATAAAGATATGCTACATTCCTCATACAAGGCGCTCGACAGAGCAGTTAAACAATTTAAATAATGCCGACGATGTGGAGGATATACAAACATCAGTGGTATATCTATTTTGTTCAATAAAGGGATTCGACTTTGAATAAATCATTCAGCATCTTTATAATATTTGTATAAGTACATAGTTACACCAACCTACCGGCGCCGCACCGTAACCGGCTGTATGTACAGTATAGCAATTGAATATTTCCTAAAAGAATATAGCAGCAGGGGGGGGGTGAATGGACTTTTTTTTGTAGGCGACCCGGGCCGACCTGGGCCCCACCGCGCCCCCCAGCACCATTTCGCGCTACTCAGAGGGACGGCCCCAACCCGGGGGGGGGGGGGGGGGGGGGGGGGGCTTTTTTTGTAGGCCCCGGGCCCCACCGCGCCCCCCAGCCCCATTTCGCGCGACTCAGACCCCAATTTAGTACAGAGCCCTAGGGACGGCCCACAACCCTCGCCGGCCCGGGCTCAAGGGGGGAGGGGCAAAAAAGCGGGCGTCTGCTATTAGTCTGAGGTAGAGACCTGGGTTTTCTTATTCTCTCGGAGACGTTTTGCATTTTCCTCGTTAAGCCTCTCAAGCCTCTGAAGACCGGCATCGACCTTATTCTGCCGGTGCATTATAAAGGTCACCATAGTAAGTATGGCGACAGGGATAGATAGCTGGATCAAATCGATGATTGTCGGGGGACACATACTCGCTGATCATTCTCCGTATATAGGTGGTGGGTCTGAGTCTCTAACACAAACGCAGCTCAGGCGGAATTCAACTTTTTGGCGATTTCTGCGAGCGCTTCTTTGCGGCCTTCGTCTAGGAGTTTTTTTCGAAGCTCGCCCATGCTTTCCGGAGATGGTGCCTTTTTGGCATAGGCCTCCCGTTTCAGGCCTTCGAACTTCTGGAGCTCATCTAGAACAAGCCTGTACTCGATGTCGGAAATGTTACCGTCTGTCAGGGATCTGCTAACGATGTCGGAGATCGTATTCAGCTTTGCACGGGCAATCGTCTCAATGCGTCGATGCTTGAGGTACTTGTGGGTAAGGCGCCGCCCAGCCACCTTGCCAATAACACAGAGACCCGCACAACCGAGAGACCCCAGTTCGAGCCCTACAGCGACCGGAATGGCTACGACTGTCGAGAGGAGGCAGACGCCACCGACTCCAAGTCCCGCCCCAGCGGCCCGCCAAAGCAGCGTCAGCGCCATCTACGGCGTTCAACCCCCTTCTATATTTCTTGCATAGGCCGGACCTTTTTTCGGCCTCGCGCGTTAAATCGGCCTGAATGCGCGTTATTTGTTGAAGACGGTAAGCGTGACCATCGCCCTCAGTTGGCAGGGAGGGATACAGAGGCGGTGCCGTAGGTTGTTGTAGTTCATCCTTCATATTCGTATAATATATGTTGTTACCTCTCCAGTTCAATTAGGATTGCGACCACACCGGAAGCGTGGGACCTACTCGTGTCACGCGTCTGAAAGTTGATAATATCGCCTTTCTCAACTTGCAGAGGCGGTTGGAAGGTCTTGAAAGCGGAATAAGAGCGCTGGACCTTAGTGATATCATAGCCTTGTTGAAATTGTCCATTTAAGGTGACACCTACAGACACTTGATCCCCCGACAGTCCATTACGCTGGGCCGCGGACAGAGACATTGAAATGATCTTGCCTTTTTTCATCATGACGTAGCCCACTTTGCCCTGAGACCGACCCTCCGAGTTGGAGCCGAACGACCATTCGAACTCCCCACCAACCAAAGGTCCGCGCTCCTCGGCCACTAGAGTTATTACGGGGTCGGGAATTTGGATTAGACTGAGCCTTGCATCGACGTACACTTTGTTTACGGCATCTTTAGAGTGCTGAGGAAGCTGTACATTTATGATCCGGTGACCTCCAAGGTCAAGGTCGTCTTCCATGGGCGTTTCACCATTTTTCCTCACGACTTCGCCCTTAAACTGCTCCCAGGCAGTTTTTTCTCACGACTTCGCCCTTAAACTGCTCCCAGGCAGTTTTCCTCACGACTTTGCCCTTAAAATGGTCCCACCCTGCCTGGACCATTTTCGCAGAAACGCCGTCAGTAGGCCCTGCGACGTCACCGACGTTCATAAGCCGACCTCCTTCTAAGTCTACATTTCCATCATCCGTCTTTTTAAGATACTGCGATAGATCGGGAGGTGCGGACCGTCGCGAAGCGACTGCATCGACGTAAGCCCGAGTAGCGTAATTACCCTCAGAGGATTTATACCCCCGCCCACCAAAGATACTCATTTCACCTCAAGGTCGACAGTCACTGGCAAACCGTGGTTGTTTATAATGTTACCACGCTCGTCTCTAACTGAGAGAGAAAGCTCTGAGATGGTACCCTGTCTCAGGAGTTTGAACTCGGGATTGGGAAATACTGACGTTTTGTTCTCCCCGTATGCCCAGCCCCCAACGGCGACAGCTGCGAGCAGACTACTGGGGGCGCCGTTCAGGGCGTTCTCGGTAGTGTTTAGCTGCTCCAGATGAATGAACAACAACCTGTTCGGACTGAAATTTACCGGACGCCGCCCACGCACACCCCACCCTGCTCTGAACGGCCCTTGGGTCTGGTCGAAGCCAAGAAGCTGCAGCAACCCCTCCGTGAAATTTACGTCCCCCTCAGCAGATTGGACATCGAGGAGTCCGGTTGTCTCGTCCGGCGTTAGGATTAGGTCCTTGAACGAGGGGCTGAGATGCGAACGTAGCTGCTGAAGAGTCCAAAGTCCGGGACGAACCACACTGTCTCACCCCTTGGACGAGTTGTCCTTCTCGTTCTTTGTGACATTGAACCAGCCAACCGTGTATGTGATGGACCGCAGCCCGACTCTGAGACATCCGTCTCTATTGTCGATTGGCTTTTGGAGGTAGGTGGGGCCTGTAGTTATATCAGCAATCGTCTGAAACATCTTGCAATATTCCGATGGAGGTATTTACGTTCAATAGCGGTGCGAAGTATAAGGTCGGGGGGTATCAGCGGAGCCTAACCGCCAACAACTTGTCCACGATACTGATCGTAGCCGCCCCCGGCAAGGTCTTCTCTGCGAAAATGCCCGACATCTGGCGTCAGTACCGTCTACCCAGGGTCAAAACAGATGCCACAGTTCAAGCTTGGACTAAAAGCCCGATGCAGTTCTGGCAGAACCAGGTCAACTTTGCAGTCTGGTGCGCAACTTCCGGTTCGGGAGTTTTATTTAATGACCACCTGAATGGGCCGGCGGGGCACAAGACTCTGCTCATTCAATCTGTATACCTCTTTCACGTCTACTACACCACAAGACGCATTCTGACGGAAATGAAATGCGCCCTCCCACAGGACGCGTCCTGGGACCCCCTAAACAATACATACGACCGGAGAGCGTATGAACGGCTTTGCCAGGAATTCGGGGTCGATCCCCAGACAGACTGGCGTCAGAAAGAGTATCCGAACAGCCGCGGCCTGGGGACGTTCACACCAGGGGGCACGTTGCGTGGACCCAGACAGACTTCCGGCACGACAATCAGGCAAAACACACCGCCAGCCAGAACGCCGGAAACCTAGACCCCGAACACATGACATTCGGCTCGGAGGTCTCTGGAGGCCGTCATTGTGGGTTTCATCGTGCGACTGGCTACCGCCTAAAAAGGCCCACATCGAGTTCATCGAGCAAGATCCCGGCGTTGACGGCTCTTGGAGCACGTTCGTGCTTGACAGCTCGAAAGGCTTCACCCAAGCCGGCATGGAGCGAATCAACGACTCAATCCGGACATACGTGTGGGCTCTGCTCGGTGCCCAGGCACAAACCAAGTCCAGGATCATCGACAAGGCATCGGGCGGCTTCGAGGCTCAAAAGCAGTTCCTAGCCCTAATGGAGGATGCGATCAACTCTCCGGTTGACATCCAGGCCTCTTTTACCCGTTACCAAAGCGTTCTGCAGTACGCCGGGAGTGAGCTTAACATAGTCTTTGGGACAGGATTGTACATGGCTTCAAGCGACATGCTTCTTAATATAAATCCAGGCATCGCGGGCTACAACAACAAAATTCAGAAGGCTCCGGCTGGCCTCCTTATCGGCACGGTTCAAAGCAACTCTGCTCCATTTCAGGGGCTGGGCAGCTTCGATGATGGTAAAATCGCGGGCAAAAAAATTCAGAAGGCTCCGGCCCCCATCGGCACGGTTCAAAGCAACTCTGCTCCAGTTCAGGGGCTACAGCATGGCAGCTTCGATGATGGTAAAATCGCGGGGCCTCCGCGGGCGGACCCACCGACTCATAAGGGAATATCAACCCTGCCCGCTGCAAACGCAGCAGCTGCGCGGGTACACTCCGACGAGAAAAAGGCTCTGGTTGTGGGTGGAATTGCGGTCGGGCTAGTGGCCCTTTGGCTAGCGCTTCGCTAGCCACTCGCGGGTTGCGACTAGTAACAGGCCTCCAACAGCAATGACCAACGCCCAAGTGTGCTCGGCAAGCCATCCAACTGCCTTGCCAGCGGTCGACAGCAACCACGAAACCACGCTGCCTATGATGCCGGGGATGGCGGCCGCGACCTTACCCGCAAGCTTACCAAGAAGGGTGACGAGAGCTTTCAGCTGCTTTTTCACCCTTCTTTTACCCCACCCTTATCAGTTGGCGCAGGGGGAGTGGCCCCGCCTGCACCGCCTCCTGTTAGTGCTAGGACGAGCGTGCTGATGGTCATCCCGATCGCTGTGAGGATGGACACGACGGTGATCCCCTGCTCTCGGAAGAGAGTCTTGATCCGTTCAGCCAGCGTGGCGTCTTCATGCATCATTCGCCGCAGGGTGCCCCGAACCCGGCTGATCTGCGATCTGAGAGCTTCTCGGTTGAACGAAGACGCCTCGAGCCTAGTCGTCCGCTCGTCATTAAGATCAGCGATGCGCTGTCTGATCTCCCGCTGCAGCTGCTCGTCTTCTGTTTCTCCCAGTTTTCTTTTTTCCCGTTCAATGTGTCTGTCGAGCTCAGAGAGCCTTGCCAGGTTATTAACAAGCTCACCGCGCTGGGTTTGCATAGCCTTATCGAGTCCTCGGAGTTCCCGGTACCGCATTACTAACTCGGACCTGTCCAAGTCCGATGTACTCAGTGGTGAGTCGTTGATCGTTTTCAACGCGGTCGCCTCCGCTTCCGTCAGGGCGTGGGTTGCTTTGTCGACATCTACCACCTCAAGACTTCCGCCGGCCGCTCGCCTAGTACTCCTCAGCCTGCAGTATCTGGGTGACAGCTTCAGCGGGTTGAGTCGCCTTTCTTCCCCCCCCCCCCCCCAGTCCGAGAAACCGAGTTCGTCACGGATTATTGCCCGACCTCCTTTCTTACCCGCTATAGAGGTTAGCTTTAGGGGTTTTCCATCGCGACCCTTGACCAGATCGACACCCGGATGAGCCCTTGGGCGAGTTGACCCTTTCTGTCGATCTCAAATTTATGGTAGTCCTTACCAGCGGCGGGATATCCCTCACCCAAATTGTTATAATACCCATCAACGGCATCCGTGAGTAATTCATTGGAAGCGATGTGGTTGCGATATCGTCATTGGCCGGCGACGTCCGGTCACTGAAATCTTCTAGTGGTATCTCTTCATCGGCCATGATCGTGTATTAGACTCAAATGTCAGCGAGTTCAATATATAGGATGGCACAAAGCGCATACGTAGAAAGCTCAACCCGCACCGACGCCTGAAGAACCCCTAGGGGTCAAAGGCATTCGCCAAACGGTTGTGATCACAAACAACCCCTCCCAATCGACCAAAATCAGCAGCTCTTAGTGAGGTTCCCGAACCTTGGGGCTAGTGATGTCATAGTCCCCGGAACAACTCGTTTAGCATTCCAAATCAAGCTGGACTCAACCGATGCTAACCGCCTAGTGGTCAATAATCTTGGTAGGGCCATCGTGAAGAAGACCACGATCAAAATTTCCAGGAACGAGGTCATGAGCATCGATGACAGCGATGTGTTCGGATGCTACGTGGGACCTCTGGAAAACCGACAACGAGCGGGCGAACTCACAGTACCAAGGTATTGACACCACGAAGGACAGAAACGTAACGAAGAATAGACTCGGTGCTGGAGACAAGGCGACTAACAAGGTGAAGGACGTCGCTGTTGCCAAGGCTTACGGGAACCGCTTCTACATCCCACTCGACTTCGAACTCTTGGAGAGTCACATGCCCTTCTTTCAGTCCGCTTTTGGTGACAGGCTGGAATACGAACTTACGTTCAACGGTTACAGTCGTGTAGTCCGGGCAACCGTGACGCGGCTGCCAAATTCTCAGTCGAGGGCATTGCCTTGGAGTTCGAGATGGTGACCAACAGGGAGCTGGCCGACAACATCCGCAACCAGTATGCGGGGAAGATAGCGATCCTCTACGACAGGGTCCTCCGACACCGCAGAATAGTGGCGAACAAGTCGGACACGCTGTTGAACATCAACCTGAACGTCCCCGCTCGATCGATGAAGGGGGTCTTGATGCTCTTCGAGGAACCGACTGATGCATTTGCTCGCCAGAGCGAGGCGTTCTACAACCCCAAGATCACGAAGGTGGAGGTCACTGTCGAGGGCATTCCAAACCAGCTCTATGCGCAAGGCATGCGCCCTTACCAGGCGTGGGACGAGGTCAGAAAACTAATGGCGGGCGGATTAAAACGGCATCCCGAAGTGGCCATGGTGGCCAAGGACCTCAGTGTCCACGCTTGCGACCTGGGCAAGTACCTCCACGGAGGAGTTCGCTCTCTGGCTGGACTTGAGGTCAACCGACGACGACGGCCTGTACGGCAATGGCCGCCGGGTCGAAAACGCGAGCGAGGGTATTACGATCCAGATCGCCAAAGAAGCAGAAGCAGAAGCTCCATTGAACATTTACCTCTTCGTAATCATGGATGCGCAGCTCAACATCGAGAATGGGCGATTCGTGTCAGCTATTTACTAGCGACTTAGTCACTGAGCCCCACTCGGCGATAATCTGCGGCATGACTGGCTGCGGGAAAACGAAATTCGTGCTTGACCTCCTCGAGGGCCCATACCGCGACCTTTTCGAGCACGTTCGTAATCCTGTGTCCCACGATCAGGCACAACACGACCTATCTGGAGCGCGCATGGGTGTGTACATGACGAGGAGGTTTATGTTCTGGATCCGGGTGAAGGGCTTCACGACTATTTGCGCGCTTTCTACCGAGTATTTCAGGGTGAGCGACGTTGTATGTCATCGATGACATGGCCGCGAGTAAACAGCTCACCAAGAAAAAGGACATGCTCTCAGAGTTGGCATTCAGCGGCCGGCATGCCAAGCAATCGGTCTGGTCCGGGCTCAGAGGTACAACGCCATCCTCAAAGATCTCCGAGAGCAAACGCGTTGGGTCGCCCTCTTCCACTGCAAGGATCGGGACAGTTTCGAAGAGTGCTTGCGCGAAAATGATATTATCCCCGCAGACGACAGACATGCTGTGCGTGAACGACTCGCTAAAATGAGGCACGCAAAGCTGATTTTAAACACCTCGCAGCCAAGTAGTTATCACGTGCTAGCATTGAAAGGCCTATATGCTGCCGCAATAGTTGGCGCATGCGTCGGGGGCGCAGCAGCGGTACTTCTGTTTTTCATCACAATTAGACTGGGGGAGGTACGTGACATAGCAATGGAATGCGATGACATTATTGACGAGCTCCTTGCCTCGACCTCGTGGCCGGGTAGAGGGCGATGAGCCTGAAAAAGCAGAACGACATGGGCAGAGACAGCGGTTGGTTGCGCTCGCTATTTGGGGGAAGTCAAAGCAGTACATTGGCAGAGAGATTTCCGCCGATCAAATCGATCGTCTACCCGATGAGGAGATTGGCAGGCTCTACGCCCGATATGAGGCTCGACTGGGGGCTAGTATGACCAAGACCCTTGGCTCTGCGGTGCTGCAGATTTACACCATGGCGGCTAGCCGTTTGCTCCCGATTCCGCTGATAAGCAGCCTTTACTGGCTGCCGACGTCGAGGCAGATCCGTTTGTTGGGCATGCCTTAAATACCATCACCTGCGAGCTATACCACCGCTATGGCATGTACTTAGCTCCTGTTACAGCCATGCTAAGCTCATTTAAACACTGCCAAGCATCTAAACACGCATCTACTGATGAGGACGATGGCGGAACATACCTCAGCAATGGAGGGAACACCCGAGTATGGAGGGGGCGCCGCCAAGGAGGGAACACCGAGTATGGAGGAGGCGCCGCAAAAAGGAGGAGGCGACACCAGTCCGTGCGCCGGAGGAAGTCCGACCAGAGAGGGTGACTAGGAAAAAGGATCCTAAGCGGGTAGCTGCTGGGCGGGCAGGGGCAGAGGCGAGAAAAAGGAAGCAGCAGGCAATCCTGAATGAGTTACAGGGTTTTAAGGCCACGGTGGGGGAGCAGCCGGCAGAGCCAAGGGGGTCCCACTCGACGGAGCGGCGGCAGCGAGAACCGCGCACTCCATCAAAACGGGCACAAAGCCCCGCCACCTTCAGCAACGCCTCAATGGCTGATGTTCGCTGGAGCCGTAGCAGCCCTAGCTGGATTATTTTGGAAGGTTAAGGCGGCGTGTCGCCAGCTACAACTCCAACCCATCCGCCCACTCTAGAATTAGAGGAAAGTAACCGCGGTTCTTATAGACGCGACCCCATCACATGGAATAATCATGTCTGCCCAAGCAACTCCAAACGGAAAGGAAGTAGTTTATGCGATTTTACCACGGCGCCGTAGTAGCGGGACTCGCAGTCGGCTATGCGCGCCTAGGTAAGGCCGCACTCGGTGGGACATACCCTTAACTGGATTTCACCCGCGGGACGTAGGCATGGACGTAGTCGACGTCACGGCCGCGCTCGCCACCAAAGATCTCCTCATCGAGCAAGGGATCACCCCGCCGACATATTGAAGTAAGCGCCTTTATAATAATACGATGGCTGGCATTGCAATGATGTTGGGCGGGCGCGGTCGCAAATGCGGTGGCGTTCACTGGAAGCAATTATCTGTTTAGCCTTTTCAAAAACTCCGGCGTCGAAGAAGAGCGCCGACGCCATGACGCCGCGGTCGAACAGCTACAGGGCTCAGGCGGCGTGGGTCAAAAAAAGGACTCAGCGTCTAGACTTTATCCAGAGCGAGCTTCGCCGGCAAGGCCATGCCGTCCAATCCTTCCAGGATGTTGATGAGGCCATGCAGGAGTATGCTGCGGTAATGCCAGAGGCAAGTAAGCGGTTTGATCCACTGGGCCCTGAGCCGCAGCTGGCCGACTTCTACCAACCGTCCGGCGATCAGCAGGCTAGAGAGCTTGGATTTATTGTCTTAGCTCTAGGAGCGGCTGGGCTCACGGGCTACTGGATTGAAAAAAGGATTAATTAATTATCTAAGAACTTTTTTACATACATGTGCATCATGGGGCTACCCGAAGAACTTTTCACTAAGATGACGGAAGTTGGTTATGCAGCTCGCGGCACAAAGTTTCCTGGGCCCTTAGCCTCTACTATGATCGAAGTCGCCCAGAGCTCACTCGAGAGCTGGCGGGAGGATGAAATGACAATGAGGCGCTTCGCATATAGAATGCTATCGGGCCCGACTAACCTCAGGGCAACAACAGGGCAGCTACCAGAGCCTGTGGCTTCAGCGTGTTGGAGGCTGATCACGCTCTTGGAATGTCTCCATGGATCAGAAGCTGACGAGACTCTACTACAGCCCAAGGGCTACTGGAATGGGCTAGCGGCAATTAAAAAACTGGCGGCCGCGGCTAAGGTTTCTGAGACTAAGGCTAAGGACTTCCTCAAAAAGCAGGCCATCTGGCAAATTTACCTCCCAGCTCCGCGCCATATACCCAGGCCCCACTTTGACGTTTTCGACGCCGAACGAAGTGCACAAGGCCGATCTCTTATTTCTACCACATGACACGGTTTCGTCGGCGCACATACAAGTATGCCCTGACTGTTGTCGATGTGGCTAGCAGGTTCAAAGCCGCCGAACCGCTTATGACAAAAGAGGCTAAAGAGGTCGCCGCTGCTCTCGAGCGGATTTACAAGCGGGGTCCGCTGCGATGGCCAAAACTGCTGAGTTCATGGGCGCAGTCAGTCAGCTCCTGGCGAAGCACGGGGTCGAGGTCAGGCGCGGCCGTGTGGATATCCACCGTGATCAGGGAATCGTAGAGCGGTTCAACCGGTCACTTGCTGAACGACTGTTCGGGCACCAGTATGCGGTCGAAATGCGGCTGCCACAAGGCCAGCGGTCGTCTGAATGGGTTGGCAGGCTGCCCGCGGTTGTGGCTGCGATGAATGGAGAAGTGACTCGGCTTACCGGTAGAAGGCCGGTTGACGCCATCAAGGCCAAATCCGTGACACAAAAGCCCTCCTCGGTTGTACCCGGCCGTTCGGTTGGTCTCAAGGAGCAAAAGCTCCCCTCCGGTGTCGGTGTTCGCTACCTTTTACCAGGCCGGCGAACTGGAGGGTGGCCGCCGGCGGGCCACTGACCCTGTTTGGTCCCTCGGCGTGTATCGTCTCGGGCGGTCTGTCACCAAGCCCGACGAGCCAGTGGTGTACTATCTCCAGGATGGACCGAGCGCGGGTTCGTCCGCGAGGAACTACTCATAGTGCCATCCGACACACGATACCGCCGGATGGGGTTCTTACGCGGTAAGTGCTGCGCCGCCTCTTTTCGGTTGCACTCGAGACAGGTCAGGCGGACATTGTCATGGGTGTGGCCTCTGGAGTTGTCCTGCCGGTCCACACTGAACTGCTGTGTGTCTTTCGGGCATAAGCCCAGAGCAGCTCGATGTTGCATGTTTCACAATGGTTGCTTTGGGCCTCCTTGAGCTGCAGGATGTGGTCGACCTTGAGGTTGAATCCCATCCGGCCCTTTTGGTCCTGGCGCTTATAAGCCACGAGCTTCCTTTGGATCGCCTTGGGGAGTTGCTGCTCGGTGAGTTGCCTGACCTCGGAACCCTCTCCGGGGGACAGACTACTCGTTCGAGTTGGTGCATGTACTCTACTCGGATACAGCAAGGTAGCCAGATTGGACCACTGTAGGTAGTCGTCAATGATCCATATTTTTCTGGGGGCTGTGGGTTGTTAGGCCCTGGAGAGTGGACTGTGATGGAATAACCCCAGACGCCAGTCACCTGTCTGTATAAGCAGTCTCTACTGCGTCGATTGGAACGTCACGATGTCGTTGAGAACAAGCTCTTCTGTCCGGCGAGTGCCTGGGACCATCACCTGAATATTCTCCCCTCCGGGTGTCTTGCGGGTGGTAGAGAAGAAGGGACGGAAAGCATCTGGAAAGCGCTCCCTGTGCTTTTGGAGAAGAAGCCTCTGGGCTCGGTCGCGAACCTTTTGTCTCGAGGTCATATGAGATCTCCTGGCCTCCACAATCCACAAACCGATCCCATCCAAGGCAGCAGGGGAACGCCCGCCGCATCTCTCGGCACTGGTCTTTGTCGGGTTGGAGACGGATTTTTCTTTTCAGGTCCCTGAGTGCGGTGTCCTTCGCTCTGTGGTCGACCTCGACCTCCTCATAGTGGTCCGCCTTCTGCCGCAGCCAGTCGTGTGGCATCTCTCCCGCGATTGGCGGTGGCTGTCCCTGGTCACCACAGCAGACGACCTGGGCGCCTCTTTGTCCGAGCCTGTCGAGGAAGGTCTCGAGGATAGGCCGGGTACGGTACAGACCTCGTCCAGATAATCACCCTCGGATGAACTTCTGCCCCATCCTATTTTGGGGTCCACTCCGTTTGTCCGCTCCAGCGGAAGAAGCTGTGGGAGGTTTTTAGCCTTCACTTCCCGGTCCCATCTCTTTGGCCAGACATGGTCGGAGTGAAGACCAAGGGGCGTCTTGATCGGAAGAGCTCGATGGCTCGAGTGGTCTTGCCTGAGCCTCCCCCGCCGTTGAGGTAGCTAAGCTTATACCTTGACAGTGGATCATCAAGCCTTGGTGCTGTGGATGGGGCGATGTCCTTTTCTTGTTTTTTGTATTCAGGCAGAGGGGGATACGCGGGTGCTCCATTGGCATATACAGTCGCTCGCCCTTGTCCCTCCACTGAGCTGGGGCAACCCCCTCGGTGTCCCCAAACACTGGAGTATCATGGAATAGGGAGCAGGTGGTTACAATACCCCTTTGGATGCTGGTCATATGGTGCGTAGGCATCGACTCCCTGTAGCTTATGCAACGCCGTTTTCTGGATGTAGATGGAGTCAGTTGCCACTCGGACAGCCTCGTCGGGCGTGAACCGGCGAAGCATCTCTAGGAGGTTGATGTGGGCATATGCCAGCATGCTGGCCCTTAGGTGGGCGTACTGCGGGTGGGTGCCGTCGTAGTAGGTGAGGACATGGCCCAGCGGGCACCTTGTGGGGCCCCGACCAGCGTGCCGCTTTGGCGGGTATCGGGACCAGGGAAATCGAGCTCTCCGGGGTCGTACGAGCCTCCGGGTAGCGCTTTCCGTCGGCCTTGCTGCCCTGGGTAAACTTTTTTACCGATAATGCTGCAGCCCTGGTTTCGGTCTTCCGGGAGCCAGACCTCCGTTTTTTCTTCTCGAATGCGATGAATAGCCTCTCGGACCTTAAGAGAATTCAACAGGCCACTTTCCACAAGGTAGGCCAACAGGGACGTCGGGCCCAACCGTTCTCTGGTGAAATGCTTCCCAAACCAGGCAGGGATGACAGGTGTACTTTAGGCCGAACTCCCACTCCTGGACCTCGGCGAAGCCTGTACCAATATCTTCCGGGAGTGCGCCGTTTGATGCTACGCGGGCCATGCGGTGGCTGGGATGCCCGAACCTTTGGTAGTAAGGCCTGGCCTCCCCTTTGCCCCGGGAAGCTGGCAGGGTAGCAGGCCTTCATATCAATGCTAACGATTTCCCTGGTATCGTAGTCCATCGAGTTCCACAGCCCGCCGTGTCCGTGCTCTACAAAGCCTTTTGGATGTCGTCGAGGAAGCTGGCTGGGTTGCTTCCAGCCGTTTTCGCTCCTTGGCCTTTATGCGGGCTGCGTGGTTCTCTCCGAAAGCCCTATCTCCCAGGTCCTCATCTCCCAAGAATCTACATACATCCTGCAGTCTTTGGTGGACCTCCTGAGTCCGGTGGGTGCGGCCATCCTGGAGCACAACTGATCAACACTTAGCCGGTTGTCTTGGCTGCCCCCGAGCAGCCAGACGGCTCCCGGGGTTTCACCATGGGTTGCTTCCGGATGGCCTGCCAGACGTCGCCCCCGTATATGTGGACCTCTCGGCTTGGGAAAGTGGAGGTCTTGACCAAGCATGGCCGTTGTGGACGATGAGCTCTATGGACCGGTGACCACCATTTCCACCCCTACCATACTTCCCACTGTTGTAGATGTCCTCCCCGGCGATGCCCCCGCAGAACGATCGCTCGCTTGAGGATCTTTTCCAATTTAGCCACATCGTCGACCGTAGCACCCCTCTCGTGAATTTTCCCGCTCCCACTCCTGAATTTTCTGGCGCCTTGTGGGGGTCAGTCCTTGGCCCCCTTAGGGGCTCCCTCAAAGTGCTCTACGACTCTCAGGCAAACGCAGTTGAGGTCGCCATCTTTCATCGGATCTATATTGGCGGGGTCTGGGTCTCTGATGGGTAGAGCCCATACACCACCGCGGAACAGGATAGGCGTTCTGATAGAACACACTGTCAATCCCGTGGAGCGCACCCGGCTTGGTGTCCGGGGAAAGGTGGACGACTGCCTGTCCTTCTTCCGTTCAGCCCTGACTGGGTCGAACTTGTCTTCGACTACCCAGTCTCCCTCATCTTTCTCCCTAAAGAACTTGAGCTGAGCATGTATCACCCTCTGGAAGGGCCGTGAGCAAAACTGCTGCCCTCTCGTCAGTCATGCGGGCATCCAGACCCATCCGACCAGCCCCAGCATATATGCCATCAGCAATTTTGACGTCGCCAATGTCCCGGGTCTTTTGCTTCTACCCTCCACGTAGAGAAGACCGCAGTGGCGCCGTCGACTTCGAACTCGTCGATGGCGTCGTTTAAGATCTCTACCCATGGGTCATCTGTAGGGAGTCTTAACTGGGGGAGGAACCTGTCATCCAGGTCGATAACTGTTGACCCTCTGGGACTGGGTCGGGCATTTCTGCAAGTATCTCTCAATCAAGTTTAATCACTTCCATAGTGGCCATGTTCTCAGATGGATATATCTGTTACACAGCTTGTCTCTAAATGGAATGTTCGATATACAAGAAGTTCAGTCAATACCAGATTTAGCTGCTTTTTGCAGCTTTCTCCAAAGCCATATGCTGGTGTCGAACTTTATCTCGACCACAACCCCTGCAGAGTTTGTATTCACTCTGAACCCCCGTTTCCGCACCTTCTACAAGGCACTGGAATTTTGCTGCCTTTGCGGATTTTGGCCAAGTGAATCTTACAGTACTTTTTGGCAACAGCTTTTCCCACAGACCACATTTTCCCCAACTTTCAACCAACAGCATAAGTTATGACCTTCATGTTGCAACAAGGTCTTGCATTGCGGATATACCTACTGCAACATATACTCTAATGATTTCGGGATACAAGAAGCAGGCCGGCGAGGGTGATGGCCGTCCCTAAGGCTCTGGGCTGGGAACAGGGCTGGGAGTCGCGGCGGGGCCAAATATTTTTTGAGATTCGCCCTCTCCCCTTGAGCCGGCCGGCGAGGTTGTGGGCCGTCCCTAGGCTCTGTAGGGTACTAAATTGGGTCTGAGTCGCGCGAAATGGGCGGGGGGCCCGGGACCCTACAAAAAAAGTCCATTCAACCCCCCTGCTGTGGCGAGGGTTGTGGGCCGTCCCTCTGAGTAGCGCGAAATGGTGCTGGGGCGCGGTGGGCCCAGGTCGGCCCGGGTCGCCTACAAAAAAAGTCCATTTTCGCCCCCCCCCCCCCCCCCTGTTGCTAATATTGCTGATCTAATGTAATCCGGCCATTTGTTATACTTTGATACAAAACTAAAATATGAAAAACTGAATAATTTAGATCTTTTAGTTTATAGTCAAAACGTACCCAATTTAAAACGCACCCAAATCAAATACATATTTAATATACTCAATTCCTGGAATATTGTTTACACAATAGATATTTTTCTCAGGTTGATGATGACGTTTGTGTATGTGCGAGCTAAAGTGATGGCTTCCATGAAAAAGCTGAAGTATTTAGTTTATGTCTGTTTGCAAACAAACATCCAGTCCATGCTGTATGCCAGTGTCCAGTGGGTTTAATGAAACAAATAGAAAAAATATATATGTTTTTGAACACACTTTTCCAGTTGTTCATTTATTCATACCTGCAGATCATTTATAAAAAAAAACTGATAATCTCATATATATAAATGTAGATTTGTCTCCATCTCAAGTTACTCTGGAATATTCACAATATTATCTAATGTTATAACACATTACATGATGTCTTCAGTGAATATCATTTAACATGATCTTTACAATGATGAGAATAACCATGTTAACCCCCTACAATACACACACACACACACACACACACACACACAGAATAAAAATTATATCTCATTAAGAATCTATCTATTATTAAAACCAATGTAATAAATGCCTCTCTTAATTTCAATTTTACCATTCTAACTTGCACAATCC
>CM037781.1:72226299-72265098 GCA_021229015.1 Solen grandis | reverse complement strand
AACAGGACCTGAAACATATTTCGCTCTTTTTATATTATTGTGTGTGTGTGGGGGGGGGGGGGGGGGGGGGGAGCAATTACGAATATATTATATAAGATTTTTAAAGCAGGTCGTTCACAGATGGTCATTGACTTAAAATTTGATATTTAACTATATGTGTGTATTACTCATATACAGTAAAATGGGCAGTCAAAATGAATGCAACCATCCGTGATTTAAAAAAATTGGGTGGTTTCCCCATCACAGGCAATACCGTCACAGACGGCTCTTCGCGCATGCGCTAACTTCATAAGCTTCACCTATTAAATTAAATCGCTACCATGAAGTAGTGAAGACGCCATTTTGCGGAACGTGTCGGGGATACCGTATTCTATATAAACGATACGCTTACGAAAGCAGCGATTTCCCGTGTAAAGTGACCCACACTTGCCGAATTTATGTGTCGGGACACAAAGCGAGTATTTTTATTTTTGATTCCTACCGATCATCTAAGAACGAGCTGCTTAAATCCAAGAACAAAAACCGTTTAGTTAACTAAAGCTCCAACAGGTGACGACATTATCCCAAAAGAAAAAAAAAAGTCAGCAGAATTTGTATTACAATTACTCTTTTCACTTGATGTTGCCTTGGAAGAGATTTTACGCACTTCATAAAATCTATTAATAACTCTTAAATCTGAAAATGACAGGCCCTTTGAAAATGTTTTCATGTCGACTTTATTTCAGGTTTTCTCTTATCTGAGTACGATTTTTTTTCTCCACCCCCAGCAAATCGCTGACTACTATAAACACACAAACAAAAATAAATGTCATTTTTTCAAGTTTTATGAGATTATCTTCTATAATTTGACGATAAAGGCGCGCGAGGCTTTTACGACGATATGTTATCTGTTGAACGCACGTGCTCTCCGTACCAGATGCTTGTTTTCAGCGAGTGCCCCTTCGTTCTCACCTGATTTATTACGTCTAAGTTTTCAATTAACGGCTATATTGTACGTATGCATTCACGTTATAGGGCCAGTCGAGGGTTAAATATCCAATCCGGTGTTACAACTGTGTCGAATTCAGATAAAGTTGGTTAAAAAAACTTGTTACAGACATGTCAAATTAATTATGTGACATGTGTATACTGTTTTATAGGAAATAATGGCTCGTGAAAAAGGTGATCTGTATATCGACTTTAAACATTGAAATAAGTAAACAGATAAATAAAATCTTGAATTAAAAGAACATATAAGTGCATACTTACATAAATAAGTAAATAAATAAATATTTTGATATTTAAAGAAAGAAAGAAAGAAAGAAAGAAAGAATACTTTTATATGCATGTGATATATATACATATGATCTGACATGAATAGTCATTAAATATCAAATTTTAATAAACGAGTTCATTAAAACGTTATTAAGCGAGCCTCTGAGTTGAGTAATTTTTATTATGAAATGATTCTTTTCATCATATGACCTAAACTCAACTATAGTAAACCGCGATTATGACAAAAAAATAAATAAAAATAATAATAATAATTACCTAGATGAACGGACCGTGAACGGCTGGTGGACGATTTGTAATCTTACATTAAATGATAGCTGAAAATTACGATTGATGTGTTTTTCTCATACATTATCAACATAACAGTAAATGATACCTTTTTCTTAATCAAACTTAGTTGCAACAAATACATTTAATCTAGCTTTGTGAGTTAAACCCAATATACATATAGACTACACGCGCGTGGTGTGGGGTGTATTAAAGTAAATAAGTTAAATAATTATGTAACGTGTTAAATATAGGAAATGATGATTATATTAAGAAAAATAAATATTTCTTATTAATTTTCAATTTTTATATGTATTTTAAAACAGGATACCTGATGGATTAACAATCGATATAACATATGACACACAACTATTATGTTTTTTTTTTAAGAGTAAATAAATAAATTACTTCGAAATTTTTTTTAATCGCAATAGATGTATATACGTGTACACTCAGATTTCTTTAATCTAAATTTTTTTTCAAAAACATGCCATGTTTGGGCTGCTAGCATTCCCTTTAAAAATAGCTATACTTTCGAAATATATAAGAAAAAATAAAAAAAAAAAAAATAGAGTGCTCTTTTTCTTGTCCAGTTGAGTATAATAAATCAATGTTAGATATATACACACATGTAATGTTTGACTAGTATACAGATGTCTGTGTTTTAGATAAATAACTGCTATGACGAATTAATATACATATATCCTCCGTTTAACTAATTTAATGCTCTGTTTTGGTCACTTTATCTTGCTAACCATCTGCTGTACGCAGATTTGAAACAGTTGAACCTGTATTAGCGGCCACCTGTGTTAAGCGGTCAACCTGCATTTGGCGGTCAGTTTTAATATTACCAAACTGGCATTTTTGTATATATTTAACCTTCATTTGGCGTCAATTTCTGTTAAGCTGTCACTTTCTATTATTCCCTTGACTGGCCGCTTAAGACAGGTTTGACTGTATATACATGTGTCATGCTCACACGGGAAGATATTACCATATGTGTGTGTTATGCTCTCATAGGAAAATAGAAGGCATGGTGTAAAATTTAGCATTTAGAAATTAAATTATTTCGATGTTGAACCAGAATGTTTTTGATATATATGCATTATAACAAAGTATAATGCATTGTTTACAGTTGAACCTGTATTAGCGGTCACCTGTATTAAGCGATCAACCTGCATTTGGCGGTCAGTTTTAATATTGCCAAAATAACATGGTATATATATATATATATCTAACCTTCATTTAGCGGTCATTTCTGTTAAGCGTCCAATTTCTATTCCCTTGACTGGGCGCTTAAGACAGGTTTGGTTGTATATATGTATATATGTTATTTTGTTAATCTAAATATCTATCTTTAGACAACCTTTGAAATCTTATGAAAATCAATCAAATCTTTTATATACATGTATCTGTATTATACATATATGTGTGTATTCCTTCTTCATATTTAAGAAATAATCACAGATATATTTATACAAGTTTTGTAGTGGCTGAGCTCATGGAGAAAATCAGCGTCGATTATTCGGGCTGGCTCCCCTTGATAAATCTTGATGAATATTGATCACCTTTACACACTGTACTGATTTGTATGTTCTTGGCATTGCAATGGTGTTTCAATTTGCTTATATATCAAGTAAAATTATTGAAATTTGTCATGGCTTAAACTCCATCAACAATATTCAGCGCAAGGAAACCCTCAATCCAAAAATAAGGTGAAAATAATCTCGAATAAGGTTGAATCATATTCCACTTTTCTTTTTTTAGGATTATACGAATAATTGACCAACGATGTATCAAAATACCATAATAACTGGCACAGTTTAATGAACTTATAAATGTATGTATAGAAAAACGATAATTTTTGAAATGCATTCTTACGTGTATAAATATTGCTTATTGCTAGGTACAGGTTTGAAGAATTGGCGAAAGAAATGTTTTCCCATTTTAATCTTAGTTTGATACCGACATCCCTAGCTTTCGGCTCCATATAAAATAAATTAACGTCTAGTTTAAATCGCCGACGAATAAAACTGTTTTCTATTATCATCGTCACAACCACTCTTGCCAAAGTGCTTTGATGTTACTCAAGTCAACTGGTAGTAATCTCGTTACATTTTATACCGACTGACGTAGTCATTAATTTAAACTTCTTATCAGTTTTGACAATGATTAAATCCATTTTATTACAAAAACAATAACTAGAAAAAGGAAAAAAATAATAAAAAATGTATATCAGTGTATCACTGCAAAACATAGCAATGTGTACTGTAATCACTACGACTTCAACTTTGGCCTCTCTGCAGTATCCAATTGCTTGTCAGATGTTTGACCAATATTAATTGGCGATCGAATGACCGGTAGTCCTTCAACAGGTAGTAGAAGCAAGATTACCGACCCTGATTAACAGGCTAATTATTGCAAATTAATGAAGGCTATTGGCAATTCTGGTCTCTATAGACCATGTGTCAAAACATAATGACGCCGAAATCTCGTGCTGAGCGAGAACTACCGACGATGGAATGAGAGGGTTTCCAAATTGTTCGAGGTCGTAGGCTAACGGCAGAATGTAACAATTTATAATTGGATACTAATGTATCTTTATAGGTGTCGATTAAATGAAATTCTTTATGGACGTTTGCTTAATAATTAATTGCATGACATAATTGCCAAAACTCTTTGCCGGCTAATGTCTTGTATTTCGTAGTAGTAGTAGTATCTTTATTTACATCTCATCATTGTACAAACATGAAAATAATAACAAAATCAAAACGTTTTAATTAGTACAATGCCATTCCATATGGAATTATAAGAGATGAATATTTACATATTAAAATAACACTTTATGATAACTTTATAATAACTGACCACAAC
Organism: Solen grandis; assembly: GCA_021229015.1. Classification (NCBI taxonomy): domain Eukaryota; kingdom Metazoa; phylum Mollusca; class Bivalvia; order Adapedonta; family Solenidae; genus Solen; species Solen grandis. The sequence goes on along the minus strand of CM037781.1, from coordinate 72,260,685 downwards.
ATTCTAATAGCATAAAAATATTACACACTTATCGGTAACTAACTAAACACGTAAAATGATATAAAAGCAATAAAGAGAATGCTGTTTAAAACATGATAAATAGCAGCATCACAGACACTTATTTTATACAGTGAAACAATCAACAAATATAGTAATAAGGAAAATACATACATACTAGAAACAGTTTATTTATATAGTAAAAAACGTCGTCTATCTAAAACATTCTTGCAGGTTTTGGCACATAATCTTAAAATCGTTGAATTTGTATTGGAAAACAGAAATACATATTTATCAAAATCGTGCATTTCCGCAAACAGGTTATTATATGAAGTTGCCTTAGAGTATAATTCCTCCCTTAAATCATCATAAACATGGCAACGAAATAAAACATGCAGCTCACTTTCAACCGAGGTGTCATTACAAAATGGACAAAACCTAGCTTCTTCACTCAAGCCCTCATAACGACTAGTCTCAATACGAATTGGGGCCACCCCTAATCTAAATTTACTGAAAGCTGATCGATGAGCAGGTGGTAAAATCATATTACAATATTGTTCAGGTTTAAAATCAGATTTCACAGACCTATACAGTCTTAGTTTATTTCGGCCTTGTCCTGATGGCCCAATAATATTATTTAAACAAGTTTGCCATTCATTAACAAAGTTATTCATTGCAGTAGTCTCAACAACGTGCACAAATTTACCAGCCACACGATTTTGTAAACATATGTATATGTTCAAATCATTCATAATTAAAAAAGACTTTACATAATAATACCAGTTTTTACATGACCGATTTGCCTTACTGTATGCCCAAAGTGCAATACGCTTGTTTAGCCTAGATTCCTCCATTTTTGATAATTTTGACCAGTATAAAGCAATAAACTTCCATTGACGGACATTGACGTATGGTCATTGAAAAATTAAGTAAGAAAATAAAGACTTAGTGTCTGCAAAACAACCAACATTACTAAGTGTCAAGTAATACTTAAGTACCAGGAATGTATCCCGTTTTTCCTTAATATGATAACTAAATACATGTATTTCTAAATATTTAAACCATGTTTCTCTATATTGTAATTATTCTGATTTCATCAACATATTCATTTACTTGATTATTCAATACACGTACAATAGAAATTGTGCAATGTTTCCCTACCTTTTCAACGATTTTAAGTATCACACAACACTTGGCATTGTTAGCCAGGTCATGATGCAATTTGGTCGTAACATACTACTTTTGTTTTTCACCATTGGCTATTCTGAAAAACTTCTATTGTCATGATAATAATAATAATAATAATAATAATAATAATGTTAATAATGTTAAATAAACCTTGATATCAAAACCAAAACTGAAATAAACATTTAAGACGACAAACAAAATGAAAAAACCCAAAAAACAACAGTTTACAAAGAACAACTTCAAAATCTAAATTGCGTTTCCCATGCCTAAATATACGTAAAATTCAATTTACCGGTTAAACAAAACTAATGTATGTGTATCACTTTTTATTATTTATTGTGTCTCTTGTTTAAGTTTAAGAAAATCAAAATAAAATAGAAAAATATTTTCCCTTTCTAAATAAAAACAATAATTACTTTCATCACAGAAATTTCGTTTTTCCCTAAGTTCTTCACGGTTTCTTAACTGTCTGTGGCGAGATTACGCGAGAATCCGCGCGATAGCGATCTTATGAACTCCTCTGGGTGTTACGGTCGATTTGTTCCTTTACCGCTACATTTAATTATCTCGACTGAATCTCCTGATGTGACGTCACAACAAGGTCGATCTGATTCAAATGTCAGAAAAGATGTTATATATTTCTTTTCTGCTTCTTAAACTTGGACGATTAAGCAAAACAGCAAGGACAAATGATTATCACAATACTTATATCTATACTGAGCCGTAAAAGAAAACGCGCACATAAGTTTTCATGATATTAATTGTCACATTTCTTTCAGAAAAAAAGAAGAAAAAAAATCTTGTTTGGGCTGCGCACACTTCTCTGAAATAGAAATTCTTGCGATATAAAGAATGCACCACATATTTGTCATGCAAGGCTCGAAAAAGTGTTATACCAACATAGTTCGGAAATAAACAATACATTAAAATTAATGAAAACCTCAATGTACATTTAATATTGCACCTAGGTATACATAATGACCTAGTTTTATTGATTTGTCCTTTTTTAAATAAATCTAGAGTTCCACAGCAATAAACATATATCTTGACTCCTTATGAAGCAATTTGTTGAACATATCATAATCAATGTAATATATCAAACTTGTTGCTTACCGGAAAGCATTCGTATGAATAAGCTAATTTGGGGTGAGCAAAGGTCGTAAATTCGTAATCCAAAGTGACAGTGTTAATTGATTACAACTCCGACGATATCCATAGGGAGGGGCGAGGATGTTATAAGGTAAGGGGTATTTCCCAACGACGTCGCCATGCTATTAGAGAAATGTAGTTGCAACATTAACTTCAACACAACAACAACTGATTCAGCGACTGATTTGAATAAGTTGGTAAAAAATGTTTCCGAGTCGACGTAAAAGAAATAAGTTTAAGTTAAAAAGCAACCACTGCTCTTAAATTTGCTAAATAATCGAATAGTTATATATTTATGAGACTCGTTAATAGATAACACATTCATAGTAATTGGCTACCTCGAACACATGCGGGCAAGGTCAGGGTGTGCATCAGCAAGGTGAAAGGCACTAAAATAAAACAATACACAATTGCTAAGCATTTGAAATAGAGACTGACAATTGTTTATGCCAGTTTTAGCAGAAAGGAACACAAGATTAATGTAAGTTTCTGTTAAGCTTATTTTTTGTTTGTTTGCTTCGGTTTTATGTCCCGTAGATAGTATTTTAGTCTTTTTGTATATTATGGCTTTACGTGACAGATATAGTGCTGTGTTACTGCAGTATCAGAGAAGTGGCATGATACCACGCACTGGTCACATTACCCTGACAATGGGACAATCAGTCCTAGAACAACCGTTATATAGTGATCACCAAACACAAGTAAGATATACGAGTATCATTCGTAACGACTTTGTTATGTCGCAGTCGGTGATTGATCCCATGAGCTCCCCGGCTACAGTGTTGGACGCTTGTTAAACCTGTACGAAAGGGTACCTATACTTAGAGGTTAGCATTTTTTAAACAGTCATACAGCATCGAAATTCAGAAAATTGAAATTGATTACAGTATCCACCAGGATTAAACAGTCCACTTCTCATATCAACTTGTCTGGCCTCTAAAGACAGGGTTGACAGTTTCCTTCACATTTTCTTTCTTCTAATTGTTGTTTGTTTGTTGGGTTTAACGTCCCACCGACAGTATTTCAGTCATTTGGAGACGATTTCTTTCTTCTAAATTCTGCTTTTTTCCTCTTCTATGCGGGTCATCCATCCGAAGTAATCACACAAGGCTTTCAAGGTTTTACTGTCACAAACGGTGATCGTATAATAATCAAATATACATGTATTTCATAAAATTTGAAAAACACTCAATGGTGCAAAGATGATACCTTAAGGAATGAAGAATAAGCCAATTTATTATTAGATATCAACGTATCGTTTTCATCGGTGTCCATTTATATGCAGTTCAAAGAAATGCACAATCATTATATCATGCATGTTGTATATTAAGCGTGTTTACGACACTGTGATATTGCTGTCGAATTCAATATTTAAACGCAAATTTGATGATATAAAAATTCCTTTCAACACATCAGAAAGGTCCAAAGTAAATATCGGCATGGCTGGACGCGTTTGATCCTCATGAAATCGAAAAACCAACAAATAGTGACATTCACGCATAATTTATGTCATGTTAGGACTGTTGAATCCCCTCCCTAAAGGACGATGAAGGGTACTCCTTAATTCGCGAAATTTGAATGCCTCGTGATAGGATAATTGAATCTTCCGCACGGAGGTTTAAAACAATAAACACTGGTGGCAATCAAAGCGACTTTGACACGGACGTTTTGGGGAACCATGTTTATCGAGTGAAGACGATGAAGGGTCGGTCTCACATTATGTGGAACGTTAACACGGCCAAGATCTTTGATCCTGTAATATTAATTATAAAAACTAATTAACGTTATAACGTGGGTCAGGAATGGGTGGCCCATCATGGTCAGACTGTTTATATTTGTTGCCATGGGACATGGGTTTGGGCATTTTCTCGCCTCTACGCCATTTTGGACACGTGTGCGTGCTATCAGGATGATTTTGATGAAAAGACATAAACAGACAGAAGCAGATGAGGGATGAAGGTAGCTATAGTTAAGGGGCATGTCATTATCTTCATTAATGGCAATGCGTTTGTTTGCTTGACCCATGTTCTTTCAACAGTCTTTGACTTCAACGATGGACATTTTTCTTAGTAATTGGAAGTCGCAGGTTCGTTTCCCGGCCGTTATGCTTTTACGTTTTAAATGTTACTGGTATATGTCGCCGAGCTTTGTCCTCAGCATATAAGGGTTCCAGGACTGGTTGTCCCAGTGTCACGGAAATGTGACTGGTGTGGTATCATTCCACTTGCTACGACAAATATCACAGTGGAACATTTGTCTTCATGTACACAAAGACCCAAAATGGCTGAAATACTGTTGGTGAGTCATTAAAATCATGACAACAGACACTTATTTATCAGCCGTATAGTAAATATTCCTTTTGAGAATATTATTTCAAAGCACTTTTATTTAGTACAACGTAATTTCGCGGTGATTGTATTGTCTTTACTTTTGAATTAGTGCCCAGTTACTTGAAAATGATTCGCCTGGTTGGATAAATACTGGAGCAAATCATCTACGACTGATGATATATTTGAAAATAAATATACATAAAAATGTAATCTACGATTGTTGTATGCCATTTTGTTATTTAATTAACATATCACCATCGAGTATCAAGATCAATTGCTGTTACTGCTACTGTAGTTCGATGAACTCCTGTGTTCAACAGTTTGGACTGACCGTATTTTGGAATTAGTCTTAAACACGTTACATCTTAGTTCATGGGGATCTAGCTCAGTGGTAGATAGCTTGGTTCGCATATGAGAGGCCCCGGGATCAATCACCGGCATCTCTAATGCCATTGTATTTTTAATATGATCAATGACACATAAGATTGTTGTAAATTGTTGTAAATGTTTTTAGTTAAGCATCAATGCGTGTAAAATTAGAACTACGTGTACCGGTATTTTGCTCGGGTCTATCAATTTGTTTTATTACTAGTCAAAGGTTTAATGTCCAAACGACAGATTTTCAGACATGTAGGAACTTTTGTTTACGTAAAATTGATATAATGTTGCATCACTGTGCCATTCTGCCATGGACAAGTGGCTCGATACCGCTATCCCAGTCATATCCTCCTGACACCGGGCCAACTAGTCCTGGAACTACCATTAGAATCTGAGCGCCAAACAATGAAAATGCTCCAATACAACATTAACGACCGAGGATTGAACTCATGACATCATGGTTACAGAAACGGATGATCTAACCACCCCGCCACCAAGATGTACATAAATGCTGCCCATTACAAGTGGGTGGGACAATATTTCATAATATCAAAACGTGATTTTCGTGTCGCATATGACTAAAATTTGGCTTGCGGTTGGTCGGTTGTTCTACCCGGATGCCTCCGTGCATTCGGGGTCTTCCTCCACCTGTAATTAGCTGGACGTCGCTATATGACTGAAATACTGTCGAAGCGACGGTAAATTCAGATAGTCAAGTAGACAAAAATTTAATATAGTTTACAATAATTGCACAATTATAATGTTTTTGGTTGTATATTAACATGTTCATGTATATAGGAAACTATTGTGGCTTGAACTTTGATGCCTTACAGCTGATTTTTCTCCTTTAGAATATATTTTATCATTTGTTTTCATCACTGAATTGCAACGGTTTTGAAATGTCTATATTTTAGGAATTAATTTCAGACATGTTCCCGTTGGTATCATGGGGATGTAGCTCAGTGGTAGAGCGCTCGCTTCGCATGTGAGAGGCCCCGGGTTCAATCCCCGGCATCTCCAACGTCATTATTTTCTTTTATTTATTTCATCAATACGATCAATCAGATTTATTTCTCGGGTGCCAGTGATCAACAGGAAAGCTTTCTTAAAAAGAAAAAAGAAAAAAAAATGGTTTGGCAATTATACGTGTAAAATAAGAAATTGCTTTTACCCAGCAGTCTAAGTTATCGGTTTCATTTTCATTTTAATTTTTCTTTGTTGGGATGGGGGTGGGGGTTTAATCAATCATTTTGATGCTTTTGTCGAAATAAGACTGATTAATATGATGTTTTGTGTGTGTGTTTCTTTTTTTTTTTTTGGGGGGGGGGGGGGGGGGGGGGTAACGTCCCACCGACAGTACTTTTCTGTCATTTGGAGACGATGTCTACTTGAGACAGATATAGTGCTGCCACTGCAGTATCAGACATGTGACATGATACCACACCCAGTCACATTATCCTGACACCGGGCCAACCAGTCCTGCAACTACCCTTATATTCTGAGCGCCAAGCAAGGGAGCTATACCACTACCATTATTTACTACTTTGGTAGTCGCGACCGGGCATCAAACCCACGAGTTACCGCTCCCGAGGCAGACGCTCTTACCACTCATCCCCGGGGCGGTTCTGATCAATATTAGGTTGTTTCATTGGCTAACACACACTGGATAAGTGGTATGATACCACGCACAGTGATAGATAAATATATACATGTATATTTATGATAAATAGATGAAAGGATTAATATATAAAAAAGATAAATATATGAATAAATGAATAGATGAATGAATAAATAAATGAATAATAAATAAATAAATAAATAAATAAATAAATAAATAAATTGATGCATCCTTTATCAGGTCACAAAAGCATATTCCTATGTAAGAGTATTCTTCCCCTTACGTGTAGATTCTATATTATTTTAATTGCACCGTCACTTGCTAGAATTGATATCCCAAACACATTCAAGTTGATACTTTAAGAATTACATAAATAAATCATATATCTATGATAAGAGCCAAATGCTTCATAGAACTTTTTTTAGTAGACCAGTCAATTGATATATAAATAACAATGGAAAAAATAAAAATCTACATATCATGTGATTGATTGATTGATTGATTGATTGTGGGCTTAGGTAGGGGTCAATGTTTTAAACTTATCATCATTTAAACCAACCTTGTCTATAATACTAATCCAATGACAATTCTTATAATTGAAAGTAAAGTTCATAAAAATAATATATTTCTTACGTCGAAATCGTTACCATGGCAACATCCTAGTATACTGATTATCTTGGATTCTTTCTCATTTCTTGCGCACCGATATATAATTAACCGGTCTGCTTATAATATGCGCAAAATACTAAAACCCCATAACTATCAAAAAGTGTGATCCCTGATACCCCTAAATCAGTTCACGAAACGTTTCAAAGGATCGACTGCTGCGGGTCACCGGTTCCTTTCTCTTTCAATCGATCATCAAGTGGAACAAATTGACTTGTTGTAAAGCATTCTCTTATCTGTCAGTCGACCAGGTTTCGTTGATCTCCGTCAACAGCATCAATTAGCGGCGAAATATATGGAAACGCTTGTTGACACGTTCTCTGACGGGCGGAGATAAAGTCATCGGGTGAGTTCGCAAGTTTCCGTCAATTTCCGGAATGTGTTTTCGAAATTATTTGCATTTTTGTATATACATTTTCTCACAACGTGTTTTGTGATTTATATGTATTATGATAGAGAAATATGCTTGCGTAATTCTTGTTCAATATGTTTTATTTCAAATGAAGAGCAACATTTCAGTGTTTAGTTTGACAAACGTGGGAACAGATCATGTGTAACATAAAAAAACTATTATACCATGAATGTACGAACGTCCTAAAGATTTTGCTTAAATAAAACAAATCCCGGTTCCAGTGAGTGATCGGTTAGAGTCTCCGTCCGTTATCGGGAGGTGGTAGGTTTAAACCTCGGGCTCGACTTATCAGGACCAGAATATATTCTTTGTATTTGGTGCCCAGTATGGTGACTGGGCGTGATATCATTCTCAAAATGGTTGAAATACTGACGGTCGGACGTTTAAGTTAAGTTATTAAGTGATTTCACATGAGTCTTTGGTTTGAATAATTAATAAGTGATCACTATAATTAATTAGAAATGATTAATGGATAAATATTTGATACCATTTTTCATATGCATTTTATATCTCAAAGAACAAAATAATTCAAACTAGTTTAAGATCTTAAAACATATATATGTAAAATATCAATCTTATTCATATTTGATACCTTTTTTCATATACATTTTATATCTCATTAGACAAAATGCTCAAGGAACTATTTACCATGACACCTATCTGATTCACACCTTTTTACCTGCTTCACCAATTCCAAGTTTACCCACTCAGTTTTTACTACAAAAATATATAAAGTGGGCAAAGTGGGAACACACCATTGTAATGCCATTGTCTCTTACACTGTCACAGCAAAAATCCATAATTATATTTTTATGTTGTTTATATCGAAACAGAACTTAATCAAATGCTAATCTATAACTACAAATCATAAGTTAGATTTTCCTGTATATTCTGTCTTTAGTATTGTATCCTTTCAGCTTAGACTGAACCATGCTTTAACTGTAATGTCAGATTATATTTAATATCATATTAAATATTATTTTAACATTTCCTTCTCTTCGTCAATAGAATAAATGCTTATAATTTTTATGGTTTAAGGTATACATGTATATATGATTGGTAAAATGAAAAAAAATCCCCACATATTTATACATACATGAAATATGATGTTGGAAAATACTTCTGACACTTGATGGTGATGGTAGTGGTGATGATGATGATGTATAAATAATAATAAACAACATACAAACTACAGATATGAGTAAGAAATTCATATACATATAATCAAAAACAAATTTATACTTCAACAAAGTACTTTATATTTTGTTTCAAGTGCCTTATTTACATGCCCAGTTTAAATCTACCACCTCATTATAAGTTTGATAACGCGCGCCTGTGAGTATTAACATTTTCAGTTCTTTTCTCCATGAACCAAATCATAAATAAATATTCACTTGAGTCCATTTGCTCCCTTGTACCCCAAAATTAACACCTGTAGTACTCTACTGTACTGTACCTCCGTCTGATAAAGCACCAAAAGGTGGGAAATCCTCGAGCCCCTTGGTGCTGAAATTTGTGGGAGATTTATGGGCTCATATAAGACCGCTTATCTATCGTTTATCGCAATAAAACTGCGTGATCCACGAATTCGCTTATCTTTGCGATACATTTCCACAATTTATGGCCCAAGAAACTTGTTCCAGGCTCATCAATATGCATGAGCTTGATCGAACTCGGCTGCTGCTTGTACCGCCCACTTCGAAGTCTGACAACCGAAGCTCCGCCCACAAGCGCTGAAGATATTCGAGTGGCTTACAGAAATGAAACTGCGTGTGGTGTGCAGAGACAAATGTGAAGAGAGAGCCATAGAAAAGTGTTTATCTTAATTCCGAGTCCTGCAGACTTTCGACAAATTGCTCTGTTGAGTAAATCCAACTGCCTCAAACAATTACAGAACGACATGCTAGCTTAGATGAAAAATGACAAATATCTATATCTTCTTTTGTCGAATCAGAAGAGCTGTCATCAAATGGAATTGATTTTTCTATTAAATGCATGTAATTTTTAATATAAGCATGACAAGATAAGGTAAAAGAAATATAATGGCAGTAAAATAAAATTAGATTTTTTTTGTGATATTTCATCATAAAATTTAAAGTTGTTGTCCTTTTATTAACATGTGTAATGCATGTATTACTTTCGATTTCAACGACACGTGTTTTAAGATATTCTTCAACAATCTTAGCGAAGTGGTCTGCGTACATTTAGAAGACTATGTCTAACTTCTTTTCTAGACATTTCAGCATTTGGAAATGATCTAAATTCTATACCCACGAGTAATTACATATTTTTTCTGGAAAATCTATTTCCAAATGTACATGTAGGCTAAATTACTATTATTTTATTGTAATTTCCTAATTTATGAAAATCTCAAAATCTGGGTTAAAACCCATAATTCCAATATTTTCAAACTTTTAAAGCATTGTATTACGCACTGAACTATTTCATAGAATAAATTTATATTTATTTGAAGTAATACCTCAGTCTGGTCAGGGTTTTTATTGTGCACGTGGGGTTTAAAAGGTAAATACTCCTATGATATTACTCATAATCATAGACTGCAGACGAATCAAATTATTAATCTGGTTTTATATGATCTTGTAATTATTAATTTATAAACGAAATAAGGGAGAAAATGATGTATGAATATGACATGTCCGGATACATAGAGCTATATGAGATACAAAAACGTAACTATATTAAGTAGAAGACAAACATTGCTGTGGAGGGCTTTTTTTGTAAAATGTATATATAGTTCCATATATGTTTGAATCGATTGTTTGTTTCTTGGATTTAATAAATCATATTCCATTATATAAATATCTACTTATTTTCATTTTCATATAAAGCGTACATTGATAAATGAATCAAAAGTAAAATAAACTGCTTTTAGTCTAATATAAAACATAATGCGTATATAAAATAGACCAACCGGTCTTTGCTTGAAATGGTTCGAATGCTTCGGGATTAACATTGAGCCGCCCAGTAAATTTTCTCATGTAATGTTACATAGCCAAAACAGCCACTGCAATTCAGCAATTTGTCAAGCAGCAGCTTATAACTGAAATTTCAAGGAGCCGAAAACTTCAACGAAACAAAAAACATGCTCTTGACTTATTCACTAATCGTTATATGAGGGGAAAATGAGGCTAAGCAAGTTTTGAATACAGACCGGCGGTTGAATTCCGGCGCACATTTGCAAAGCATCACAAACGAAAAATGTTTTTCCCGAGACATCGGAAAGTCTGCTGAGAATATGTGAATTATTCCTGTAAATAAATTGTGCTAATTCTTCTCAAATTAGCCCAGCAGTCGGGGGAAACTCGTAGATTACGCTCAGATGTATGGGTGTCGGATAGCAGATGTGAGCTGTCGGCAAGTCGGCAATGGCGGCCAGGTGTTGGGGCCGCCATCTTGAGGAGTTCTCATCAGAAAAGAGGCTTGTTCCACTCACAGCAGCATGGCAGAGCATGGTGTTAGGGTTTAACCCTGTACCTCATGAATATTCATGTACGCATATCTGAAATAAACGGCCTGTATAGAGTCTGAGATGCCGTAATGTATGATCAAACACAGGCGATCCTGATCAGACAGCTCATTCCAGGAGATGTCTGAAGTAGGCCCCTTCTGTTGTTCAATGCGGCAAAACCTATCTGTATGAGGTAATGGCTTTAGGGTTTTCTACAGAGGTCAACTTCAGATATATGATTTTATATCAGCAATACTGTGCTGAGATAAAAATAAATAAATAAATAAATAAATAAATAAATAAATAAATAAATAAATAAATAAATAAAATCCTTATACATTAGTATGATTAACGTGTTCTTTAAATCTTTAATTTGACCAAAAGACCTTTGTTTGTATATCATTTTCAAACATACAATACCATTGTCTAGGAGGCTGATATGAACATATATAAACAATTACTTATATCAAAAATAATGGTATGACTTAATTAGACTACTAGTGAACATTTAATATATATTGTATTATACATGAAAGTCTTCTTTTTCAAGAAAATGGACATAGCTACGTATCTAGGAGCAGCCTTATACTTTATACATGTATATCATTAAAAAAATGATTAAATCATCTCACATAAGAACTATCCAAGTTATAGAAGCAACTATCGTTACACCTTTCTACCAGACCGGAGTATTGGACCTTTTTATTTCTTCCCAATTCCTTTCAAATTTTGCATGCATGTGGATATAATAAGACAGAAAGAAGTGAATCATTGGTAATTAAACATGCATATAAGCAATTCATAATTTCTGTAAATATCGTTACAGCTCATCTGGTTTTAAAACCTGCTGTTTCTCAGAATTAAATAATAATAATAATAATAATAATAATAATAATAATAATAATAATAACGATGATGATGATGATGATGATGATAATAATAACAATGATGATGATGATGATGATGATGATGATGATGATGATGATGATGATAATAATAATAACAATGATGATGATGATGATCATGATGATGATGATGATAATAATAATAATAATAACAATATTATTATTATTATTATTATTATTATTATTATTACTATTATTAGTATTATTATTATTATTATTATTTAAATGACTTTATATATGCTCACCGCACCTAAATCGTAAGTACATGTAAATAGAAGTAAAACTCAAATGGTCATGTTAATAAATCTCTCATCATTAAAATCAAAGGGTGTATATCTCTCTGTACCTTCCTCTCTGACACTATTTTGATACACCGATGCACTGTTGACATAACATGTTCCCGACGGCGTGGCTCGGACAGACGCCGAAGACACTAATCGCCGGCAGGTCCCGACATAATACCCGGGGATCAGTCCTTGAAAGACCGACATGTCAGGTTATCCAGTGGACTAATGAATCGTGTAAACAAACTCCAGTTGTTCAGCTCTGTTGCTTTTTTATATTCTTAAGGGACCTTAAAACATGGCAAATTCGTGTGATATGTTTTTACCTGAGGTTTATAAAAGGATTAATTTCTGGGTCAGAACTTACGTTTATTTATCTCGTCTTTTGATATGAAAATATGAACTTGCTTGTTTATTATCCTGTCAGCATTGCTCGCTGCTTTCCAGTGATTGATTAGTTATATTTTCTAATATATTACCGTGATGAATCCAATGATTCATTAATTAAATACATTTATTTATTTGATATATTATTTGAGTTTTATTATTACAACAGAGAATGATGCATAAAATAGTATCACCTTCATTTAAGTTTTTTTTTCTTATTTTTTTTTTTTTTTTTTTTTAGTTTAGATTGTCCTTTTGTGATCTTTGTGAAAATATCTTTAAACCTGTATGAGCAATAACGTTAATTACTCTTTATTCAAATTAAAACAAATATTTTCCACAAATTAAAGAAAGATGAATAATTGTCTTATATATGATTGTCCTTCAGATTCGTGGTGTTCCGGTATTGATAATCTGATATTTAATGGCTTCAATTATCTTATTCACATCTCTTTAAATGCTCATTTAAGTATTTATATAAATATTTACATAATGAAAAGCACCAAATCCTCGCGACATATTTTTATGCATTGTCCGTGATGACTCGTCCCTCTTCCGGAACATTTACTTCCGATTGTATTCATGAAAAGTTTAGAACATCTCGGGCGGGGAGAAACTAGTGGTCTTGATGATTTAAGTCCACATTTTAATCACGAACTCTTTGTTCGATCACAAATCGTATCTAATCAGGCTTGTTGCATCTTGTTAACATACAATGATTTTGACATATTTCAATTACGGGATTCCACGGGTATTACACTCGATGGAAACCGAGATGCTCCAATTACTACAGTGACACTTCCCGCAGGCAATATTTCGGACCGTGATGGACACTGCATTGTCATCGAAGAATGCCAAAACGTCCCGGTTGCTTTTCCGCTATCAGAGAGGCATAATTTGATGCAGAAACTCGACGAAATATTTTGGTATCTTTTTCTGATTTTTTGATATTCATACCTTTAAAAAAAATCAAATAATCCTCAAAAAAGATGAAAAGAAACACATTCAGGATAAGAATATAAAAATATTTTAGTATTAAAATATATACGATAAACAAAGTTGTTTATGTTTTTTTATTACCTAGTTTTTCAAATTATTTCTTTGAACAATAATTGATAAATTAATAAAATTAAGATAAAATGACAAAGAAGGAAACGCGGAAAAAATGTCTACACATCAATGTAGTTGATTCTCACTGATGATATATTTATATACATGTATATATCAACCTGAATATAACCATTCTATCAATATACATGACATTTCATCTGTCACTTTTCACAAGGTAATGGTTAAGTAACACCGCAAGGTGGAGCCGTTCAGTAGCTTAAAATATGTTTATAATGAATACATGATAAAACATAAAATAATTAGAAACTGCTTGGATATCATCATTTTCATCACCATCATAATCATATTATTATTAGTTATTTTCATTATTATTATTATTGTTGTTGTTGTTGTCATCATTATTATAAATTGTTTGACCTTATCTTCTTTTACGTGTCACATGATCAATTAAAAACTCGGCCGTCCGTCTGCACAATCGATTGTGTCAATTTCATGTTTAACAGTCAGTCAAATCCTTCCCCATAACCACAATAAAAAACAAAAATAAATTTTGGCGGATTATTTCATAACGGTAAAATCTGACTGTTTGTGCACCATTCACCCTTTACAGATAACAAACAGATAACAAAACAACAAATACTCTGCCGATATTTTGAAAATAAACGCGAACATAATAGCGTAATGTTATTTAAACAAATCTTCAAAATATTTTCCTACAATTATAAAACACGACTTGCCCCATTCTCTCTAACTGAAATGGCTACGCCGGGGCAGCGGTGCGCGGGAGAAAGTCGGTCTCCATCCAGTCTTATATAAACAAAAAGTTTGAAAAGTCGGAAATGAACATGTTATTTCTGACAACACTCAGAATCTATGAGCTGAGTCTTGTCATAGAGTGGCCGTACTTGGACGACAGGATAATAGAGTTCCGGGATGAAATCTCGTTTGGAGCGAGAGTTCGTTTTACACGCGGGGCCAATAATTGTAATTACAGGATATCGTGAGATATTACTTATAAAAATGAATTTATTTCTGGTCGAGATTTGCTTCAACTGTTGAGCTCTTCTGGCATTTTAATCAACAAATAAGCTATGTTTGTAATTAAAATTTTGTTGTTATCGTTGATCATGAAATAGAGAGAGATGCAATTTTGAAATGAAATTAAACTACAAAAATGCTTTATTAAAGACTTTTTAAGAGGTTTTTTTTAAAAGAATCATTTGATAAACTAATATTTTTATATTTCTTTTTTAAAAAGCATGTATTATTATTCTATTTAGATATGCATGTATGTATAATTAATCAGAAACTCTTCTTCACACGAGAACTACTAAGGTTATACATTTCTATATATTAAGTTTCCAAAAGAGTTCATCATGAACGGATCAATTGCTATCTTAATCATAATATTCAAGATCAATGATTCCTTCACTTACTGTTATGTTGATTATTTTCTTCAATTTGATTGGTCGCCCCTTTCGGAATATAACCAGTATTTTCTGTTTAAAAAAAAAATCATTTTTCCGCTTTGGACGGACTCAAACTGAGAACCATCTCAATCCACTATATTAGAAGACATTTTCTTTCAAACAGCGCCCTCTACTGGAGACCATTAACAATTTTCTCCAAGAACAGCTATTGGCGCAGCGCGTGTCACCTCTACTGAATTTATTTTTTGAGATTCTCTGTTTATTGCAAACATATCAACTGTCACCAAAACAATTCCGACCGTATACCACAACCAATACATTCTCTTCCTCATAGTCATAATTAAGACATCGTCAAATCAAAAATCCGTCCAACTGTTTACTTTGCCGTCGTTTCAAAACAAATTTATGTTTGCTGAAATTGGTAAATATATTTTCTCTAATAATACTAGTTATTTATTGTCAACAAGAGTTATTTACCTTGTGGATTCTGCTAGCTTTGGTCTCCTCAGGTTTTACCCTTGCGTTAATTGCTCACTCGCGTTTCTTTCATCCCCGAAAATTGACAGAGGTGTAAATAATTTATTTTTGACGAGTATGTTTTAACTGGTTATGAAAGTCAATAGAAGTTTTGGAAAGTTAGAGCAATTGTGTTTATTCAATAAATAATATTTTATTTCCACAAAATACAATGCGAAACAAAATATTGAAAATTTAAGCAAGTTTGTGTAGAATACCTATTATACGTAATATAGGATTTTCTGCAGTTTGGTTAAAATCAAAGTTATGCTCCGAAAGGACTCACTGATGCTGGAGGCAGGGTTATGCCTTAAGTTCGAGCACCGACTGCGACGTACCCACTCTTAAATGGGTGTAGACGGCAACCTGCAAAACGTGAAATAGTAAAAAGAAAAACCGCAATATTTAGTTTCTATTTATATTTAAATTTTCATTAAAAAAAAATGCCTCAAAATATCATTGAATACTCTCGAGATCATGCCAGTCACAGCTTAAGACATCAAGTGTATATACCTCTAAGGTAATTTATGAATTAAGCTCTTATTTTGGAAATCAAATCGGACTTTTACAAGAAGTTTCCATTACAACTGGATTTTAATTTGGCCATATACTGTACATGGGTAGTTTTGCTTTTAATTATATATAGAAATACTTTACGAAATATATGTCATCATACATGTGTATGTTATGTTCATGTTTCAAGTAGGTCATTATCAACTATCACTGAAAACATTGTTTCATTGATTCAAATTTCAACCAATACTTCTTACCGTTAAGTGATAAATCAAAAACATTTAATTCCATTTTATTTTTTGCATATAAGTAAATAATTAATTTGTCATGAGTGTGTGTTATGACATACACTATTTTGATAGTTTTGTTGAGGAAAGACGCGTGGAGAAATACGTCCCACACCCCGGAAGACAACATGGTCCATTGGTAACATACCTGACTGGAGATCCGAAGGATGTGGGTTCGAACACCGCTGGGGGCAGCAATTATAGCCCATGTGGCCGAGTGGTTAGCGCGTCAGCTCAATAACCGTCAGGTCGTGGGTTCGATCTCTGCCCGTAAAATAACAAAGTAATGATATACCAGGGCAGTTCCAGGACTTTGAGTAAGGAACATATGATTAGATGTGGTAGCATACAAGCTACATGCTTATGGCGTGATACAGCAGCTAGGCAACACTTATATGTCTTTTATAGACAAATCCTACAATACCTGTTACAACGCAAGCAAACAAGCGAACAGGTTGGTTTACTATAGTACGGGTATATTTCTCCCTCCATTGCTTCACTAGATGATGAACTAGCCTTAAGTAAGCATATGCATTTATTTTTAAATGTATGGTCATAAATTATTAAGCCGAATCTTCTTCGTCTTAAATTTTGGCACGGATGACTTCTACCGTCGTTTCTTTACCACGCCAGTGTTCCTTTTAAACGTCCGTTTTTGTCCGAACTCAATGCAAATTTTGCCATACCGAAGTCTGCATGCATATTTTCAAAGGAATTCTATTTCAGTTTTTATCATAAGTGATTTATTGCAGTTCACTTCCCTTTTGTTATGTTTGTGAATTTGAATAAAATAAACAAGAGCACGAGTTGTTCGGACGTGTAAGTAAACAGAAATGAAAATTGTATTTGTTGTCATTGTATTAGCAATGAAGAGTTGGCAGGAATAAAAAAAAGCTTGTTTAAAAAATCAAAATGGAAATAATTGAAATTTCAAATGGCTCACTTAAGAAATGTTTGACACTTTCTACTTGTATTTTGATGCCCGATATCTCCGGTAATGTATTTGAAAAGTAACTTACATTTGTTGGTATTATTTCTCTTTTCATCGAAACTAGACTAATATTGAAATACTGCAAATTAAATCTCGTAGTATAAATATAGAAATGCATGTATATATAGTAGACACTATTTATATTTTGTAATGGTTTATTGTGTAACATTTGTATATAAAAACGATTTCACTTTTCGTTCGCTCGAACTTTATGGATTTTCATTTTACTTATGTAATGAATTATAGCGACTAATTTCTGCTATGTTGTATTGCCGTAGCGACGCGAAAACGCCAATTTTAGCAGGTTCCGCAAAATGACAAAGAAAAAAATGACATAGCTTCAATCGCACTGGCGTCCCGCCTAATCATAAGCGTTATGTTTGCATACATATCTTTAAAAGAAAGACAAATTCGTAACTTGATTTACATCCACCGTTTTAGATCAATATAGGTACAGACTATATCACTGCATATGTGTAATGTAGGTATGTTGGCGAGGGTTAGAAAAACAGTAGTGTTGCGTTGCCCGGTACACGGGGCGAAACATTTAATTATGACGAGTGCGTGACACCATATGAATATAATATTCAAAGTACCGGTACATGTTTAATGTACCTCTTTATCTTAATGGTGTACATGAAATTGAAAGTAATAGAAATGTTATAGACTTGACACGACTATCCACAAATATATTAATTTTGCCAAGTTTGCGCAAACTTAGCCAAATTAACACATTTGTGCATAGAAAAAGTCGTTTTTCAACAATAAACGTTATGAAAGTTGAGTTATTCTGTTATTTCTAATATTTGTATAGACAAAAGTTTGAACATATAGTTTACATTTTGGCCAGAGCTTCTACAAGACTACAAATTTCTACGTTTATTGTTGGCAAACGGCTTTTTCTTAAATCTAAGTTGCATTCCACTATGCTGGACACGCATGTCGTCATAAAAATATGTAAGTCATATTCTAAAAATTTCTATTTCATGGTAAATTAATAAAATGAATAAAAATCGATACCATTTTACAAAGAAATCTTATATTACTACCGGGAAATCAGTTTTGTATAGTTTTTTATTTACCATTCTGTCCCTCCATTTTTTTATTTAAATAAAATTATTTCATTATTGATTGTTTTCGATAAACAACTAATATTCCAACGTTCGAAAAACAAATGGGAAACTTTCGATCCTTTAAGTATGTTACTAATATGAATCTATCGCAATGATGCCAAATTATTATTAGTTCATATGAATGTATTGAGCAAATAGATCATCTGTACAACAAAAATATTTATTTTCGGCAATAATTTGGGGCCAACATTATTATTGTAACTCGAGCTTGCTAAATATAAGTAATTATGCCCGTTTTCTGTGTACTTCATTATCTAGGAATCGACAAGATTCCCGCTTGTCGGCGGCTTCAAAGAACCTGGAGATTATTTGGCATACTTATCACGTGATTCGGGGCTAATTACAAACGGTGTCGTGAAAACCACTGTGGAATGATAATCGCCCCATTCGGCTTCGCAGACGATTCTCCTGGAATTTTGATGCTAAAATAATGTATCCTTTATAATTCTCGGTCCTGTACTTTTTACTGTCTCGCAATTGCAGTAACTTCACACATTTTAGGCATTTCTGTGGTTAAAATTTCCTGCGAAGGATTAATTTTCATATTCTTCTTCGAATTAATGTTAATATTGTTTTAATGACAATTTGATTTACATTTTGCAGTTTTTATTTTTCTTGTTTAAGTCAGGTTTCATAACATTTTCAATGAAGCCGAGCTTTTCATGAGTAAATAATGCAGCAAAAATTGACGCATTTTTTATGCAATATATTTCACAGATGCATCCTATACATTATAAAAAAAAAAAAAAACAAAAAAAAAAAAAAAAAAAACAGATACAATTTGGCAGACTATTGGAAGTTTTTTTTTTATTCTTTTTTTTTTATGACATTTCTCATGAAAACAACTTAGTATCTCAAAGATGATATCTATAGCTATAACTTCAAGCTATGTATCTTACACATTCTTTAACGCAGAGTGGTAATAAAACAGTAACATATACATGCACTTCCGACCGATTATTTAATCATTTTTGCCTTAAAATGAAAATTAAAGGCATACGGTTGCAAAATGACATTTTATAATATGACTTCATTTTCTTGGTGGAGTGTTAAATTTGTTTCATGAAAATAAGATTCTAATATCAAACATTTTGCTTTCTTTAAAACTTATATAAGTATAATGCCATTTTTGGTTTTTTTGCTTTTCTTAAAAGCTTATGTTGATATAATGTATTGTCTTTTGCTTTCTTTAAAAAAGCTTATATTAGTGTAATGTGTTGTCTTTTGATTTCTTTAAAAGTTTATATTAGGTAAATGTATTGCACTTTGCTTTATTTATTTATTTAGAAGTTTGTGTTGGCCTTTATATGTTGTCTCTTACGCCGTATGTACGATGTGACGTCATTTATCATTATGTTTTGTATATGTTGTCTCTTACGCCGTATGTACGATGTGACGTCATTTATCATTATGTTTTGTATGACGTCATTTATCATTATGTTTTGTATCCGGCTCTGTCAGTTTCAAAAGAAAGCTACAGACAATAAGCTTGATCAATATAAACTTTTAAAGGAAGAAAATGGCTGCATTATACTAATTCTAACTAAAATAAGCTTTTAATGAAAGCATAAGGCAATACAATATAAGCTTTTAAAGAAAGCAAAGGGCAATGTATTTCACTAATATTGGTTTCAAAAAAATCAAAAAGCAACATATGTACATAATTCTAGTATAAATCCAAAAAAAAGAAAAAAGCAAACAACAAAACATTATACATTATAATTTAAGCTTTTCAATAAAGCAAACGGCAATACATTTTACTAACATACGCTTTTAAATAAAGCAAAAGGCAATGCATTTCATTAATATCAGGTTCAAAAGAAAGCAAAAGGCAATACATTACACTAATGTTAGCAAAAGAAAGCAAAAGACAATACATTACAATAACATAAGCTTTTAAAGAAAGTAAAAAGCAATACATCATACTGACTTAAGCTTTTAAAGAAAGCAAAAGACAATTTATACCAGTAATACTAATATCAGCATCAAGAGAAAGCAAAGGCAATACGTTATATTAATTCAAGCTTCAAAAGAAAGTATTTGCCCAGGCTTTAAATTATTTAAATGGATTATTTCTTTTCGAAATATATTGTTCGATATTAAAGGATGATAAAGAATGACTAACATCAATGTTCAATATTTATTTAATCAATGTTCATGGATTGTTTTCAATACACGTTTATTTTAGAAAGAAATAAGATATTTAAATTAACATAAACAAAAGAATTGGGTTAGCATAGTATGAAATGAATTAACTATTTTTTCATTACAAGATTCTAATAGATTTTACTCTGTAGCAATCACTTGATGTGTTTTCACTAACAAAAATTTACACCAGTATGAGTAAACATCTTTTATATCTTTGCTCTATTATGGTAAACGACACATTATGACCAGCATATACTAAGCGCCACTTAATTTAATGAGGGTCATGCGCAATTTCTTAATTTTATTGTTTTGTATTTCGCCTTTGGTCATATAAAAATAATATATTATTCGCAGCTTCATGAACACTCGGTAAATAAATTTGCATTGAGCAACATTTCTAAAAAAAATGACTTCATTTCTATACAACACAAATACCAGTCTTGAAAATTTGCAAAACACAAACAAATTGCCAACAGTTTAAGTTTAGAGGTCGCCGTGTTTTGATCGGGCTAAACAAGAACCGTGATAAAACTACAGAAAACTGGTATCTGTGACAGTTCATGGATTCTGGAGACGACAAGCACTGGACCAGCCCACGAACAATCAAGGGGGATTAGTGAAGTTGTTTCCTTACACAATAAGCAAGTTAGCTCAGCTGCTTCAAGTAGACAAAGTAAGAACATTAACAAGATAAAATCGGATTTGAATAAAACCCTGCCCTGCCTAGCCGAGCACGTTTCTTCTCAACCTAACAGTTGCATTGTTTCACTTTGTCTGACTGGTTCAGAAAATGCAATCAAAAACAAAACAGGCAATCCAGACAGAACAAGAGCTACAATGCGATAATTAGCAAAAATATAGCACAATTTGCATCAGCTCAAATGAAGAAACAAAACAAAACGATTGCAGATACCTTGCCACCTGTTGCAACATTCCTATCTTGTTTTCGAATATGCTAAAAGACACAAATCAAGTGACTTCGCCAGGTTTTCAAGAGGTGTCAGAAGCGAAGCATTAATCAGCTGCAAAATCTCCGGTTCTTTCCGGAGAAGCTCGGGAGAACAGCTTTGATTGTGTTTTAAGAAATGTTAAAATATGAAAATATGAAGAAAAAAAAGGATTGATTGACTTTGGCTGTCTTAATTGTTAGAAATAAATAAACTAAATGTTAAAATATCTATTTCTTATTGTATGATCATGCTGAAGATGATTTCAATCACAAACCAAGTAAGGCGAATATCGCTTACGTTTTGGTCAATAAAAGTTTAATTTCATTTCCGAGATTGTCCGGAATGACACGAACAATGTTACGGGAAGACTCTGATTATACCGATCAGGTACAAAGCTGTTATTTCTCCTGACTGACCTCACACGTTTGATAAGCACGAGCAATGGTTCTTGTCAACGAAAGCTCTTGGCATCTTGTTCAGGTGCCTGCCAATTCCTTCCTGTATAGCAAACATCTTGTTTACTTTTCCTGTTAAATTTCACACCTTTAAAGAGCCGGGAAACAATGCGGTAGGTGGTTGATGGGCGAGCAACTGGGTGTGGGCTGACTGGTTCCAAGCTTGGCGCAGACCTACTGCGCCCCTTCACTCATCCCTTAAGGTAAGCTGTTGCCGAATTGCGTCTTTCTGACACTGACGACACCAGAAAGGAAGCTGGCTTTGTTTTATATCATGTCTTAAAGGTTGCCATGGAGAATTGATTCAAATTTTACGTGCAATTTTCGAGAAGTTTAATTATTTTCTTTAAAAATAACTCTCTCTCTCTCTCTTTCTCTCTCTCTCTCTCTTCATACAATAACATTCCATCAGGAGTAATAAAACAGTTACATGTACTTGTTTCCACTAATCCGACCGACCCTATATTTTTGTACCGACCCTAAACTTTTTTCCTATCATTTTGGTTATCACGGCTGCAAAACGCCGTTTTTCGTCACATCCTCTAAAAAAAATAAGGAAAAGGTTAAAAATAAAAAAAAAAGTTTTGCCGACCTACCGACCCTATATTTTTCAGAGATGTTAGTGGAAACAAACACCTTTATTGCATATATTGCATTAATTTCAAGTCAAGAATTGATTGTACTACTATATTCACTGACAAATACATTTGTAGACTGAAGGCACGACACCTCGTGTTGCTAGTTGACCGATTTTCATAACCATTTGATAAATATCAGGATAAAACATTATGGTTTTAAAACTTATCTCCCACAATTATTTTTATCACTGTTTAATGATAAAATTTTATTATATTATTACAATCAATATCATGTTTTGTTGAAAACATCCCGCCATAACCATTAAAATATATTTATAATACGTCCAATGTTACTAACAGTGTAAATTTTGGAATATAATTTTTGATGCTGACACTGCTGTGACTATTTCATTCATATAGCGTTGCCCTACTATTAACAGATGGAGAAAGAACAAGTGAACATTGGCACTATGAAAGAACCATTTACCAAAAGTCCGCTGAAAG
Organism: Solen grandis; assembly: GCA_021229015.1. Lineage (NCBI taxonomy): Eukaryota > Metazoa > Mollusca > Bivalvia > Adapedonta > Solenidae > Solen > Solen grandis. The sequence goes on along the minus strand of CM037781.1, from coordinate 72,237,326 downwards.
GCCTACTAACATAAACTGTAACCTTTTTTTTGCATATTAAGTTAAAAAGGTAATTTGAATGTATGTTGTGACAAAACATAAGTATGCAAATTAACACAGAACACTGAAAATCATACCTTTTTTTAATTGCAATTCTTCTCACCTATATTCAATCAAATCAAAGTGGCAGGTGTATGCCTTAATTGTTCTTATCAATAGCAAGATTTGAGGGCAGAAAAAAAAGCAAAATATACGAAGTTTATTTTTAAGTTAAAGCGAGTTATGGGCTAGTACATACAGTTTGACGCGTGCCCGCCAATCTGCCATTCTTTCATTTTGAAATACAGGAGTTGTACACACTTTGTTTTCTTCATTTTTGAATCTTCTGATATGTTTGTGTACAATAATGTTTGTTCTTCGCTCATTTGTAAACTTTTGACGGAGTTATTGCCCTTTGAGTTTGAACACGTTTATGCTTCAATAGTTTATACATCTTGAGGCAATAGTGTCGTATCAATACATCTTGTTTTAAGAGAAAGTAACGCGGAAGAAAACTTTAGAAAAACCCTGGCATATGATTGGACATTTTGTTGGAGTAAAACATTTTTCTTCCGCGTGTAAGAAGAATGAATTCTCTGTAACTTCATTTGACGTTATAAAAAGAAAACACAGTGCTGCAGATATATAAACAGCTAGGGGGTGAGAGATACAGAAACAGTTACGACCTATAAGGAAGTTTGGGAAATAAATATGAAAAGATATAACTAAAGTATACAGATAAATTGACTGATAGACATAAATTTAGCCCCGGGCAGTATTCAATTTTGCGCTAATAACAATCGCCTTGTTCAAACTTAGATTCGAATACACTTCAAAGCAAACCAAACCCCGTAGAATAAGCCTACCTCGGCCGCCCCCTGCAGATTTCTCTAAACAGAGGAATTGTTGGTGAAGAAATCGGAGATTCAAACTAGATGACTGGTCCGATTAGACAAGACACGGAAACCGGATCTGGCCAATAGAAGCTGGACCCGTGCCGGAAGTGGGCGATCTGACATGCGTAACCGAGATAATAGTACATCCACGTGATTATTAAGTTTAATTTGATAAGCGAGTGTAGGACTAAGAGGAGTTGTAGTCAATTAAGTGAGTTTTTCGTTTCGTGTCTCTCATTTGCCAGTGATAAATACCTTATTTTTACCGTGCAAAACAGCGGAATATAGTTAATACGTCGCCAATAGGGCAGATCTTTAGGCAACGTCGTAGAGGCCCTTTTCATTTCCTGTTATTTCAAGTCGTTTTAGAGTAGTCATTTTTCAATCATATGGAAAAAAGTGGGAAATGGTAACACATGAAATAAAATGAAATAAAAAAGTTTTTTAAAAAAATGTTTACGATATATCTGACGCCAAGGTGGAAAAAACAAAACAACAACAACAACAACAAAATCCAAGGTGTTTTTGTGAAATCTGACGTTTTGCTATTTATTCTCTGCAGCTTTTATCACTTTTGTTGTTGTTGTAGTTGTTTTACTTAATTTGTTCTTGATTTTGATTTGAGTTAATATTAGTTTATGTTACATGTACACACAATCGTACGTTTTGGTCATAAGACTGAGATGCAAGCTATTTATCTTTTACCCATATTCCTCAGCCTGGAAAGAATGAAAGTAATTTACAGAAAAGAAAAAAAAATCAACCAAGCAAATTGTATAGAGAATTCACAACATTTAGAAAATAAATTGACAAAATATATGAGGCAAATTATACTGAATTATATATCGCCCAATCATTACAATGTCTAAGAACCCATATACATGCATCGTCGGATACCCCGTGTTATTACATAAGTATTATCAACAGCTCCAAAACATTTAAAGGGGCATTTTCAATCAAACACTGACTATCTAAATAAGGGGGCCAATAAAAAATATCACTGTAGGACCGGGGCTGAAAGTGATATTATTTATTGGCCCTGCTTTTCCTGCAATTTGATTGGCTAAAGCGGATATGTAATAAAATTGTCATTTATTAAATAACATACATTATATTTATCAGTAGATATTACACTTTCTTATAACACTATTATATCTGTAAACTCGATGGGACGATTTTAAATCTAGTGTTATCGATACAAAAAAAATCGATCATAGATAAATTATCGATAGATGTTATTGACCATAGAAAATATTTCATTTCAGAAAATATGGAATCTACGAAAATTTTGGGAGATATTTGTTTCTTTTGTATAATCTTCAGACAGTTTTCCAGTGGCCGGCATGTTGTTGTTGTCTTGTACTGAAAATTTCTCCGGCATATCTAGTCAGCTTGACGAAAGGGTCTCCCTGTTCATATGTTTTGCCAACAAATTTCCGTGTAATTATGAAACATCTACAGTCATTTTAGCATTTCCCGTATCGAGAAATAAAATGAACCAAAGCAATATTTTGAGTTATAACTTTTTGGATACACTCCTGAATCATAAAACATGGTAGCTTAAATTATAGACCAAATAAATGTTTGATAAATATACGTTATTAAGAAAGGTTTTAATTAATAAAGTGGATATCATATGGCATAGACAATGTTCAATATGTTTGAGAATACGAGGATCCAAATCATTTTCCAAATTTTTTTTTAGATGGATCTAACGTCGTTCTTTTGTTAATGAAATTTGAGAAGAATGCCGAAGTATACCTGAATGATTATAAGCTTATTCTGGGGCATTTTCATTTTTAGTCTATCTGGTAATATTTTTTTTCATTTTTTTTTTTTTTTGCTTTTCCGTTGTTTTATGGAATATCATTCTTTCAGGGTTTTTTTTGTTTCAATAATTATTCCTGTCTTAGACTGAGTCATTTCAAACTGTCAAGATTACAAATATAATAAATCATTTACAAGGCTTTTTGAGGTCTTACGGATGTTATTACAAACTTGTTTATTTTTCCGAAACTACGGTACAAATCGCTCTACCTGTGCTATTTTTATCACTTCCGGTTTTAGCACTTTTATTGAAAAAGTGTAAGACATTGTTCCGCGGGGAAAACGGTTGAAGACTGTTTCCGCAAATTTGTTGACGTTGCTATAACGTTTCCGTTCGTAAGCAGATTCTGCGTGATAACACGGATGACAATTATGGATAAAGACAAGGGTGATCGAATGAACAATGTCTATATAACAGCAGACGACAACTGCGAAACACGTTTTGCAATTTGTCCGTAATGTGAAAGCCATGTTGGAAACAAATACCCCCGAACGCGTTTGACTTTTCATAATTATTTCAAAAACCAATTTTCAAAAGTGAGAGATTTTGTTTCAAAATAAACACGTTTTCTTGTCCGCGGACAAATTACAATTTATTCTCGAATGAATTATCGCAAGGACATGTTTTTCTTTGATCAGATTCCAATTATTTTGATTAAATATTCCAGAATGGAATAACAAGGGAGCGTCTGTAACACTCGGAGTGTCATCTGTTTGTCAGTGTTGACAGGCGCTTGTCGATTGCATCAAACCCAGCGGTTTAAGGATCTAAGAAATTCGCTCCTGTGTCGCTGGGATTATGTCTGGTTACTTTTATGGATATTAACTTATCCCCAGACTCATCGTCTCCTTTTAAACAATGTCTGATCTTTGCGGCCATAACATCAGCTTTAGAATTCTTATAGTTATTTTTTTTATCAGTATTTAATACCCCAGTTATCAAAATACCATCTCATTTAGTTGAAAAGCATTATCCCCAATCTTCAAAATTGAAATATATATTATCTCTTTACGTTATATATAGACTCGTTTTGAAACCACTGGAAACAAAGAAGATCTAGATTGGATATTTTCTTCAAGGAACGGTTTGATCTGGGTCTCTTATGTTTCCTCATACAATTCGTCTGCACGGCGAAGAAAAATTCCATATTTTCATATACCGTTTAAATTAGTATGCATCGAGTTTTACATTGTTACACAAATACTCATGAGGTGAACGGTAACATAAACTAGCCTGTGTTTCACAAAATCTTTCAGATTGAATTCTATTTTTCAACCAAGATATCTTTTTTATCACGATTTTGAAATCAAATGCTATATTCTGCGCGAACTTGTTAAAAGTATTGTACAATTAATACAGACTCACAAATCTTTACATTGACAATTAGTGGATGTACAGATCTTAAAAAATATGTTTTGTTGATAAGCTTAAGTTTTGCAGAAAACGGGCAGTATTTAGCGTTGCCCTTTGATCATTTGACGTATGTATTTGCAAAGCACACATACATCCGTTGTATAAAATCCAATATAGGGATCTACAACGTATTAAATTCAGACTCATATTAAGATACATGAGCATGGCATTAATCAAATGAATTAAAATATAATATTTAATAAGACTGTATTGTTATACACATGTGGTGCATTTATCAATTTTGATGAAGTAACATTTACAGGTCTATAAAAACATGTTTTTGTTCTGTTCCTAATAAAAAATCTTACTACAAATTCTTTATATTCAGTATATATTGTTAGATATTATATTCATATTTTATTGTGATATAATGTTCTGCAACTCTTAATGTAGTGGAAGACATGAAGATGGATTTTTGGTTTTGTTTCGCGATAAGTCAGTAGTGCACCTTACAAAGGTATTGTAGAGGGGAAGTGGTTTAAGGTAATTAATCCATCCTTAAGGTATAATCATGGTACTTCGAATGCTTAAAAAGACTTCAGTGAAAATAAAAGCATCCATTGACCTAGAGTTATAGGCTCTTTTGCTTAAAGTCTGTAAAGGCTTGTATTTACTATAAAATCCCCACGATCACTTGATGGACCATGATCACATACTGATACATAGATTACCTTAAGTCCTTAAGTTGTAAGAATCGATGTGAAATAATTGCTGAAACAAACATGTTTGTCATTTGACATTATTGTTAACATTTAAAACAGACTCAAAATTGATTTGGGGCGATACTCGAAATTATATTTTACACCTTTCGCAGGAGCAGGTTCTAATTTAAACGCAAGACAAATTGGAGAGATTAAAGTCGTTATTGGGGAATTGTGAATGGATAACGAGATATAAGATTTAATGTCAATTGTAGAAGAAATAAGAATGCAAGCTAAATGGTTATTTATTTTACAATCTAAAATTACCGATTTTATTTATCTATTTAATCGCTGAAAAACAATTTAAGGAAACCTGCATTGTACACTTCTCGTTATTACAGACAATTTCAGATTGATTGCCCTCCTCAGGGTGTCCTGGGCAATGAATAAGTAACCCGATTGGTTCATCTTGATTTAAAAAGGCACTCGAGTTTAGATGATTTATTTTCGTTACGGCTCGAAATAATGTGCCTTTTTTCATCACACTTGGTAAATTGAAACTTTTGTAATCATTGACCTTGAATAAGTATGATTAAAGGTCATAAGTGGGATACAACGCGCTGACCATTTACATCCAGCTGCAAAGTGGACAACGCCACGAGATATTATTCAATATTATTACAGGTGTAAGAGAGGGAGGGTCGTTCAATAAATTAGGTTTTAATGAGTTTAAATTACGGCGGTATGTACTGATAACGGGTGTCTCTTTTAATTGTATCCCAAGCCTGAAGTCACCTATTTGTCTACACTGGATGAAAAGAAGTGTGTTCAAGGGAATGATTAAGTTTTATTATTAAAATTTGGTTTGAAATGGGCAATACTTAAATAATTGTATGATACTTTAAGATAGAACGTCACTTCGAGTAAAAATAAGCACGACGCATTTTTTTTAATTCATTTATTTATTTAGATGAGTGTTTTAAGTGTCTTTGTAAAATAATTCAAATATACGTACTTTGTACTTAAATTAATTTATCATGTGAGAAAATAATTAGACCTGCAATACCATTTTACGGGATTTAAACAATTTACATATGAAAATATAATAAAACACATAAAATGAAGTATTTTTGTAAAATGATAAATACTTTAAACATTTTTCTATGCTTATATATTATTGATGGCAATTTAAGCTACAATAGTTTTACTTCAGACATTACTAGAAAAGCGATTTTTCCATTCAAATTAACAAAACGAAAGTTATAACCAGTAACGCACATTCTTTTTCCGCATCGTTTATAAAACTCCTTTGTTATACATAGAGGATATTTGTTTGTTTTGAGTGGATATGGATCATATCTCCTCTCGAAGTGATACACTTTTAATATTTCACGAGCATGAGTGAAAATTACGTGCTCGTGAAAATATGAACATTGTATCACTTTGAGGTGAGATATTTTCCATATCTACTCAAAACAAACACATTTTCTTTTTATTTTATGTAAACGACCGGTGAAAGTATGGAACTATTTTGTGTAGATCTATATCACCCAAACATAGAGATATGGATTGATATCATTGATAGAATTTGAGTATTTCACCGGGTAGCATAAAAACTGATGTTTCGTTTTTGAATTGCTTCACGATCTTAGAAAGTTACCTTATTTAGGTCTATATAATATTTCTAAACAAGATGTATTTATGTCATGTACATGCCACGTGTAAATTTATAATACATGTACATGTATGTTTAATGGTCACGTGACCTATAGGTCCATTGGCCTGGTTGTAAATATCGTATAGTGTATGACACATATTGGTTATTGTTATGGTTATTACACATGTCATTTTAACCCCTTACACCATAGAGACTCGTTTTGACGCATTTGCAAACAGAGCCCCTTCCAGTAGCTGTCTGACCAGGGTCGCCTCTGTTTATTGCTCATATTTTACTCAGTCTGCATGATAAAGAAAAAAAAAAGATTTTTATACCATTTAAAATTCAGTCAATTAACCAAATTCAATTCACTGATTAAACAAATCGTGTGAATTTGGGTCACCGCAATATAGGGAATAATAGACATCACGCACGTTTCAGGCTATTTAACCGGAAGTTGTATTTTATGAGGTGGAAGTAATTTTGATGACATCAGCGAGTACGTTCTAGTTTAAATTCAAAAATTAGAACTCGACAGATGTTGGAATATAAAGGAAACTTATTCTTATCTAAACGATTTACAAACTTGTCATACCAAACCACACAGTTCATAAATAAAGAATTGAAATTCTCCCAAATTCATCGACGGCCTTCCCATGTTTTCTATCAAAACAAATATTTGTCAAATCTTCTGCTACTACAATAGGTGTAAAAATATGTTATTGTCCAAATTCAGTCTGGCCAAAATGTACCATCTGATTACACTGTCCACTCGCTTTGGACAGAACTTGCCATGATAATCTATAATTGAAATTTTCGACTCATCAGATTATTTGAATATGGGAACGAGATATACATTGTCCGAATGTGAAGCCTACGCACGCTGGAGCCGGTCAAGCCTCGCATACTCTGAAACTGACACATTTCTCATTTCGTCTTTTGAATGAAGTCTGAAACAAACACCGGAAGTCCGTCTGGTCAGTAGCAGACGACATGTGGAAAAATGTGTCCAGTCATCGGACACAAACAAAGGGGGGGGGGTGGGATAACGAATTATTACCAAGTTTCTGTATTTCATAATATATTTCATTTTACTGCCATACTGTAGTTCAATTTAAGTGCCTTCGTGTAAATACATTCTTAGTGATTTTATAAATTAATATCTTATACTATGGCTCATTACATACCAGGTAAAACTAACAAAATATGAAAAAATAGCAAAGATGTTGAAGATGTAAAATTATATTTAAAAAAGTAAATAATCATTTTTTTTATTTGGAGCAACGTAAGCTAGACATACATCGTCAAGATTTATCTTTAAAATACATAATATTTTTGGCCAAATCTTAAATGAGAAAAGAAAAATATCATGTACATATACATTAATCTATTTCATTTCCATAGCTTGTTAAAATAAAGATTGTTTTGTTTTCCCTAGCACAGCGGCTAGTCTGACATATTCTACGTGTTTTTTCTTTATTTGCTATAGATAGAGACTTCATCAAATAAATCATCTTTTAACGTAGTTTAAATATTCAGGAAAGAACGTCGCTCTTTTGTCTTGGGCCTTTATAAAACGGAACTACTAAATGCAAATGAAAGTGAAATAATTTACATAAAAATACGTAAGTGACGCGCACTGGCCTGGGATCAATTGTAAAATTTCAACTTGCGGTTCTACTGAAGTCAAAAACGAAGAAGAAAGCGGTGTTTAGAGTGCCAGTGTATAATTCAGCTATGATTAATCATGTTTGAAGTTGAATCGAGAATGTAACAAAAACATTTGTAATTTGTAAACCGAATTCTCACAGGAAACATTGTCGTGTATAATGCACGCGCTGGGTAATATTACGACACTAAGGCGAAGAGTTAATTCCCTTGACCCTCAAATGAAAACAAACTGAAGGCGTCGACGTCATTCGTTTCATCGCCGATAATCGTATGTCATGACAGTTTATTAACATGGGATGTTTCAAAAGCAACAAACTTTCAATTCTCTCTGACGTCTTTATTTCAATTAGTATTTCTTGGGGTAAAAAGTGAAACTCGACTGAGAGAGTGTTTAAAACTATCAGTTTTGAAGGAGAAGCTGAGAAGGCGCGCGTGCGTGTTTCTTTAGAGAAACACGTTTTGTGGGAATGTTTTAGGGGAAGAAACTAGTTTCGAACGATGCCAACAAGATCATAGTATTAATGAGGATCCAATATTTCTAATTATCTTGCTTCAATAGATACTGCATTTCATGGAAAAGACCAAGTCTCTATATAGATGTATTTTGTCAACTCAGTTGATACGTTTTCTCTTTTTTTTTTTTTTTTTATTTATACACAGGTTTAGATTTTATGTCAGTTCTTATACTTTGGCTTGCAATACCTCGTTTCTCTAAGAAATGTAGTCTTATTAAGTTGTATTATTTCCCGTTTCTGTTTATTTTGAAAATAAAATATATTCAAACTGAACTTTTATTCATTATTTTTTCTTTCACAGTTCTTCAATATATTCACATACACGCTGCCATTGCTTTATTTGATATTTAAGATATTTAATTTTGTAGCGATATTTATCTTTGATATCTGGTATACAGCAATAAACACTTTGGACATTTTCTTTTAGAAATAAAAAGCGATATACAATCATACATTTCAATAGACAAGAACATTCTTTGATTACTCCGTACGTGGTGAAGTGAATTACAAATTTACAATATTAATTCATATTGAATATTTCAAAACTACATTTCATCTAATTGAATTTTGAAGGGCTTAGATAGCTGGTCATTATAACAACAATGCTTCATAATCGGGTAAAGTTTACAACTTTGTTTGTTAGTTTGTTTGTTGTTGTTGATGTTGTTTTATAGTTTCCTGTTTTTATGGAAATGTTGTCAAATACATACGCGGTTGCTTTTTAAGTAAATATGTGTATGTCTATAATGGCAACTGCGTCATCTTTTTAACATGCTTTCTGATTTACATTCGGCAGGACTGTTGTATTTTCTTACATTAAGACTAGATTTTAATGAGAATGTCAGATGTTAATTCTCAATCTAAAAACAGCATACTTCGAAAAGGAGGTTATTTCCTCTTCATGCGTATACACGATAGACAGCGTCAGTAGCCATGAAAATTGCCGTATTGACATCATTGCAGACGACAAAAAGCATGGCAGGTCCCTGAGGGCTTTGGCGAAGTGGCGGTAAATTGACCGGTTTGTGTTGCAATCATGTATAGGATCACCTGCTTAACAAAATAAGTAACTTCTCATTCATAGAATCATCGCGGTTGTTAAAACGAGCCGGGCTCAAACTGTTTCGTACAATAGCAGGACGTCGTCTGCGTCAAACTCGAAATGTCGGCTGCAACGTTTGAAGATGTATCCAGTTTTCAAAAGCGCCACCTACCTTTTCAGATATTGGTATGTAAGGACCAGATGAAAAGAAAAAACGGGGGCCTTTTTTCCATCGGGATTTCATTTGCTGTCATATCCGGTTCGAGCATTCCCTGCACAGTGGTTGAATTGTTTCTAGATGATGTCATGGGCATATACAGACCACACAAAATGAGCCTGTCAACGTTCTTAAAATGCACACTCCTTTTTTTACCACCACCACCATTATCAGTGTTATCGTCGTCATAATCAGTATCCTCATCCCTAAATTAATCATTTCAAAGAACTTTGAAAATACATACATCTAATTTTCGTTTGTTTCTTCTTCACTTCTCTCCTCTGCTACTACTACTACTACTACTACTACTACTACTATTTCTTTTCTTCTGAACAAATATCAAATACCCCTCTTATACCTAAATTTCAATTAACGGATCTTACGAGGATCGTTTCACCAACATTTCCTGTTATTTGAAAACCATGTATACGCCGTTTCTAATAATATACATATATATAATAATATATATGAACAGAATTGTCATTTTAATTTGAATTAGAATACGCAGTCGTAATTCATATATCATATGTATTTTAATGCATGGTTTAGTTGCATCAAATTGTAAGTACAACATATATGTTGTTTTCCTCATCGGATCATGGACAAGTGCCTTGAAGGCTTATCAGACGTCAACCCACCTCGGGGTTTGAACCCACAGCATTGATACCATCGATCCATTGGAGCAACTGATTCAGACCAGATCCAGACTCTCGGATCATTTTCGAAGAACAATAGCACAGTTTTGTTAATGTTCTGAAGAAAATAGTTCCAGTGAAAGAGATAATCCTACGCCTAAAATCTTCAAAGAACTGATGACATACTCAAGAAAGTTAATTCTGTCCATACAATAAACAACAAGCTACTCGCTTTCATAATATACAACAAAAATAGTTTAATACTTGCTATTTAAAGATTTATTCGCCTGTCTGATATTTAAGATATATATCTGATATGAAATCATGTCATGGTTTCTAAAATAATTTTCAAAAATAATTTTAAAAAATAATTTTTATATGAACAGGGAAATTGGGCATTTTAAATTTTAATTTTGAATAAAGCAGTTTTGTAATTTCTATTTTAAAATGTATTTTTAAAGATGGTTTAATTGCATCAAATTGTAAGTTTTTCA
>CM037781.1:72176199-72226199 GCA_021229015.1 Solen grandis | reverse complement strand
TAGCCGAGATTTAAACAGGCAAGACAATTAATCAGGAATTGACACATCTATCTATTCGTATCTATCTCGTCAGTCAGATCAGAAAATTAACTCCCTCTAATCGCATTGTTTTACGAATGAATCAAAAGTTGTTGGAGACATTTCCTTGTTGTCTTATCTGCACAAGACTCTTACAACGTTACATACGTGTTGGCACCATTAAATCTTCAAATCAATCTTATAAATTTTAATACCCAGTATGACTTCATTGTGGCTTATATAGGACTTGACTATTCGAGTTTACCGTCGCCTCGAGGCTTATATAGGCCCAGGCTTCCGCCTAAGCAAAAAGACATCACGGTCCGAGACATATCACAGTTAATCAATAATATCAGTTAAGCTTACGATAAGTATAAACGGGCACGCCTAGAACCGACTGTTTTTGTGTAAGAACAATTTGAATAATAAAAACAAAACTCCAAATTTGCATTTAAACCAATCATTTGTCTATATGAACTATCCTTTAATGTCAGTTTAGTTGTCGTGGCCTAAACAGTTAAACAATGTATATCTATAATATTAATAGTAGTATATTCAGAATATAAGGATAGTATATAATACATATGTGACTGATTTCAAAATGCCCTTAATGTTCTGATTAATTTCTAAATGTCCTTAATTATGTATTCGATCTTTTAAGCATGTGTATCTGTATAACATATCTATCAAACCTTGATATGAATGAAATGCAAAACCAAACTTTCACAGAACTCTTTCATAGTTAATAAGCGGTTTTAGATATTTAAGCTGTTTTAGATATTTAACTTATTTCAGTTATGATTTTGGATAATATTTTTATTCAAAATTTCAAGTAGGTTTTAAAAAAAGATCTGGACACGATTCGTATATGCATGTTTAAAATAAGGTAAGTTTACCCATACCTCAGTTTAATATCCCGTGTTCAAAATATGAAATTAATGTCAGTACTATGTTGTGAATACTTCGTTGATTTGAGAAAGCGCAATTATCTAAACAAATGTATGCAATTGATCAAGCATTTTAATTCTGTCGAAAAAACATTATCTAAGTAGAATTGAAATATTTCATTTAATTTAATTTAATACAAATATATTATCAATATATTTTTTGATAACGGCGCTCGGATACCTTAAGAGCTAACCATCAAATCATAATGTGTTTGATAGTAATGTTCGTTTCGACATTTTTGTTTGAGTGTGTGTGAATCTTGAAGTCAATCTATGGTACAATGATTAGCAAAGCATTCAGAGACTGGACTCATTTTACCTTTAGAAATGCATATTTTTATTTTAGTCTTGTATAAACCTAACATATGTCGCGGCCTTGTTTGTTTGTTTTCTTTTCTCTTACATTGATTGCTCCCGATTTAAATGTACTGAAACAAATTGACTTTTTTTTCAACACCTTAAAAGAAAATAAAGCAGATAATTAGGTTCACACAACTTGATGATATCTTGCCTCGCTTGAATGCAATAGCATTTTATTAAAATGATTACGGTAAAAAGCTGTTTACATTTGCATGCATCAGTTTTACTACATTGCGTAACCTATTATTATTATGTAAATTTACTCTGTCGACATACAATTAGGGATTCGGAAACTATTTCAATCACTGAAATATTTTCGTGTCGCATGCAAATCCGTCGTTGTATTTAGCTTTAACAGTAGTCTCAAAGCAATATCGACAGAGCTATTGTACTCCGATACTAGATCAATGCGTTTATCCAATTGCACAACAGCCATGTTGATTTATTTATCTTATAAAGCGACGAGAAAATCATTCTGCTGCATGAAATGTAAGTAAAAACTATCAATTAAAACTTTGGATTGAATGTTTCTTCTTTAACGGACTGTTGCAAATATAATTAAGTTTATCTGAAAAGTAAAGACATGTGAATCGTTATTTCGATAGATGTTATCAACTAAATATCAAACTTATCCGATGCGTATCTATCTCCATCTTAATCTCAATTGCATAAATATTACAGATAAGCTTAATTACAATACAAAATAAGCACATAAGAACAAGAGAAGAAGTTCCAATATTGAATTGATCAAGTCCAGTAGCATGATATTTTGATGAGTGTTTTACAACGTCAAATGTCTAATGGGTGATATTTCAGTGAGGCAGCACTGTATTTATCTCACGTAGAAAGATATCTCCAACTAATGAAATACTTTCGTTAGACGATACATCCATCAAACAATCAAGTACGGCATGATGAAGTGTGTGTATGTAGCTAGTATGCTTCTTATTTAATAATATTGTATTTTGAAAGGGCAAAGTATTTCAACTTTCAATTCATTTGTCGGTAATCTAGGAAATAATCCAAGTGGAGCAGAAGACTACATTTATCTATACTCAAACGCAAAAGAACTGTACATAGGTTTAAGATTAATTTCATCAGAATTTTTCCCAGAAAGTTTTTTATGTTTGTAACATTTTTTAGCTTATTCAATTGCCCGAAAAATGACGTATATATATATATATATAAAAAATAGCGGTTCCTGTAGAGACGTGTTAATCGAACAAAGGTGATAGTGGTTAAAATGAAAAATACGCAATCTGTGCTAATAAATTTTACTTGTATTTAAATTACCATTTCTGAATCTCTTTATTATTATATGTGGCTATGTCATTAATATCGGCTTGTCGTATTACCTGTAAAATACGATGTCTAATGGAATCGACGTAACGTTGCATGACACATAAAGGAATGTTGATCCATTCCACCCGTGGAACATTTGTTAAATTCTGAAGATTATTGACAGCATGCCTGGATCTTATTTTACGCCCAAGCAGGTCCCAAGTAAGTTCTATTGCGTTCAAATCTGGAGGAACGACAGGTCAAGGCAAGACGGAAACGCCTTTTGCATGCATATTTATATACTGCCGAGTCCCAATGTGCTTCTGTGTAGCGGGAGCATGCTGGTGAATAAATAGAACAGCTTCTGGTCTCAACACTTGATTAATTTACACAGCTGCACTGAGATAACCATTCACAATGACCAGATCAGTTTTCCTGTCTCCCATGATACCACCCCATACCATGACATTGCCCACGCAAAACCTGTTTCTTTCTACTACACAAGCGCCAGCAAAATCATTCCCCTCTTCTTCGGAATACCCTCATCCTTCCATCGTGGTGGTTAAGATTAAATCTAAATTCGGTAGAAAAACGACTCTTTTCCACTGACGCCTTTGCAAACGTAAATGTTGTCGTGCACAGGTCATTCGGGCATCGCGATGACGTCGTCAGAGCACATTTCTCACGAAGGCTCGTCCAGGTCTTATGGGTCGGACAAAGTGACGCAGACGCCACTTACGGTGTCTCTACTTATGCCGTACTTTCTCGCTATAGCAGTAGCGGTTTGGAAACCACGTCTTGTATCCGTCGGTTTTAAATGACGGTCTAATCTGACGTCAATTTCGTAAGAGCACATATCTCACGTAGGCTCGTCCAGGTCTTATGGGTCGGACAAAGTGACGCAGACGCCTCTAAATGTATCTATTCTTATAACGTACTGTCTCGCTGTAGCAGTAGCGGTTTGGAAACCACGTCTTGTATCCGTCGGTTTTAAATGTCTTATCTGACATCAATTTTGCGAGGCCTGCAGTTCGAGGACGATCACGAACTGTTCCAGTTTGCTGAAACCTTGAAAGAAAATTACTTGCAGTATTTCTGTGGCAACTAAATGCCCGTGTGACATCATCAAGGCTTCAAAATATTGACATTCAGATTCGCGGCATTGCAAGTTTTGAGAAAATAAAATGTTTTGTATTTTCCTTTTTCTTAGGACTTGGAAAAAAGTTCTCAGACATTTTTTAACGAATTTCACATTTATTCAGGCAGTGCAAGGGCAAGTCATGCTAAACGTTTATTTGTTTGATATACAAACATCCGTGCATCACTGGGTTAATATGTTAAACTGTTTGGACCCATGCCCAGTTTCTTTTGCGTTTTGATATAGATATTGTTACATTCTTGATATATTTTGTCATGCATTTCTATGAAAAAAGTCTTGATTACCACCTGCATAGACAGAAGAAGAAAAGAATAAGGCTATTATTAAGGACAATGTAATTGATTCGTTTAGTCTGATAACTATCCATTCCTTTTACCGTACTTACAAAATTGAAATATCACCACAAAGTAGTTTAATGGCCACATAAATATACAATGATACAAAAAAAGGTCAATTTTGGTCCAAATGTTTAAAATAATAAAACAGTAATTCACGAAATCTGTGGCCTTGCTTTCTAAGATTCTTTTAAACATTGTTATCGGTTCAAAAACATTAACAGTCAACAAATGAAGAAAAAAAAACGAAATGATTTTTTTTGGTAACATCATCATTACATGGAGCCTTAAGATTATTTTAAAATCTCATTTTTTTTTTGTAAAACGCCAGCCTTAAAAATAAACGTGATACAGTTAAGTTCTAATATTGGGAGTTTTTTTATTATTTTATTGTGGGTTTATTTGTTGCTTTTTTCTTTCCTTTTTATTTCCTGTGCTTGACGTGTCTTTTAACGTAATAAGGAGGAAGATTATCTGATGAATAAAGTGCAATAGAGTAACAATCTTACCTTAAATTTGAGGTCTTTATCCGAGACGAAAAAAGAAAAACAGATACTGCTGTATCGCCGTGTCATTAATATGATTATCCGTAATATTCGTTAATATATTGTGCCCGCACCAATTTCGCTTTCACATATAAAGCCAGTCTTATATAGGTAAAAGACTAAAGTTCAAATTGCACATGAACGAAAATATAAGTATAAGATTATACAGAAATATTAATTCGAATATATTTAAATATCATTGACAAATTGACTAATAAAGTAACGGACTCATTAAAGCGTGTATTTATCAAATATCATGGCCTTGCTTTCTAAGATTCTTTTAAACATTGTTATCGGTTCAAAAACATTAACAGTCAACAAATGAAGAAAAAAAAAACGAAATGATTTTTTTTGGTAACATCATCATTACATGGAGCCTTAAGATTATTTTAAAATCTCATTTTTTTTTTGTAAAACGCCAGCCTTAAAAATAAACGTGATACAGTTAAGTTCTAATATTGGGAGTTTTTTTATTATTTTATTGTGGGTTTATTTGTTGCTTTTTTCTTTCCTTTTTATTTCCTGTGCTTGACGTGTCTTTTAACGTAATAAGGAGGAAGATTATCTGATGAATAAAGTGCAATAGAGTAACAATCTTACCTTAAATTTGAGGTCTTTATCCGAGACGAAAAAAGAAAAACAGATACTGCTGTATCGCCGTGTCATTAATATGATTATCCGTAATATTCGTTAATATATTGTGCCCGCACCAATTTCGCTTTCACATATAAAGCCAGTCTTATATAGGTAAAAGACTAAAGTTCAAATTGCACATGAACGAAAATATAAGTATAAGATTATACAAAATATTAATTGGACTCATTAAAGCGTGTTTTGAATATATCTAATTTTTGCAAAGTTACGATCTCTGTAATCGTGTAATGTAAGATTTCCTTACGATATCTAAATAAAAGAAAAACAGAGAGGGGAATTAAAAGAAAATGTGACTAAGGCAAATAATTATTCGAACTGGTCCTGGTGAAAGGTCGTTGATTCGATCCCCGGTCTCGTCATATCGGAGTTGTAGAAACTGTTAATTTTCTTTTGTTGTCATTGAGACAAAAAAACCAACACGATAGAATTACTGCCGACGTGATTTAAAACATCGTATAAAGTAATGTGTTCACAAAAGCGTAGAACAAAAAAATGAAAACAATTTCGTGTGGAAACGGTGACACGAACGTTGTTTATTTTATATGATGATAAATATTTCCATAATAATGGAGCAATGTAACTTTCCTTGAGTAAAGTCACAATTCTTTTCTCAGCTGTTTAAGCAAACTTATTTATCTCTTCTCATAGTAAAATTGTTCCTCCTCGATTTAGAGTTCCTGTTAATTACAAGACACGAACATCGGATAACCGTTATCCAAAGAGGCATATAATAATAAAATATAAATTTTCATATTTACATTACGCAAAAATATGTCTGTTTCTACTGAAAATGCGATTAAAAATGCTTTGAAATGTGCTAAGTATGTGAATAAAATTTTTCTAAAGAACTTATGATGTTATTTATGAGACAAAGCCTCCATTCCTATTTCGCCTACTGGGGACATATTTAATAGGCCACCGTAGAATTTCGTGTATATACCCACACTAGGGGAATGAAATAATAGATCAGACAAAGAGATAGAGAGATGTTCACATAAAATGATATTTGAATGTTATTCAAAACATAATATGAACTAATATATATATATATATATATATATATATATATATATACTCAACAACTTTTCTAATTGGTCACCCTTTGATTTTGTATTTTTCAATACTGGTGAATATATTGATGGTAAACCATCACAATTGAGTTACCATGAACATAACCTTGAGGTATACATGGATTTTGCCAACAAAAACATCGTGAATTAAACCTATGATTTCTATTTTGTAATAAACAGTTCTTTAATTTAAATACATTAGATTTTCATACACTTATTTTCCTTGTGATATTTTGATGAAATTATCAAGTGACCAATTAGAAAAGTTGTTGAGTATATATATATATATATATTATTTGTAGACGTTTACACTACCATCATATAGCTCAACATTGAAATATAATTTACGCACTTGAATTTCCACTAATTGACAATTTATCTGCTTTTATATACATATACGACTATGCAACCTCTCCGGAAATGAGTTGTACCGGATGAAATGCACAGCGACCAAGGTCCCTCCCTCCCAGGGGGAAAATGGCTCCTGACATTTTAATATTCCTGAAAATTGAATATAGACATCTTATATCTATACATCTAGACAACATATTAATAATAATGCTTTTTTCAATCAGCATTTGTAGACAAACATTAAACTACATGATATGACATAGTGAAATATCTTGGCGTCGTTGCTAAGAGTTGGAATTAATGATGAATATTGTACAAAATATCCAAGGTGAAACGATACATAATTCCCAGTAATATCACATAATTTTACATATCAAATGATGAAATGCTAGTCTATTTGCTAGGTTATTTTTTATGATTATAATTATAGCTGTTGAGGAGGCGGAGGATAAAATGTTTACAGTTGATGTTTGATATTATATTCAGAACACTGCGATGTGAATTCATTTAGAATACACTGAACCCTATTGAGTGACAAATAAATAAACGTTTAATGTGCAACCAACAATTGGAATTTGGAAATAATTGAATCATTTCAGTAGCAAAGAAGTTACATGTAATCTCAATTTAGAGTAATGTCTCCCATAAAATTCACGGATATAATCGAAGACGGACGTTTCGCCCTTAGAATTACACTTAATTTGCATTTTCAGTCAGCATTTGTAGACAAACATTAAACTAAATTGTAAAAGAAATAATTACGATTCAGTATATTGCTTTATTTGAGGGTGATAAAAATAATATCATAATCTACCAAATTTCATTCACGCCGACTTGTTTGTTTGTTTGCTGTGACCATTGTAATAAACCAGAACAGCAGCTAAGGAGTCTGAGTTTAGATACTAATGTGCGGCTTTAGAGAAACATGCTCGAAGAAATTGTATCATTTGTAATTCCGGTGTTATTGGGAATGAATTCCATTATGTGTAAAAATGTAAGGCATCTATAGATATCTGGTAGGGCTTTGGGTTAAGGATAAGGATTATAGAAATTGTTTGCGGTTGGTTTAATGACATGATTATTTCAAAAGACGGTTATATGTGTGTTTCTAAATATATTTAGCTAAGTGAAGGAAATTAATGAACTAAAGCGAATTTGCCTAACATGCGTTTGTAATTCGAAAAGCCATGGCATCCGTGCTTAGATAATAAGCAATACAAGCCATTTTCGTATATATTAATGCACTTGATTTTCAATGATTGGTGTTAACCACATGATGTGACATCATTTTTAAACGTATAAGAATACATATAATAAGTGAATAACGTACTGATGTATTGTTAAATATGTGCTTCCTCTCTTCGTGAAACTTGCATGAGTATACGGTACCTAAAATTAAATTTTTAATGTTGCTTTACACATAAAAGATGCATTATGTTTTTTTACGTAACCGGTTGATATTTGTGTGAAACATTATGTGAATGATTAATATCAAGCGCCATGGTTTATTAAACCCATACATACAAACAAAAGTGTTTCGATTCGTCTGACATGCCACAGCAGAGCAGAAAGTTTTTATAATTAACTCATTTAGGGCTGTCCGCGAAACAGTTCTGTCCCTTTCTAAAATTCTTTGCCCGTAGCATTTGTTTCGAAATCAGAACTAGACATTAGTCTCCCAATACATGCCTTTTCTTGATTGTTGATTGGCAACTCTTAAATTAAGCATCAGACGTATTGATAAACAGTCTGTAATATGTCTTGAACGTCTGAACGTGAATATATTTGTTGTCACCGAATTACATGATTATGTAAATGTATCTTTCTCTCTCTCTCTCTTTCAAATTATAATTATATCAAATATGCTAAAACGTGAAGATCTTCAAAATATGTAACCATTCAAACTGTCTACATGTAACTTAATAGTATAAATACATGGAAATTTATTCCCAATGTCTATGGTGATTACAGTGGTATATAATGATTTTCAATACATTTAGCACATATATAAAAGAACATTAGCCCTGCAAAAACTAAATATATAAATACACTTTTTCATTCACGCAATACATTTTTCTTATGAAAACATATGTAAGTATTTCTATTTTATTTGGATCACTGGATCACTTGATTTTTAGCCTAGGAATATCAATATGAATGATCTAGAATTAACAAACAAACGAAAAGTGAAGTCATTACTTATAATGGACGGTTCCGCAATTTGTATGACACTCCTCCCCATAATGATAGTTTGACAGTTTCTTTTCATACCTAGGTCAACTGTTAACCATGCCCTTCACACTTACACTGGTTTGATGAGCCGATTAATGTAAAGATACTTGATTTACAGTTTAGAACCGTCCATAACTGATGAAACGAACAATTTCAGCATCTGCTCCATGGAACCGAATTTGTGATGGATCGTAAAACTCTGGAAATCTTATCTTAATCAAAATTTCGTAATCTGCGAAAAATTAACTCAATTAATTCACTTTGATAATAAGGAGTTTGTACCACGATGTGATTTCAAGCAAACATATAGTTTTGGATGTATTCATAAAGTTGTGAGTTGGTCACTTAAGCTCACAATCTTGTAACTTCACGAAATATCTAAACTGAAATTTTCTTTTAAGCAGAATGATTTTATGGCGGATCGTTACATTCTTGTGAAATTAATAATAGTTAATTGATCTAGCCAATTAATAAAGCAATCAGAGAGTTTCTGCGTGGGAATTTCACTAATGAGATTGCATTGTGTACGATGCGTGTTACATTTTACATATGTACATATTACTTGAATATATTCGTACTTGCTAGCATGCGTTCTTAAATTATATATAGCTTGCATTGATTGTCTTAATTTAAAATGAAAATCGGAATTAAAGACTTGTAGTTGTAACAGTTGTTTTTAAGCGACCATTGACGTTTTGAATAATGTCTCATCTAGACGTAAGGGGAAATATATTCCAATGTTTACGTGGAGTTGCTGTGTCAATTTAGCGAAAGACAAACATTTTTCTCAAGACGTCCTGATTTAGTCGTTGTTGTATTACATATTTCTTTTTTCCCCGGTCGATCTGTGAAGAAAGACTCAAACGATTTTATCACCGTTACGTTCGAGGTCGCTTTGACCGCAGTCAACATTTAATTATCCTAATCTATCCCTGATATTGATCTGTTAATTGAACCAGCCCCAATATAACACTCTTTCAATTATGGTTGGACTAGGTGACGTTGCATTTCAGTTATTGTCCGGAGCGCAGCTATCAAACGTTGTAGAAATTTAAGTTGTATAATAAACGATTATAAAATTGAGACATAGGAATTAAGTCTGTACTTTCCTTGACCTCAGACGGACTTATTCATTCCGCGAAATTTACTATCGTGGATAGACGAGTAGAAGTCGTAGAAAACATTCATTCAGACATGCGTTACCCTTCTTTTTTATAGGCAGGCCGCTTAATCATTTCTCTTCTCATACCAATTATATCAAAGTTTAAGTTTTTAGTGTGTTTTAACTTGGTAATACTTGGTGACCATTAAGGAATTATTGATAATCAGCTTTGCATTCGAAGCTATTAAAAAAGGTTGGAATGGAACAGAAATGCACCGGCGCACGGCTAACGTGAATGATGATATTAGTCTTCGATACTCTACAGCCGGAAAAAAATGATCAGTTGAATTTAAAAATTGACGGTACCTAGTAGAGAATTACGTTTTGGAAGTTCTGAATGCATATACGGTCACAAAGGACGTCATTTATGTTGGGGAATTGAGGATGAACAATCACAGAATATACTCAAAACGTAATAAGAGGGACTGGGCATCTTAAACGTTCACATTGTTATTCATGGACATATAGAACAGAACAGAACCAAACAGAACAGAACAGAAATTTTATTTACACTTAAGCATACATAGGCTCATCGTCATACATCACATATATAAATATAATAATTTGGATGTTTTGACACATGCACTCAGAGAAAGACATTTTATTAATATACTTATTTATAGTTTTACTTAGAATTACAAAGCTTTAGTAATTTATATATAAAAAACACACAAAATCACCGTTCATGAGAGAGTGAACAAGAAAAAAACAAAAAAACAAAGAGATGAATATATAAGTCAGTTGTGACTTACGATATCACGAGCTGTTAGAGATATGAAATGTTGAACGTCAGTTCAGGTGATTTTAATCTATTAATGTTCTAAATGGCATTGGATATTACAAACAAGAGAGAACAGAATAGACAAAAAGAGCTAACGGAGTTCTGCATGTCATCTGAAAATACGATTTTTTATACACTTTGGACGAATGAATATTGCTTAATATGTAATGGGCAACTCACATCATCGCGAAACCTTAAAGATATTTAAGTAACGTATCTTTAAAAAATTGTTATATATTTTTTTGTTTTGTTTTGAATATTGCAATTTATGGATAATAAAAATTACTGTTCCACGAGACCTACTATTAGGTAGACGCTATAGTTTATTTATGTGTCAGGATATACTATAATCTTGTAAAATATGTAAATAATGTGCTTGATCTGTTGAATAAATCCTGTACTTTTTATTTACATTCAGTAATACTTGTAATTAACATTTCCCATTTTCCAGAAATACCCTAAATGATGCGCAATGTTTGTCAGCATGTTTGGCATTTATTGCGTATTTTCCAATCGAAGGCATACATTTCAGCGCGGACTTAATTTAGAAATAACAGTTTGCAATGCGTTGTTAAATCAGTGGAAGTAAACGGTTAAAATTTAGACATAGATAATTTTGTTTATACCTATATATAGCTTTTATTGAATACTCATTCAACCACTGCCATATATTTTCTGAAGACTGTAGAGGCTTTACGAATGCTTGGAACAATATAATGTTAAAAGGGCATAACATGTTTTGCGTATGTAAATCAAGAACAATAACATCTAATTTTAGTGCTGCTATAAACCATTGTGATTAAATGTGAAAAACTTGCAATACGACTTTATATTGACATTGTAATATATTAAATTGTGTTACTTATCACACAGCTTTCCTACAAACGTTTATTGAAAATGCAAATCTGGCATTTACTTTAAAGCGTAAGATTCTAGTCGTTTTATTTTTCAATCAAACGTATGATAGAGATTGATTGGAATTGAGATTAACTTCTCAGTTACCGGAGGAAGTTTATCTAAGTTAATCTAACTTCCAAATGCCAACAGCTAATTTCCCCAGTTAAAGTTTATTTATATGCAGAAGTTTGTAACTGAATATGAATGATAAGAATCGATAACAAATTAGTTCGAGTATTTTACAAAAATTTTATCTTCTCCGTCTAATGATTATACTGAAACTATGTACTTAAACAAATTCACGTCTACGCACAGAATTCATTTTGTCATTTTTGTATCTCTATCGTTATCTAAAAGTATGTAAAAAAAGTCAAAATGACATCTAATTTTAGCAAAAAAAAAGAGTTTTATTTAGTGTATACAACCAAACGTCATAAGTATACATAGGAGATTAACATTAACATGAAATAGATATATAATTCCTGACGTGTTTAACTATATTCATCGCGATAATTGCGTTGTATTTGTATTGACTTGATGAATTGCTTACTCGGGATTTTTTTTTTATTTATCTGGGGTTTCATTCCAACGACACTACAAGTCTTTGTCTTTTCCATTGGTTTTTCATTTAAGGTTTAATCAATAAAACATGGTGACAAAAATAGATAAAAAAATGAATAGAACGTACGTCAACACTAATGTTCATGCTGATTTCGTAGCACTTTTATTGAATTTAATTGTGTTTTTCTCCTTGGATGATTGTAGGGTCTTTTATAAAGTCCTGAGAGAAATCAACACAAGTTTATTTGGCATGCTAATCTTCGGTCGTGAAAGTGATAATTTCCAGAAACATCATGTTTAATTGATCATTTTATCAGGATGCAATAAATATTCCTGAAATTTCGACAGTCCATGAGGTTTTTATTAATGCCGATTACATTGATTTGTCAATATGAGTAGCGTCCCCTGAAAACCAAAATCGGGGCATGTGCAGTCGAATCTTGGAAATGAAATGCATGCCAGAATGTTCTGTATGCATCAATAAATATAAAATGCGTTTGATTTTCTCTTTAAGTTATATCACGCTAACTTTAACTGTGTACTGCAAAAGTTGATGCCATGGAATGTCCTATATTTTTTTTATTATTAAATTCTGGTAAATGCTTTGAGCATTGTTATTCATAATACCGGTATGTTTCTATTATGAAATATTCAGGCCCTGTTTCTGAAAATATATTCTCAGAAATAACCAAGGAAAATAACCTGAATTTCAAAATCATAAATAAGGTCAGATATATATGTCACCTGACATTATTACCCCAACATCGACCAGATTCAACATCATGTAAAGAAGGACCTCAACCATCACGTGCAAAGTTTTTCTTTTAAAATTTTAGCTGCTATAGTAGAGGGTCATCGCGAGATAGTTGAAATAATTCCTGATTTTTTTTAATTTACAGCAGATATTATAACAAGAAAATAGACCACCAAAATAGGTGGATTTATTTTTATTTTTTTTAATTTGAGCCATCATGGTGGAGGGCAAAACATGTGGTCATGTGTGTAAAATGAAAAATACGCAATCTGTGCTAATAAATTTTACTTGTAATTAAATGTCCATTTTTGAATATCTTTCATTATTTTATGTGGCTTTGTCATTAATATCGAGTGCGACGCCCGGCTTGTCGTATTACCTGTAAAATACGGCGTCTAATGGAATCGACGTAACGTTGCACGACAAGTGAAGGAATGTTGATCCATTCCGCCCGTGGAGCATTTGTTAAATTCTAAAGATTATTGACAGCATGCATGGATCTTATTTTACGCCCAAGCAGATCCCAAGTAAGTTCTCTTGCGTTAAAATCTGGAGGAACGACGGGTCAAGGCAAGACGGAAACGCCTTTTGCATTCAGATATATGTACTGCCGAGTCCCAACGTGCATCAGTGTAGCGGGAGCATGCTGGTGAATAAATAGAAAAGCTTCTGGTCTCAACACTTCATTAATTTACACAGCTGCACTGAGATTGCCATTCACAATGAACAGATCAGTTTTTCTGTCTCCCATGATTCCACCCCATACTATGACATTGCCCCAGCAAAATCTGTTTCTTTCTACTACACAAACCCCAGCAAATCTCTCCCCTCTTCTTCGGAATAACCTCATCCTTCCATCGTAGTGGTTAAGATTAAATTTAAATTCGACAGAATGACGACTTTTTCCAATGACGCCTTTGCCAACGTAAATGTTGTCGTGCACAGGTCATTCGGGCATCGCGATGACGTCCTAAGAGCACATATCTCACGTAGGCTCGCCCAGGTCTTATGGGTCGGACAAAGTGACGCAGACGCCACTTACGGTGTCTCTACTTATACCGTACTGTCTCGCTGTAGCAGTAGCGGTTTGGAAACCACGTCTTATATCCGTCGGTTTTAAATGACGGTCTAATCTGGCATCAATTTCGCGAGGCCTGCAGTTCGACGACGATCACGAACTGTTCCAGTTTGCTGAAACCTTGAAAGAAAATTACTTGCAGTATTTCTGTGGCAACTAAATGCACATGCGACATCATCATAGCTTCAAAATTTTGACATTTAGATATTCGCGGCATTGCAAGTTTTGAAAAAATAAAATGTTTTGTATTTTTCTTTCTTTAGGACTTGGAAGAAAGTCTTGAGACATTTTTCAACGAATTTCACATTTATTCAGACAGTGCAAGGGCAAGTCATGTTAAACATCCGTGCATCACTGGGTTAATATGTTAAACTGTTTGGACCCATGCCCGGTTTCTTTTGCGTTTGGATATAGATATTGTTACATTATTGATATATTTTGTCATGCAATTTTATGAAAAAGTCTTGATTACCACCTGCATAGACGGAAGAAAAAAGAAATAAGGCTATTATTAAGGACAATGTAATTGATTCGTTTAGTCTGATTACTATCCATTCCTTTTACAGTACTTAGAAAAAATGAAATATCACCACATAGTGGTTTAATGGCCACATAAATATACAGTGATACAAAAAAGGGTCAATTTTGGTCCAAATGTTTAAATTTATAAAACAAGTAATTCACGAAAACTGTGGCGTCGCTATCTAAGATTCTTTTAAAGATTATTTCCGCTGCAAAAACATAAACAGTCGACAAATGAAGAATAAAAACGAAAATGATTTTTTTTGGTGACATCATCATTATATTGAGCCTTAAGATTATTTTAAAATCACATTTTTCTTTTTTATAAAATACCGCCTTAAAAATAAATGTGATACAGTTAAGTTCTAAACTTAGAAGGTTTTGTTATTATTTTTTGTGGGTTTTTTGTTGATTTTTCTTTCTTTTTTATTTCCCGTGCTTGACGTGTCTTTTAACTTAAAAGTCTTAATAGTTATTCAACAGAATAAAGAGGAACATTATCTGATGTATAAAATGCAATACAGTAACAATCTTACCTTAAATTTCAGGTCTTTATCCGGGAAAAAACAGATATTGCTGTATCGCCGTGTCAGTAATAGGATTATCCATAATATTCCATAATATATTATGCCCGCACCAATTTCTCTTTCACATATAAAGCCAGTCTTACTTAGGTAAAAGACAAAAGTTCAAATTGCACATGAACGAAAATATAAGTATAAGATTATACAGAAATATTTATTCGAATATATCTAAATATCATTGACATATTGACTTATAAAGTAACGGACTCATTAAAGCGTGTATTTATTAAATATCAATGCATGTGAAACGTAAAGAATTTAGAGGTGAAAATAGCAATTGTTTATTTATTTTTTGCAAAGTTACGATCTCTGTAATCGTGTTATGTAAGATTCCTTTCCTTACAATATCTAAATAAAAGAAAAACAGAGAGGGAAATTAAAAAAAAATGTGACTAAGCGATAGAAATTGCTTTGCAATGCGCTAAGTATTTGAATAAAATTTTTCTAAAGAACCTTTGATGTTATTTATGAGACAAAGCCTCCATTCCTATTTCGCCTACTGGGGACATATTTAATAGGCCACCGTAGATTTTCATGTATATATCCACACTACGGGAATGAAATAATAGCTCAGACAGAGAGATAGAGAGATATTCACATAGAATGATATTTGAATGTAATTTATGACATAATATGAACTAATATATTATTTGTAGACGTTTACATTGTCATCATATAGCTTAACCTTGAAATATAATTTACGCACTTGAAACAAAGACACGTTCATACAAATATATATATATGAACGTGTCTTTGTTTTTAATTGAATTCCAGTTAGTTTTTCTAACACGCGTATTATTTATTGGAAGAAGTGACATTATTTATGGTTATCAGTTTTAGGATATTTCTTTTAATTATCCTGCTTAATTATCATATTAAGCTGTTGTTGATATGCCATTTTTGATATTGTGATTCAATCGTTTTGATATAAAATAGTGGAATAAATTTAAACAGACTACATTAAATATTTTATTGCATTCACTACATTTTAATATGTTCTTTCTTTCAATGTTTCATAAGATATATCTTACATGTCAGTAGAAATAAGGATTTCAAAAAGAAATCTAAAATATTTGATAAACTTTGGATATTCATTAAATCAGAAAAGGTCTCATATATAATGTTATAATGTATGCAATTTTAAATTGATACTTTTGTTGTTAATGCATATCGTATATTAAACATCGTACTGTGAAATCATTAATTTTCGTGGGACACTAAGTTTCGTCGATTTCGTGGAGAGTTATATCCACGAATATTAATCCAAACGGAATTTTGTCCCTTCTATAGACCTTACGTTTTATAGAACATAGATCCAAGAATAAATGTACCCACGAGATTCCCTTAAGTACATAATCAACAAAATTTAATGTCAATGAAAATTAATGATGTTAAATTAATAAGAAAAAAGCGACGTAAAATATGGTCATAAAAATCCATATACTGTATTAAAATACAAATCAAGTTAGCTATGTGTCCATTTAAAAAAAGTTCAAAAATAAACATACGACTTTATCGAATACGCAGATTATTTCCCTTTTCATCAAACGCTTTAAATGTTTATTTAAGTTATTAATTCGTCACTTTATATTTACATAATATGATATAATGAAATATCTTGGCGTCATTTCTAAGAGTTGGAATTAATGATGAATATTGTACAAAATATCCAAGGTGAAACGATACATAATTCCCAGTAATATCACATAATTTTACATATCAAATGATGAAATGCTAGTCTATTTGCTAGGTTATTTTTTATGATTATAATTATAGCTTTTGAGGGGGCGGAGGATAAAATTTTTACAGTTGATGTTTGATATTATATTCAGAACACTGCGATGTGTATTCATGTAGAATACACTGAACCCTATTGAGTGACAAATAAATAAACGTTTAATGCAACCAACAATTGGAATTTGTAATCTCAATTTAGAGTAATGTCTCCCATAAAATTCACGGAAATAATCGAAGACGGACGTTTCGCTCTTAGAATTACACTTAATTTGCATTTTCAATCAGCATTTGTAGACAAACATTAAACTAAATTGTATAAGAAATAATTACGATTCAGTATATTGCTTTATTTGAGGGGTGATAAAAATAATATCATACTCTACCAAATGTCATTCACGCCGACTTGTTTGTTTGTTTGCTGTGTTTAACGTCCCATCGACACGCCGACATAAAGCGGTTTATCAGACCATTGTAATAAGTCAGAACAGCAGCTAAGGAGTCTGAGTTTAGATACTAATGTGCGGCTTTAGAGAAACATGCTCGAAGAAATTGTATCATTTGTAATTCCTATGTTATTGGGAATGAATTCCATTATGTGTGAAAATGTAAGACATCTATAGTTATTCGGTAGGGCTTTGGGTTAAGGATAAGGATTATAAAAATTGTTTGCGGTTGGTTTAATGACATGATTATTTCAAAAGACGGTTATATGTGTGTTTCTAAATATATTTAGCTAAGTGAAGGAAATAATTAATGAACTAAAGCGAATTTGCCTAACATGCGTTTGTAATTCGAAAAGCCATGGCATCCGTGCTTAGATAATAAGCAATACAAGCCATTTTCGTATATGTTAATGCACTTGATTTTCAATTACTGGTGTTAACCACATGATGTGACATCCGTTTTAAAACGTATAAGAATACATATATTAAGTGAATAACTCTCTCTCTCTCTCTCTCTCTCTTCAAGAAACTTGCATGAGTATACGGTACCTAAAAATTTGATTTACGTATTTAAGATACATTATGTCTTTTTACGTAACCGGTTGATATATGTGTGAAACATTATGTGAATAATTTATATCAAGCGCCATGGTTTATTAAACCCATACATACAAACAAAACTGTTTCGATTCGTCTGACATGCCACAGCATAGCAGAAACTTTTTATAATTAACTCATTTAGGGCTGTCCGCGAAACAGTTCTGTCTCTTTCTAAAATTATTTGCCCGTAGCATTTGTTTCGAAATCAGAACTAACATTAGTCTCCCAATACATGCCTTTTCTTGATGGTTGATTGGCAACTCTTAAAATAAGCATCAGACGTATTGATAAGCAGTCTGTAATATGTCTTGAACGTCTGAACGTGAATATATTTGTTAGTCACCGAATTACATGATTATGTAAATGTATCTCTCTCTCTCTCTCTCTCTCTCTCTTTCATATTATAATTATATCAAATTGCTAAAAGTGAAGATCTTCAAAATATGTAACCATTCAAACTGTCTACATGTAATCTTAATAGTGTAAATACATGGCAAATTTATTCCCAATGTCTATGGTGATTACAGTGGTATATAATGATTTTCAATACATTTAGCACATATGTTTTTAAAAGAACATTAGCCCTGCAAAAACTAAATATGTAAATACACTTTTTCATTCGCGCAATACATTTTTCTTATGAAAACATATGTAAGTATTTCTATTTTATTTGGATCACTTGATCACTTGATTTTAGCCTAGGAATACCAATATGAATGATCTAGAATTAACAAACAATCGAAAAGTGAAGTCATTACTTATATTGGACTGTTCCGCAATTTGTATGACACTCCTCCCCATATTGATAGTTTGACAGTTTCTATTCATACCTAGGTCAAGTGCTCACAAACAATATCACAAACAAACAAAAAACACATGTTCCTTTGAGTAAAGTAGGTCAACTGTTCACCATGTCCTTCACACTTACACTGGTTGGATGAGCCGATTAATGTAAACATACTTGATTTACAGTTTAGAACAATTTCAACGATCTGCTCCATGGAACCGAATTTGTGATGGATCGTAAAACTCTGGAAATCTTATCTTAATCAAAATTTCGTAATCTGTGAAACATTTACTTTGAAAAATTGACAATCTCACTTTGATAATAATGAGTTTGTACCACGATGTGATTTCAAGCAAACATATAGTTTTGGATGTATTCATAAAGTTGTGAGTTGGTCACTTAAGCTAACAATCTTGTTACTTCACGAAATATCTAAATATATATATATATATATATATAATAATAATATCTATTTGCTAGCATGTGTTCTTAAATTATATATAGCTTGCATTGATTGTGACTTAATTTAAAATGAAAATCGGAATTAAAGACTTGTAGTTGTAACAGTTGTTTTTAAGCGACCATTGACGTTTTGAATAATGTCTCATCTAGACGTAAGGGGAAATATATTCCAATGTTTACGTGGAGTTGCTGTGTCAATTCAGCGAAAGACAAACATTTTTCTCAAGACGTCCTGATTTAGTCGTTGTTCTATTACATATTTCTTTTTTTCCCCGGTCGATCTGTGAAGAAAGACTCAAACGATTTTATCACCGTTACGTTCGAGGTCGCCTTGACCGCAGTCAACATTTAATTATCCTAATCAATCCCTGATATTTATCTGTTAATTGAACCAGCCCCAATATAACACTCTTTCAATTATGGTTGGACTAGGTGACGATGCATTTCAGTTATTGTCCGGAGCGCAGCTATCAAACATTGTAAAAATTTAAGTTGTATAATAAGCGATTGTAAAATTGAGACATAGGAATTAAGTCTGTACTTTCCTTGACCTCAGACGGACTTATTCATTCCGCGAAATTTACTATCGTGGATAGACGAGTAGAAGTCGTAGAAAACATTCATTCAGACATGCGTTACCCTTCTTTTTTATAGGCAGACCGCTTAACCATTTCTCTTCTCATACCAATTATATCAAAGTTTAAATTTTTAGTGTGTTTTAACTTGGCAATACTTGGTGACCATTAAAGAATTATTGATAATCAGCTTTGCATTCGAAGCTATTGAAAAAGGTTGGAATGGAACAGAAATGCACCGGCGCACGGCTAACGTGAATGATGATATTAGTCTTCGATACTCTACAGCCGGAAAAAAAGGGTCAGTTGAATTTAAAAATTGACGGTACCTAGTAGAGAATTACGTTTTGGAAGTTCTGAATGCATATACGGTCACAAAGGACGTCATTTATGTTGGGGAACTGGGAATGAACAATCACAGAATATACTCAAAACGTAATTAGAGGGACTGGGCATCTTAAACGTTCACATTGTTATTTATGGACATATAGAACAGAACAGAACCAAACAGAAAAGAACAGAAATTTTATTTACACTTAAGCATACATAGGCTCATCGTCATACATCACATATATAAATATAATAATTTGGATGTTTTGATACATGCACTCAGAGAAAGACATTTTATTAATATACCTATTTATAGTTTTACTTACAATTACAAAGCTTTAGTACTTTATATATAAAAAAAAAAAATAACTTTGAACGCACACACATCTATACATATAAAAGTAGTTATATACTACTTTTTATAGGGTAGCCTAAGGTTCTTTAAATGACATATATAGTCATGAATAACAAATCACATACACACACACACACACACACAATGACGGATATAACAGCTTCGTATATAAACTTTCATAATCGTCACGTAAATTTCCCTTTTATGTTGTACCCCGATCTCTTATATTGAAAGCTATAGAAATGTCGGATAGATCGGAAAAGAGTTAATTGTTGGTGTACTGTCTCTACACGCCAGTGCTATTGTGCACAAGTACATACAGGTTATCATATTTTAATGAAATATGTTAGGGATCGTTTTAAGAGAAAAAAATAGTTATTATCTAAAGACAAGTTTTAAATTATTAGATTGCATAATTCGATTAAAGAAGCATATATATAGCACGAATATATAGTCTATTTTTTATTATCGAACTAATATGTAGATATGACCATAATTGCTGTCTTGCTAATTACTAAACAAAAGGGAAATGCATTTCCTTCTTCAAAAGATCAATTGTTATAAGAAGAACGGTTTATATCAGTACTCATTTTCTACTCTAAATGTTTTGTAGTTGTTGTTTACATTTTTTCATGAGAAAAGATGATTTGGGTGTTCATGATGCTCTGGGATAACGAAAAACCGACTGACCTTTGTCTGTTGAAGAGGGTTAAGCTGATAATTTTTTTCTTCCAAGTCTACTTGACATCCGTATTTTGCTACTTGACATAGCTGTCTCTCGGCTTTGACGTCATACATTGAAATTATGTAACTTACTTGCACAATAAAGGCTTCTTGGCTTTTTGAACTTAGGGGCCATGTGTTGTCAACTACTTTTGTGGGAGAATCCTTTTAAATACCAATTGTAGTGACTGTTACATTTATGGAATGTCTGACACTGTTAGACACTGTCTACATAAAATAATGATACAGTGATATATCTGAGCGTTTCCCTTCTAACGTAACGTGTGTCTGAGTATGAGTGACATTGATACATTTTACTGGTGGTAATGGATTACATTTCATATTTTGCTAATATGTGTACCATCAAATACGTCGAGAAAGACAAACCCAGTACCGGGCGTAATAGTCAAGAGATTCGTTTATAAGTGCTTATTTTGCAGCAATATTTTGAATTGTAAATAAGGTGACGGCCCACAATTAAATATAAATGTATAAGAAAATTGGTAAAATAGTGTTGTGTCTTGTTTTGTTTCACTTTATATTTAGATGTACGAATGAAACAAATGGAAAACAAATAAAGAACTGTGTCAGATGTGTTTCAGTGCTTAGTTTTCAAAAGATATTTTGAATACTGATAATGGTAGCGTCTACTGGAATTATTCTCACCACTGTGCCGATTGTGTTTATGTCTATCAATTAATCTTACTTTAAATTGAGGAGTAAACATGTTTATTTCACCAACTTCTTTTGAAATCCTAGCAGTTTGGAAAGGAAACCGTAAAAATATTAAATGGTTTACATATATGTTAAAATGTTAGGTATACTTCTTAACATCTTGGAACAATCTTACTTTCTATATGTCACTCATTTTCCAGTACTTATTTAACATATAAAAAAACGTAAAGGTAAACGACAGCATTTTAAAACAAATAAATTACTCCTTCGTGTGTAATGCGATATCGGTATTATTTGAGTCTTCAGTACATTAGATCGAAGTTTCTAAGACCAACCATATTAAATCATTTACATAAAGATCTTGATGGGTCTTCTATATCTATCTTAGACCAATTGTCCTTCTACTGTCCAACCATTAAAGCCATTTATATTACTGAAATATTACTGTTATCTTGACCTTGACTCAACTGCGCATTATGTGTAAAGATATCATGCGCCTAAAATACATTCACAGTCACGAGTCAATTGAAGTATTTGTACGCTTTAGAAAACACTTTCCTTGTTGCATCTTAATATCGAAACCTTATGTCACACACTTACACATTTGATTTGAATGATACAGATAAATATTACATATATGTCCTCTAGACATAAGATCGTGTTACGCACTCATCATGTTTGATAGTCTGAAGATGATTTCCGCTGTAACTGATAAAACATTATGGAATTGTGTGTGAATGTTTCAGTAGAAATTATATTACTTGCTAATGTTTTATACTGAAACGAGTATATATATGTTATTCGATAGGTACTCCGCGTGAAAAGGTTGTTCCTATTACCTATCAAAAAATCAAAATTGACCTCCGAGGTTGAAATATATCGGTTTTGAATTGAAGAACATGTAATACAATTCTAACTTACGATTAACTGTTGCAGTATCTTTTCTAAATTGTTGTTAAAGCTAAAACAGTTGCTATGTATCCAGAATGAACTAGATATGTATTATTATGTATTAGGGTCATAGAGAAAAGACAAGTGTTAAAACTGTTTTTATTAGACTAAGGAGTATTACTTTGAAATATTAATTGATAATTGTACATGCGTGTGTGTGTGTGTCAAGTTAAGATTCAAGCTTCAAAACATTATTCAATTGTAACGTAAACAATGTTTCTTGAGACATACAACTTTAATTGTACAAAACAATAATTCACGAGCACGTGTACATACATAAACAAATAAGTATTTCGCACCGCAAACCCGCCAGCATCAGTCCGCACAGAGAGGGAGAAATACGACATTCAAAAAGTAAACGTTATAATGACAAATAGAGGAGGATAAATTGATGCAATAAAAATGTTCCTACACAAGTCAAAACTAAGGAAAAAACTTAAAACGTAAATCATGCAAAACGTAAGTAGTTTTACACTGCATTATATAACCGCACAATTATTCAATTAAATAAGGTTACAAACATCAATTTGTTCACACTTCAAGAAGTGGGAAAACACAAAAAACACAAATCAACTCGAGGTCAAACATCAGTTTCAGGCGCAGATCAGTACCAAATCTTTATTTAATTAGGTCCTACAATCTCAGGCACTAAACGTATCAAGATAATGCCCTGTTCATAACTAGCTAATAACACAAGCACAGTAAAATTTGTCCTTCAGTAATTAAGCTGATCATTCTGATCAGACGCCCTCAAAGTTTTTCTTTGAATTTCGATTCCCTACAAAACACGTGATCTAAATTATTTTTACAAATATAAGGGCATTTGCAACATTTACGTATATACTGCTTTGACTATGGACTTGACTATTTAGGTTTACCGTCGCTTCGACAATATTTCAATCATATAGCGAAGCCCAGCTAATTACAGGTGGAGGAAGACCCCGAATGCACGAAGGCTACCGGGTAGAACCACCGACCTACCGCAAGCCAGCTGGAAGGCTTCCTCACATGAAAATCCGAATGACCCAGCCGGGATTCGAACCCACGTGGTGAGGGGCAGAGTGAGTGCTAAAGTCAGCGACTTTACTCTCTCGCCCACGGAGGCCCCTATATTGCTTTTGGCACTATTCGTATATGGAGAAAATAGAAAGCATAGTTACGATTTATGATTCTACAAATAAGTAGTAGTACCTTTGTAGTACGCGGGTAGTATCATGTTATTTGCTGTTGAAGCTTTATATACAATCGTTTATTTATTATATCTTAAGTAAAGATTATTAAATAGAAAATAGAACATTAATCAAACTATAAGGGAATGCTACAAACGAAGGAAGGCAAAATACTTGTAATTTATGTTTATATTGACCGAGATGACAATATCTAAGTAAAAAATAAGAAAGAGGGGATAGGAAATACGGAACACACATACTGTATCATATTTTCTCCTGTTGCCCCGTTTTAGTGGAAAAATAAACAGACGTTGATATAAACAATTTATATCGAACACAAATCATTGCTTCTGACGAATTTCTTAATAAAAAAATCAAAATATAACTATTGCAAAGAATTCGTATGTTGAAACCAAACATTTTTATTCAATCCATTTCGGTCTGCTTACACCGGATATTCTCTGTATTGCTTCTTGTTAGATGATGTAACGTTATTTTGATTTGTTAAAAACCATACATCACAGGTTTTTAGGTGTCAAAAATAACATTTCCATTTCTTTTCACATATCCCTTTTTTCTGCTACTTTTTTTTGAGTTTTAACATGCAACTATTTGTAAATACTCTGTGTACATAGATTTAGCCAGAAGGGTTTTTAAGCTTTTTTGGAACACCAAATGGAAAAGTTATGTTAATGATTACTTCATAAAGATACCTTCCTATCTGATTTATAAGGGGTACTTGTCAGGTACTCAAATCAGAGAATCGGGAAATGTATGACAATTTACATATATATATCTCGACGATTCTTGACTTTACAGTTTTCTCTAGAATGAAGGAACACATCGGATCAAAGGATATTAATAAATAATAATAATATGGTTTATACATTCCAATTTCAAGTTCGTAAGAAATATAACTCAGTTGTGACTTACGAAATCACGAGCTGTTAGAGATATGAAATGTTGAACGTCAGTTCAGGTGATTTTAATCTATTAATGTTCTAAATGGCAATGGATATTACAAATAAGAGAGAACAGAATAGACAAAAAGAGCTAATGGAGTTCTGCATGTCATCTGAAAATACGAATTTTTATACACTTTGGACGAATGAATATTGCTTAATATGTAATGGGCAACTCACATCATCGCGAAACCTTAAAGACATTTAAGTAACGTATCTTTAAAGAATTGTTACATATTTTTTTTGTTTTGTTTTGAATATTGCAACTTATGGATATGGGGTTTGCTTGAAATAAGTGTCTATTTTTCTAATAAAAATTACTGTTCCACGAGATCTACTATTAGGTAGACGCTATAGTTTATTTATGTGTCAGGATATACTATAATTTTGTAAAATATGTACATAATGTGCTTGATCTGTTGAATAAATCCTGTACTTTTTATTTACATTCAGTAATACTTGTAATTAACATTTCCCATTTTCCAGAAATACCCTAAATGATGCGCAATGTTTGTCAGCATGTTTGGCATTTTATTGCGTATTTTCCAATCGAAGGCATACATTTCAGCGCGGACTTAATTTAGAAATAACAGTTTGCAATGCGTTGTTAAATCAGTGGAAGTAAACGATAAAAATTTAGACATAGATAATTTTGTTTATACCTATATATAGCTTTAATTGAATATTCATTCAACCACTGGCATATATTTTCTGAAGACTGTAGAGGTTTTACGAATGCTTGGAACAATATAATGTTAAAAGGGCATAACATGTTTTGCGTATGTAAATCAAGAACAATAACATCTAATTTTAGTGCTGCTATAAACCATTGTGAGTAAATGTGAAAAATTTGCAATACGACTTTATAATGGCACTGTAATATATAAAATTGTGTTACTTATCACACAGCTTTCCTACAAACGTTTATTGAAAATGCAAATCTGGCATTTACTTTAAAGCGTAAGATTCTAGTCGATTTATTTTTCAATCAAACGTATGATAGAGATTGATTGGAATTGAGATTAACTTCTCAGTTACCGGAGGAAGCTAATCTAACTTCCAAATGCCAACAGCTAATTTCCCCAGTTAAAGTTTATTTATATGCAGAAGCTTGTAACTGAATATGAATGATAAGAACCGATAACAAATTAGTTCGAGTATTTTACAAAATATTAATCTTCTCCGTCTAATGATTATACTGAAACTATGTACTTAAACAAACTCACGTATACGTACAGGATTCATTTTGTCATTTGTGTATCTCTATCGATATCTAAAAGTATGTAAAAAAAAAAGGTAAAAAAAAAAACATCTAATTTTAGCACACAAAAAAAAGAGTTTTATTTAGTGTATACAACAAAACGTCATAAATATACATAAGAGATTAACATGAAATAGAAATATAATTTCTGACGTGTTTTAACTATATTCGTCGCGCTAATTGCGTTGTATTTGTATTGACTTGATGAATTGCTTACTCGGGATTTTTTTATTTATCTGGGGTTTTATTCCAACGACACTACAAGTCTTTGTCTTTTCCATTGGTTTTTCGTTTAAGGTGTAATCAATAAAACATGGTGACAAAAATAGATAAAAAAATGAATAGAACGTACGTCAACACTAATGTTCATGCTGATTTCGTAGCACTTTTATTGAATTTAATTGTGTTCTGCTCCTTGGATGATTGTAGGGTGTTTTATAAAGTCCTGAGAGAAATCAACACAAGTTTATTTGGCATGCTAATCTTCGGTCGTGAAAGTGATAATTTCCAGAAACATCATGTTTAATTGATCATTTTATCAGGATGCAATAAATATTCCTGAAATTTCGACAGTCCATGCGGTTTTTATTAATGCCGATTACATTGATTTGTCAATATGAGTAGCGTCCCCTGAAAACCAAAATCGGGGCATGTGCAGTCGAATCTTGGAAATGAAATGCATGCCAGAATGTTCTGCATGCATCAATAAATATAAAATGCGTTTGATTTTCTCTTTAAGTTATATCACGCTAACTTTAACTGTGTACTGCAATAGTTGATGCCATGGAATGTCCTATATTTTTTTTATAATTAAATTCTGGTAAATGCTTTGAGCATTGTTATTCATAAAACCGGTATGTTTCTATTATGAAATATTCAGACCCTATTTCTGAAAATATATTCTCAGAAATAACCAAGGAAAATAACCTGAATTTCAAAAACATAAATAAGGTCAGATATATATGTCACCTGACATTATTACCCGAACATCGACCAGATTCAACATCATATAAAGAAGGACCTCAACTATCACGTGCAGAGTTTTTCTTTTAAAATTTTAGCTGCTATAGTAGAGGGTCATCGCGAGATAGTTGAAATAATTCCTGATTTTTTTTAATTTACAGCAGATATTATTACAAGAAAATAGACCACCAAAATAGGTGGATTTATTTTTTTTGTAATTTGAGCCATCATGGTGGAGGGCAAAACATGTGGTCATGTGTGTAAAATGAAAAATACGCAATCTGTGCTAATAAATTTTACTTGTAATTAAATGTCCATTTTTGAATATCTTTATTATTTTATGTGGCTTTGTCATTAATATCGAGTGCGACGCCCGACTTGTCGTATTACCTGTAAAATACGGCGTCTCATGGAATCGACGTAACGTTGCACGACAAGTGGAGGAATGTTGATCCATTCCGCCCGTGGAGCATTTGTTAAATTCTGAAGATTATTGACAGCATGCATGGATCTTATTTTACGCCCAAGCAGGTCCCAAGTAAGTTCTATTGCGTTCAAATCTGGAGGAACGACGGTTCAAGGCAAGACGGAAACGCCTTTTGCATTCAGATATATGTACTGCCGAGTCCCAACGTACATCAGTGTAGCGGGAGCATGCTGGTGAATAAATAGAAAAGCTTCTGGTCTCAACACTTCATTAATTTACACAGCTGCACTGAGATTGCCATTCACAATGACCAGATCAGTTTTTCTGTCTCCCATGATTCCACCCCTTACTATGACATTGCCCCAGCAAAACCTGTTTCTTTCTACTACACAAACCCCAGCAAATTTCTCCCCTCGTCTTCGGAATACCCTCATCCTTCCATCGTAGTGGTTTAGATTAAATATAAATTCGTCAGAATGACGACTCTTTTCCAATGACGCCTTTGCCAACGTAAATGTTGTCGTGCACAGGTCATTCGGGCATCGCGATGACGTCCTAAGAGCACATTTCTCACGTAGGCTCGCCCAGGTCTTATGGGTCGGAGAAAGTGACGCAAACGCCTCTAACTGTGTCTCTACTTATACCGTACTGTCTCGCTGTAGCAGTAGCGGTTTGGAAACCACGTCTTATATCCGTCGGTTTTAAATGACGGTCTAATCTGGCATCAATTTCGCGAGGCCTGCAGTTCGACGACGATCACGAACTGTTCCAGTTTGCTGAAACCTTGAAAGAAAATTACTTGCAGTATTTCTGTGGCAACTAAATGCCCATGCGACATCATCATAGCTTCAAAATTTTGACATTTAGATATTCGCGGCATTGCAAGTTTTGAAAAAATAAAATGTTTTGTATTTTTCTTTCTTTAGGACTATGAAGAAAGTCCTGAGACATTTTTTAACGAATTTCACATTTATTCAGACAGTGCAGGGGCAAGTCATGTTAAACGTTTATTTGTTTGATATACAAACATCCGTGCATCACTGGGTTAATATGTTAAACTGTTTGGACCCATGCCCAGTTTCTTTTGCGTTTGGATATAGATATTGTTACATTCTTGATATATTTTGTCATGCATTTCTATAATAAAAGTCTTGATTACCACCTGCATAGACGGAAGAAAAAAGACATAAGGCTATTATTAAGGACAATGTAATTGATTCGTTTAGTCTGATTACTATCCATTCCTTTTACCGTACTTAGAAAAAATGAAATATCACCACATAGTGGTTTAATGGCCACATAAATATACAGTGATACAAAAAAGGATCAATTTTAGTCCAAATGTTTAAATTTATAAAACAAGTAATTCACGAAAACTGTGGCGTCGCTATCTAAGATTCTTTTAAAGATTATTTCCGCTGCAAAAACATAAACAGTCAACAAAGGAAGAATAAAAACGAAAATGATTTTTTTTTGGTGACATCATCATTATATTGAGCCTTAAGATTATTTTAAAATCACATTTTTTTTTTATAAAATACCGCCTTAAAAATAAATGTGATACAGTTAAGTTCTAAACTTAGAAGTTTTTGTTCTTATATTTTGTGGGTTTTTTGTTGATTTTTCTTTCTTTTTTATTTCCTGTGCTTGACGTGTCTTTTAACTTAAAAGTCTTAATAGTTATTCAACAGAATAAAGAGGAACATTATCTGATGTATAAAATGCAATACAGTAACAATCTTACCTTAAATTTCAGGTCTTTATCCGGGAAAAAACAGATATTGCTGTATCGCCATGTCAGTAATAGGATTATCCATAATATTCCATAATATATTATGCCCGCACCAATTTCTCTTTCACATATAAAGCCAGTCTTACTTAGGTAAAAGACAAAAGTTCAAATTGCACATGAACGAAAATATAAGTATAAGATTATACAAAAATATTTATTCGAATATATCTAAATATCATTGACATATTGACTTATAAAGTAACGGACTCATTAAAGCGTGTATTTATTAAATATCAATGCATGTGAAACGTAAAGAGTTTAGAGGTGAAAATAGCAATTGTTTATTTATTTTTTGCAAAGTTACGATCTCTGTAATCGTGTTATGTAAGATTCCTTTCCTTAAAATATCTAAATAAAAGAAAAACAGAGAGGGAAATTAAAAAAAAAATGTGACTAAGCGATAGAAATTGCTTTGCAATGCACTAAGTATTTGAATAAAATTTTTCTAAAGAACCTTTGATGTTATTTATGAGACAAAGCCTCCATTCCTATTTCGCCTACTGGGGACATATTTAATAGGCCACCGTAGATTTTCATGTATTATCCATATCTAATAAATAATTGCAAAAAATAAAATATATATATATTTGTATGAACGTGTCTTTGTTTTTAATTGAATTCCAGTTAGTTTTTCTAACACGCGTATTATTTATTGGAAGAAGTGACATTATTTATAATTTTATTGATTTAATTAATTAAATTTTTTTTCTATCATTGCATTCACTACATTTTAATATGTTCTTTCAATGTTTCATAAGATATATCTTACATGTCAGTAGAAATAAGGATTTCAAAAAGAAATCTAAAATATTTGATAAACTTTGGATATTCATTAAATCAGAAAAGGTCTCATATATAATGTTATAATGTATGCAATTTTGAATTGATACTTTTGTTGTTAATGCATATCGTATATTAAACATCGTACTTTGAAATCATTAATATTCGTGGGACACTAAGTTTCGTCGATTTCGTGGAGAGTTATATCCACGAATATTAATCCAAACGGAATTTTGTCCCTTCTATAGACCTTACGTTTTATAGAACATAGATCCACGAATAAATGTACCCACGAGATTCCCTTAAGTACATAATCAACAAAATTAATGTCAATGAAAATTAATGATGTTAAATTAATAAGAAAAAAGCGACGTAAAATATGGAAAAACTGTATTAAAATACAAATAATGATGTATCCATTTAAAAAAAGTTTTAAAAAAAAAACATACGACTTTATCGAATACGCAGATTATTTCCCTTTTCATCAAACGCTTTAAATGTTTATTTAAGTTATTAATTCGTCACTTTATATTTACATAATATGATATAATGAAATATCTTGGCGTCGTTGCTAAGAGTTGGAATTAATGATGAATATTGTACAAAATATCCAAGGTGAAACGATACATAATTCCCAGTAATATCACATAATTTTACATATCAAATGATAAAATGATTATAATTATAGCTGTTGAGGAGGCGGAGGATAAAATTTTTACAGTTGATGTTTGATATTATATTCAGAACACTGCGATGTGTATTCATGTAGAATACACTGAACCCTATTGAGTGACAAATAAATAAACGTTTAATGTGCAACCAACAATTGGAATTTGGAAATAATTGAATCATTTCAGTAGCAAAGAAGTTACATGTAATATCAAATTAGGTTAATGTCTCCCATAAAATTTACGGAAATAATCGAAAACGTTTCGCTCTTAGAATTACACTTAATTTGCATTTTCAATCAGCATTTGTAGACAAACATTAAACTAAATTGTATAAGAAATAATTACGATTCAGTATATTGCTTTATTTGAGGGTGATAAAAATAATATCATAATCTACCAAATGTCATTCCCGCCGACTTGTATGTTTGTTTGCTGTGTTTAACGTCCCATCGACACGCCGACATAAAGCGGTTTATCAGACCATTGTAATAAGTCAGAACAGCAGCTAATGAGTCTGAGTTTAGATACTAATGTGCGGCTTTAGAGAAACATGCTCGAAGAAATTGTATCATTTGTAATTCCGGTGTTATTGGGAATGAATTCCATTATGTGTGAAAATGTAAGACAATTATAGATATTCGGTAGGGCTATGATTAGGGTTAAGGATAAGGGTTATAAAAATTGTTTGCGGTTGGTTTAATGACATGATTATTTCAAAAGATGGTTATATGTGTGTTTCTAAGTATATTTGCTAAGTGTAGGAAATAATTAAAGAACTAAAGCGAATTTGCCTAACATGCGTTTGTAATTCGAAAAGCCATGGCATCCGTGCTTAGATAATAAGCAATACAAGCCATTTTCGTATATATTAATGCACTTGATTTTCAATAATTGGTGTTAACCACATAATGTGACATCATTTTTAAAACGTATAGGAATACATATATTAAG
The DNA here is from genome assembly GCA_021229015.1 of Solen grandis. Taxonomy (NCBI): domain Eukaryota; kingdom Metazoa; phylum Mollusca; class Bivalvia; order Adapedonta; family Solenidae; genus Solen; species Solen grandis. The sequence goes on along the minus strand of CM037781.1, from coordinate 72,194,294 downwards.
TGAATAACGTACTGATTTATTGTTTAATATGTGCTCTCTCTCTCTCTCTCTCTCTCTCCCCAAGAAACTTACATGAGTATACGGTACCTAAAAATTTGATTTACATATGAAAGATACATTATGTTTTCTTACGTAACCGGTTGATATATGTGTGTGAAACATTATGTAAATAATTTATATCAAGCGCCATGGTTTATTAAACCCATACATACAAACAAAACTGTTTCGATTCGTCTGACGTGCCACAGCATAGCAGAAACTTTTTATAATTAACTCATTTAGGGCTGTCCGCGAAACAGTTCCGTCTCTTTCTAAAATTCTTTGCCCGTAGCATTTTTTTCGAAATCAGAACTAGACATTAGTCTCCCAATACATGCCTTTTCTTGATGGTTGATTGGCAACTCTTAAAATAAGCATCAGACGTATTGATAAACAGTCTGTAATATGTCTTGAACGTCTGAATGTGAATATATTTGTCACCGAATCACATGATTATAGCAAAATGTATCTTTCTCTCTCTCTCTCTCTCTCTCTCTTTCAAATCATAACTATATCAAATCTGCTAAAAGTGATGATCTTCAAATTTGCAACCATTCAAACTGTCTACATGTAATCTTTATAGTGTAAATATATGGCGAATTTATTCCCAATGTCAATGGTGATTACAGTGGTATAAAATGATTTTCAATACATTAAGCACATATGTTTTTAAAAGAACATTAGCCCTGCAAAAACTAAATATATAAATACACTTTTTCATTCACGCAAATATTTTTCTTATGAAAACATATGTAAGTATTTCTATTTTATTTGGATCACTTGATCACTTGATTTTAGCCTAGGAATACCAATATGAATGATCTAGAATTAACAAACAAACGAAAAGTGAAGTCATTACTTATAATGGACGGTTCCGCAATTTGTATGACACTCCTCCCCATATTGATAGTTTGACAGTTTCTTTTCATACCTAGGTCAAGTGCTCACAAACAATATCACAAACAAACAAAAAACACATGTTCCTTTGAGTAAAGTAGGTCAACTGTTCACCATGTCCTTTACACTTACACTGGTTTGATGAGCCGATTAATGTAAACATACTTGATTTACAGTTTAGGAACCGTCCATTACTGATGAAACTAACAATTTCAACGATCTGCTCCATGAAGCCGATTTTGTGATGGATCGTAAAACTCTGTAAGACAAACTTTAAAAAATGGAAGAAACAATCTCACTTTAATAATAAAGTGTTTGTATTTCAAGCAAACATGTAGTTTGGATGTATTCATAAAGTTGTGAGTTGGTCACTTAAGCTAACAATCTTGTTACTTCATGAAATATCTAAACTGAAATTTTCTTTTAATCAGAATGATTTTATGACGGATCGTTACATTCTTTTGAAATTAATAATAGTTAATTGATCAAGCCAATTAATAAAGCAATCAGAGAGTTTCTGCGTGGGATTTTCACTAATGAGATTGCATTGTATACGATGCGTGTTACATTTTACATATGTACATATTACTTGAATATATTTGTATTTGCTAACATGTGTTCTTAAAATATATTGTATATACATATATATTCTGTTAAGGTGTTTACTTTACCATTTTATTTAAACCTTAGCTTGCAGTCTTTGTGACTTAATTTAAAATGAAATCGGAATTAAAGACTTGTAGTTGAACAGTTGTTTCTAAGCGACCATTGACGTTTTAAATAATGTCTCATTTGTGTGATAGGATATCTAGTCGTAAGGGAAATATATTCCAATACGTACGTGGAGTTTCTGTGTAAAAAATAAAATTCAGCGAAAGACAAACATTTTTCTCAAATATTTCTGATAAAGTCGTTGTTGTATTACAAATTCTTTTTCCCCGGTCGATCGGTAAAGAAATACTCAAACGGTTTTATCATCGTTACATTTGAGGTCGCTTTGACCCCAGTTAACATTTAATTATCCTAATCAATCCTTGATATCGATCTGTTTATTGCATTAGCCCCAATATAACACTCTTGGATGAGTTTAAATCACGGCTGGACTAGATGACGTTGCATTTCAGTCATTTTCCGGAGCGCAGCTATCAGACATTATAGAAATATAAGTTGTATAATAAATGATTGTCAAATTGAGACATAGTTCCTCGACCTCGGACAGACAGACATATTCATTTCGCAAAATTTACTATCGTGGACAGATAAGTAGAAGTCGTAGAAAACATTCATTCAGACATTCGTTACCTTTCTTTTTTATAGGCAGACCGCTTACCCATTTCTCTTCTCATTTCAATTATATCATAGTTCATGATTTTAGTTTGTTTTTACTTGGCAATACTAGGAGTAATTGATAATCAGATTTGCATTCGAAGCTATTGAAAAAAGTGGGAATGGAACAGAAATGCACCGGCGCATGGCTAACGTGTATGATGATATTAGTCTTCGATACTCCACAGCTGGAAACAATGGTCAGTTGAATTTAAAAATTGAAGGAACCCAGTAGAGAATTCGTTTTGGCAGTTCTGAATGCATATACGGTCAATAAGGACATCATTTATGTTTGGAAATTGAGAATGAACGATCACAGAATATACTCAAAACGTAATCAGAGGGACTGGGCATCTTAAACATTCACATTGTTATTCATGGACATATAGAAATGTCGGGTAGATCGGAAAAGAGTTACTGTTACTATAAAAGACAAAAAATAAAGGGAAAGTTATTTGTTGGTGTACTATTTCTCCACGCCAGTGCTATTTTGCACAAGTACATACAGGTTATTATATTTTAATGAAATATGTTAGGGATTAGAAAAAAGAGTTATTATCTAAAGAAAAGTTTTAAATGATTAGATATTGCATAATTCGATTAAAGAAGCATACATATAGCACAAATATATATTCTATTTTTGATCATAGAACTAATAGGCAGATATGACCATAATTGCTGTCTTGCTAATTACTAAACAAAAAGGGAAATGCATTTCCTTCTTAACTTAAGAAGAACAGTTGTTATAAGAAGAACGATTTATATCAGTACTCATTTTCCCCTCTAAATGTTTTTGTTTTTTTTTTGACAATTTTTCATGAGAATAGATGATTTGGGTGTTCATGATGCTCTTGGATGACGAAAAACCCGACTGACTTTTGTCTGTTGAAGAGGGTTAACCTGATGATTTTTTCTTCTAAGTCTACTGGACATCCGTATTTTGCTACTTGACATATCTGTCTCACGGCGCTGACGTCATACATTAAAATTATGTAATATACTTTCACAATAAAGGCTTCTTGGCTTTTTGAACTTAGGGGCCATGTGTTGTCAACTACTTTTGTGGGAGAATCCTTTTAAATACCAGTTGTAGTGACTGTTACATTTATGGAATGTCTGACACTGTTAGACACTGTCTAGATAAAAGAATGATACAGTGATATATGTGAGCCTTTTCCTTCTAACGCAACGTGTGTCTGAGTATGAGTGGCATTGATACATTTTATTGGTGGTAATGGATTATATTTCATATTTTGCTAATATGTATACCGTCAAATACGCCGAGAAAGACAAACCCAGTACCGGGCCTAACGGTCAAATTCCGAAAATTCACATTTTCGCTTATTAGTGCTTCATTTACAGCAATATTTTGAGTTGTAAATAAGGTGACGGCCCACAATTCAATATAAATGTACAAGAAAATTGGTTAGATAGTGTTGTGTCTTTTGTTTTGAATGACTTTATATTTAGATGAAAAACACATATAGAACTGTGTCGGATGTGTTTCAAAAGATATTTTAAATGTTAATAATGGTAGCGTCTACTGGAATTATTCTCACCACTGTACCGATTGTGTTTATGTCTATCAATTAATCTTACTTTAAATTGAGGAATACATATGTTTATTTTACCAACTTCTTTTGAAATCCTAGCAGTTTGGAAACCGTAAAAATATTAAATGGTTTACATAAATGTAAAAATGTTAGGTATAATTCATAACATCTTGGAACAATCTTACTTTCTATTTATCACTAAGTTTCCAATACTTATTTAACATATATAAAAAACGTAAAGGTAAACGACTGCATTTTAAAACAAATAAATTACTCCTTCGTGTGTAATGCGATATCGGTATTATTTGAGTCTTCAGTACATTAGATCGAAGTTTCTAAGACCAACCATATTAAATCATTTACATAAAGATCTTGATGGGTCTTCTATATCTATCTTAGACCAATTGTCCTTCTACTGTCCAACCATTAAAGCCATTTATATTACTGAAATATTACTGTTATCTTGACCTTGACTCAACTGTGCATTATGTGTAAAGATATCAAGCGCCTAAAATACATTCACAGTCACGAGTCAATTGAAGTATTTGTATGCTTTAGAAAACACTTTCCTTGTTGCATCTTAATATTAAAACCTTTTGTCAAACACTTACACATTTGATTTGAATGATACAGATAAATATTAAATATATGTCCTCTAGACATAAGACCGTGTTACGCACTCATCATGTTTGATAGTCTGAAGATGATTTCCGCTGTAACTGATAAAACATTATGGAATTGTGTGTGAATGTTTCAGTAGAAATTATATTACTTGCTAATGTTTTATACTGAAACGAGTATGTATATGTTATTCGATAGGTAGTCAACGTGAAAAGGTTGTTCCTATTACCTTTCTGAAAACCAAAATTGACCTCCGAGGTTGAAATATATCGGTTTTGAATTGAAGAACATGTAATACAATTCTAACTTAGGATTAACTGTTGCAGCGAGTAGTTATTAGCAATAATTGTGGCCCTTAAAGGTAAAGTCACAATGCAACGCAGGTAGAAAGCAAATAAATTACCAATGATTTTGCAAAATAAACTTTCTAATGGTATTTATAAAGTGTAAAGAATTGTTAACATCAAATACAGAGCATCTTCCGTCAAAATCTTTTCTAAATTGTTGTTAAAGCTGAAACAGTTGCTATGTATCCAGAATGAACTAGATATGTATTATTATGCATTAGGGTCACAGAGAAAAGAAAAGTGTTAAAACTGTTATGGAGTATTTCTTTGAAATATTAATTGATAATTGTACATGCGTGTGTGTGTGTGTCAAGTTAAGATTCAAGCTTCAAAACATTATTCAATTGTAACGTAAACCATGTTTCTTGATACATACAACTTTAATTGTACAAAACAATAAATCATGAGCACGTGTACATACATAAACAAATAAGTATTCCACACCGCAAACCCGCCAACATCAATCCGCACAGAGAGGGAGAAATACGACATCCAAAAAGTAAACGTTATAATGACAAGTAGAGGAGGATAAATTGATGCAGTAAAAATGTTCCTTCACAAGTCAAATATTTCTTCAATAAGGAAAATACTTAAAACGTAAATCATGGAAAACGTAAGTTTTACACTGCATTATATACGTACAATTATTCAATTTAATAGGGTTACAAACATCAATTTGTTCACACCTCAGGAAGTGGGAAATCACAAATCAACTCGAGGTCAAATATCAGTTTCAGGCGCAAAGCAGTACCAAATTTTAAATAAAGTAGGCTCTACAATCTCAGGCACTAAACATATCAAGAAAATGCCCTTTTCATGACTAGCTAATGACATAAGTTCAGTAAAACTTGTTCTTCATTAATTAAGCTGATCAGACGCCCTCAGTGTTTTTCTTTGAATTTCGATTCCCATACAAACCACTTGATCTAAATTATTTTTACAAATATAAAGGCATTTGCTACATTTACGTATATATTGCTTTTACTATTGTCTTACCTATTTGGGTTTACCGACGCTTCGACAGTATATAGAGAACATAAGAAACATAGTTACGATTTATGTTTCTACAAATAAGTTCACGTGGGTAGTATCATGTTATTTGCTGTCGAAGCTTCATATACAATCGTTTATTTATTATATCTAAAGTAAAGATTATTAAATAGAAAATTAATCAAATTATAAGGGAATGCTACACACGAAAGAAGGCAAAATATTTCTGTTATTTATGTTTTATATTGACCGAGATGACAATATCTTTGTAAGAAATAAGAAAGAGGGGAAAGGAAATTCGGAACACACAGACTGTATCACACTGTCTCCTGTTGCCTCGTTTTGGTGGATAAAGAAACAGACGTTGATTTTAGCAATTTATATCGAACACAAATCATTGAATCTAACGAATTCCTTAAATAAAATCAAAATATGGCTATTGCAAAGAATTCGTGTATTGAAACCAAACATTTTTTGTGAAATAAATTTCGGTCTGTTTTATTTATTCTCTATTTGCTTCTTGTTACATGGTGTAACGTGATTTTAATTTGTTAAAAACCATGCATCACATGTTTTATATGTCAAAAATAACATTTTTCTGCTACATTTTTCTGGAGTTTACAATTTAACATGCAACTATTTGTAAATACTCTGTGTACATAGATTTAGCCAGAAGGGTTCTTTCAGCTGTAATTTATTTTTTGGAACACCAATTGGAAAATTTATGTTAATGATTGCTTTATAAAGATACCTTCCTATATGATTTATAATTGGCACTTGTCCGGTACTCGAATCAGGGGCCGCCGTGGCCGAGCGGTTACAGTCGTGGACTACAAATCTCTCAGCCCCTCACCGCTGTTGGTTCGAATCCCGGTAGGGACTTCGGATTTTTCATGTGAGGAAGCCTTCCAGCTGCCTTGCGGTAGGTCGGTGGTTCTACCCGGATACCTCTGTGTACTCGGGGTCTTCCTCCACCTGTAATTAGCTGGAAATCGCTACTTGATTATATACTATTGTAGCGACGGTAAACCCCAATACTACAACAACTCGAATCAGAGAATCGAAAAATGTATGACAATTTACATATATATTTCTCGACGATTCTTGACTTTACAGTTTTCTCTAGAATGAAGGAACACATCGGATCAAAGGATATTTATATATAATAATACTATGATTTATAAATTCCAATTTCAAGTTCGTAAGAAATATAAGTCAGTTGTGACTTACAAAATCACGAGCTGTTAGAGATATGAAACGTTGAACGTCAGTTCATGTGATTTTAATCTATTTATGTTCTAAATGTCACTGGATATTCCAAATAAGAGAAAACAGAATAGACAAAAAGAGCTAACAGAGTTCTACATGTCATCTGAAAATACGATTTTTTATACACTTTGGGCGAATGAATATTGCTTAGTATGTAATGGGCAACTCACATCATCGTAAAACCTTAAAGACATTTAAATAACGTATCATTAAAAATTTTAAAAAAAGCATGTCTGGCATTTCATTGCGTATTTTCCAATCGAAGGCATACATTTCAGCGCGGACTTAATTTAAAAATAACAGATTGCAATGCGTTGTTAAATCAGTGGAAGTAAACGATAAATATTCAGACATAGATACTTTTGTTTATACCTATATATAGCTTTTATTGAATACTCATTCAACCACTGGCATATATTTTCTGAAGACAAATCAAATTAAGAACAATAACATCTAATTTTAGTGCTGCTATAAACCATTGTGAGTAAATGTGAAAGATTTGCAATACGACTTTATATTGGCACTGTAATATATAAAATTGTGTTACTTATCACACAGCTTTCCTACAAACGTTTATTGAAAATGCAAATCTGGCATTTACTTTAAAGCGTAGGATTCTAGTCGTTTTATTTTTCAATCAAACGTATGATAGAGATTGATTGGAATTGAGATTAACTTCTCAGTTACCGGAGGAAGCTAATCTAACTTCCAAATGCCAACAGCTAATTTCCCAAGTTAAGTTTATTTATATGCAGAAGCTTGTAACTGAATATGAATGATAAGAACCGATAACAAATTAGTTCGAGTATTTTACAAAATATTAATCTTCTCCGTCTAATGATTATACTGAAACTATGTACTTAAACAAACTCACGTATACGTACAGGATTCATTTTGTCATTTGTGTATCTCTATCGATATCTAAAAGTATGTAAAAAAAATTTAAAAAAAAAAAATCTAATTTTAGCACAAAAAAAGAGTTTTATTTAGTGTATACAACCAAACGTCATAAATATACATAAGAGATTAACATGAAATAGAAATATAATTTCTGACGTGTTTTAACTATATTCATCGCGATAATTGCGTTGTATTTGTATTGACTTGATGAATTGCTTACTCAGGATTTTTTATTTATCTGGGTTTTTATCCCAATGACACTACAAGTCTTTGTTTGTCTTTTCCATTGGTTTAATCAATAAAACATGGTGACAAAAATAGATAAAACATGAATAGAACGTACGTCAACACTAATGTTCATGCAGATTTCGTAGCACTTTTATTGAATTTAATTGTGTTCTGCTCCTTGGATGATTGTAGGGTGTTTTATAAAATCCTGAGAGAAATCAACACAAGTTTATTTGGCATGCTAATCTTCGGTCGTGAAAGTGATAATTTCCAGAAACATCATGTTTAATTGATCATTTTATCAGGATGCAATAAATATTCCTGAAATTTCGACAGTCCATTCGGTTTTTATTAATGTCGATTACATTGATTTGTCAATATGAGTAGCGTCCCCTGAAAATTAAAATCGGTGCATGTGCAGTCGAATCCTGGAAATGAAATGCATGCCAAAATGTTCTGCATGCATCAATAAATATAAAATGCGTTTGATTTTCTCTTTAAGTTATATCATGCTAAATTTAACAGTATACTGCAAAAGTTGATGCCATGGAATGTCCTATATTTTTATAATTAAATTCTGGTAAATGCTTTGAACATGGTTATTCATAATACCGGTATGTTTCTATTATGAAATATTCAGGCCCTGTTTCTGAAAATATATTCTCAGAAATAACCCAGGAAAATAACCTGAATTTCAAAAGCATAAATAAGGTCAGATATATATGTCACCTGACATTATTACCCCAACATCGACCAGATTCAACATCATATAGAGAAGGACATCAACCATCACGTGCAGAGTTTTTCTTTTAAAATTTTAGCTGCTATAGTAGAGGGTCATGGCGAGATAGTTGAAATAATTCCTGATTTTTTTTAATTTACAGCAGATATTATAACAAGAAAATAGACCACCAAAATAGGTGGATCCAATTTTTTTTTAATTTGAGCCATCAAGGTAGAGGGCAAAACATGTGGTAATGTGTGCAAAACAAAATTGAATTTAACCTTTTTTTCGAAATTTAAAATTCAAAAGTTCGCTATGGCAAAAAGATGTCTGCATTGATTAAATCTTGTTCAAATGCAAATTACAAAACATTTATTTCTAACTCAGGTAATTGTATTTTTAAGTCAACTATTAATATGTCACAAAGTGATTTGAATTTTAAACTTTGACTTATTTTAGAAATTATTTCAAAAATGTTTTATTAGTTTTCAAAAACATGAAGTACGATATTCATAATACAATATTGACAAGGATTTTTCTGAAAACAAATATTTTTACGTAATAATGAAATCAAAGAAAGTAAAGGTTATATTTTTTTACATTTATTTGCTGATGTATGAATTTCATTTTTTGTCTGATTGAAGACTATGTTTTAATACGAAAACAATTTTGTAGAACTATTAAACTGATTAATACAACGAACGTCATCGGCGGTCAAGATAGCGGGGTCGTGAATTTGATTACTGGTTTTCCGCATACAATACTGTTACTTATGTCATTAAATGCAATCTCCAACGCAGGAGATCTTCGTGGAACGGTAATGATTTATCTATGATCCTTTGAGGCTTTCACACGTGTCATTTTGACCGTTGTTGACACATTGGGTATATTCAGGATAGTTACAGGACTTGTTAGGCACTTGCATGTATAATGCGACTGTTTGTAGTAAATTGCAGAACGTTTCGGTTTGATACTCCAAAAAGGAAGTACGATATTTGTCTCAAATAGACAAAAGTTGTTGTTCCATGTCTGTGAAATATATGCACTTGTGACGGTTAAAAAATCGGACAATACAGGAATAAAACGGCGATGAATGCGATAAAATGAAATTGTCTTAAGAGATAAATTGCATTGATTGCAAAATCTCAGGAACGATGACAGCTGTTTCCTGCTTTGAAATGTTCTTAAACATTGCCTTTTAAGAGGACACGTATTATTCTATGTATGTAAAGAAAGCCTGTATATTTGATTATGTTTGCATATTTGATGTGCTATTGATATTTTTATTTGCAAATCAAATAAGCGTTTTATGCCCATGAGGGAAAATTTTGACACGACATAGCATTGAATGAGTACATGTTTATGCGCACCGTGACAATAAAATAACATTCACTCTAGTATTGCAATTTAATTTGAATCCTGAAATAATGCAATACATTCAATTTATCAAAACAGTATCACTGTTACTTATGTGTACGAACTAATGCTTACTGGAAATCAGGTCATGGATAATGCCCGTTGCTCTTAAATACTGCGCATTGCGTGAGTTGTCATAAACAGAATATCCAAGTCGATGACTCGTGGGATATCATGGACATTTAACAATGCGAAGCAGTAAGCATGTTTGTTTGAAAAGACAAGAGAATACGTTGCGACGTTACCCAGGGGAAGATGCGTTGTTCCAGTTTTAGTGAAAATAATTGCTGTCATAAAAAAGATCACATATCGTGTGATTTTAATGTGCTAAGTATTTCCGTCAGCACTTCACGTCGAATCGGTGAATAATAGGAGGGAAAGACACGCTATATAATTGTACAGCAAACAAATGTAAATTTGTTCGTCATTTAACAATTAGAAAGATTTGAATACAGTAGTATTTTGAGAAGATAATCATTGGATATAAAATGCACACAAAAAGGTTATGGTTTTGAAAAGTTAATATCATATGAGTGGAACTCAATGCCTAAAGCCTCCTTCTCACGTCTTCTTCAATATTTTTCCCTTTCTAGGTAACGAGTCCTCTCCGGGAATATGTTCTAGTAACTTACAGAAGTCTTAAATATTAAATGAAGATGTCTTGAAATTTTAGCACTCTACTCCAAGCTAGAAAAGAAATAAAAAGGGACGGACTAAAGCCAATATTATAAGCATCACCATTCACTCATATGAAACTATATTAACCGAAAACCAAATTTATAAACGTATACCTAATGAAAAAAAAATGAATATTACGTCAGGTCTTTGCAAAATAATTACATCTTTGTTAGAGTTTAGTATATTGTTTATACTATAATCATACGTTGCTCTCGTTGAAAGCAATGCGCATCTAGTTTTTCTTTGTTATCTTCTGAAATGATATCACCGTCGAATATACAAACGAAACTTACCCATCTCGGTCTGTGTTTTTAATCAATATTTTACCATCACGGTTATGAGTTGCATCCATTGTAATATTGATCACTGAATGGCTTGATATAGTTTGTACTATTATTGCAGTCTCTGAACATATTAATTAATCAAAGGTCACATGGTGTCAGAAGAGAACATAAAGAGACCCAAGTGTCAAATTAATAACATGGATGCTTACATCTTAAATAAAATGTATCTTTATAAAATATTCATTTATAGTATTGTATTATATGTATCAACAGGCTACGGTTACAAACACAATTATTCTATTAAATTAATTATGCTTAATGGGTATCATTCCTATAAATATATTATTACCATTCTTGTCTGACATGGTTCTAAAACACTTTTTCTGTAGAATAAAGTTGGTACGTCGTTTATCGAATCGGTTTAAGCCTCAGAATTACTGATGAATCGATAATGTATATTGGTCGACGTTTGAGCCATTGTAAATCAATTCATGTAATTGTTTTGAATTCAAGTGAGGCTATAAACATAAATCGAGTATGCATTTGAAATTTTACCATATCACATCTATTGAGTTAAAGTTTTTATGTGTATGCTATATATATATATATATAATTAAACCTGGAATTACAATATATATATATATGCTCTATAAAATTTCAAGACAAGTTTTGTTTCTTAAGTAAAGTCAAATAATTATGGACATTTTTATTTAAAATAGTAATTCATCACATTCATAATTTGCATTGATATTACCTGTTTAAGTATCACATTCATAATTTGCATTGATATTACCTGGTTAAGTATCACATTCATAATTTGCATTGATATTACCTGTTTAAGTATCACATTCATTATTTGCATTGATATTACCTGTTTAAGTAAGATATTCTGTCTGATGATTCAGATTTTAATTAATTTAACTTATCATGTAATCTATATTATATTTAACCAACACACGACAATACCGACGTTTTACAATCGAAATATACAGTAAGCTTCTGAATGAGAACATGAAGCGGACATAGGACATTTAACTCTGTGAAATCACCATGGTTATACAGTTTCTTACTAACTACTTTTGTCATATGTAAGATGTGAAAACGGTGATAATACCTCTCGTGTATTTCTTCAACAACTGGGGAAAAGGGAAGGAAATGTGAAATACAAAAATGATAAAACATTGGAATATATTTTCATTATGGCTTGATATTCTGTCCCACAAATGAGCCAAAATTAAAATATTCATTGACCTTACTGCAGTGTCAACGGCTGCCGAGCAAATAGCTTCGATTCCGATTTCCAATCATGCAATTTATACCCAACATATTTTTAACAGCACACATATTTCTTTAGATATACTACATATTTTTAAGTCCACATATATTTTCATAGAATTTTAAGTTCATAAATATGTTTGGTAAACAGATATTTTGAGTATATTTTATTTATTTTTATTTACGATTTCCAATAATTACATTCCCCTTGCGAAGCCCCTTTCCGTAGTTTGTCTCCGTTTGATGACACAACCAAATAACGCTACGAAGAAAAGAAATAAGCCCAACGATTACTTGTTTATTTTTACAATATTTGCCAACATTTAAACAGCACATCAATTTGCCTCACAATAAAAGATAAATTTAATTGCAACACAGTAATAACTTTTAACAGTTATATAAAACCAGAAAATGAATTCTAGCCCTGGAATACATGTATATAAACAGGATGGCAGAGCAAACATATGACTCGAGCGAATATTATCAAATTCCCTAGTAATATTCCAGAAAATGGACTTAAATCATTGTGCATTAGCAGTATTAAAACCTTATATGGGTCATTCGTGCTGGATTATTCGCTGTCACTCTCTGAAATGAGCCGAATTCGCTTGAAAATTGGTGTTGCTGTGAAAGTGCATTTTGTTCATTTTTCTGATTGATTCGCCACTCGTGAAAATATCACTATTTATGTTCACTCAGTGAAATTATAAATCGATCTCACATCAAAACAAACATTTTTTTTCTTTTTATTTAAAGCCTTTAAGGCCAGAAATAAGCTGTTATATTAAAAAAAGACGTCAATATTGGCGGGATTACCTCGCGTGCGTGACGTTTTTTATGAGTCATTTCTAGCGTAAAACCCAGCACAAAAAAGTAGTTATGTTTGTTTGTTGTTGTTGTTGTTTTCACGGACACACAAATTTAATCAATATTTTTATGTTTAAGTCCCTATTTTAAGATTTAAACAAAGTGGTACATCAAACACGTGTGCATATAGTATACGCAATATAATTCATTCAAACATTATAAAAATAAATAATATAGTTTCATTTTCTCATATATGCACTATTCAAAAATAACATATTCTATATTAAGTCATATGTGTCTTGAAGTAAAGCATAATATAATAAACCGACTCATTTGTATCACTGTTTAAAACTTCTAATGTGTTAATATTGGAAAAGAGTTTCGTGTATCGTGCTTTATCGCAGAATAATGAATGGTGTTGCGTTCATTAATCACTGTCGATCCGTGCATTACTCTGCGATATAGCACTCAAAATGAAACTTAACATATACTAGCATATAAAAATGTATTCATGTTCATATAAAACTGTGACAAACACCGTAAGAAGTTCAAAATGCCATGTAAAAATGAAGACCTTGTTACACAGAACCCAACTACTTCCTGTTGGGCATGCGCAGAGACATATTTCAAGAAACGTAAGAACGGACCAAGATTGCACAAACAAAGCGGGAGTAGAATGTGTTAACTAATTGTTTGAGTTCATAAATTGATTATCTTTAATTTCTTAAAAATATTTCGATTATTAAGGGTTAATCACAGTTTAGAAGTTGACTAAAGGGGCCAACCTACAACTACTTGAATACTTGCAAAACTTCATGTTTACCTGGAATTAAACAATGTTATAAGCACATTATATTAATAGTGACATAATTTTCAAGCCATAAACATTTTTTCTAACTTTTATACATATTTTGAACTACATTTTATGCGTATAAAATATTTAATTAGAGAGAGAAGGAGAGAAAGAAACTGTTATATCAAAATCAAGTAATTCGTTGACAATCCAGTGCATCCAACGTCCAGACATTCTAGACATATTACATATTGTGTATCAGCATGTTTGACGCTTATTTTTAATATTGTCACTCATCTATCTAGAACGGCGGTAGACAAAACTATCCTAAATACAAATAAATTTAGATGGAACAATTTCCCGGACAGTCGTATGCAATACTGTAGCACTTAGGGCGTAAAGAACAAGTTTTGTTTGTATGTATGGGCGTAATATCTCATGGCGCTTGATATTGATTATTCATGTTACGTTTCATAAAAATATCACTAGGCTATACGTTTAAGGACATAATGCATATTTCATACGCAAAACAACATTCAAATAAAACAGCATTTACAAAATATATGAATTTATAAATATATGAAATATTCACTTATCATATAGTTAACAAAACTTATTGAAAATCAAATACATTATTATACATGAAAATGACATGTATTACTTAAACACGGATACAGTGGTATTTTGAATTATAAATGCATGTTAAGCAAATTCGCTTATATTCATTTATGATTTCTATTGATAAATTTTATGAGTTCAATAATTTAAAACTATAAATACAACCGTGTTTTTAAATATCCCAACACTAAACCTAACCGTAAAAACCCTTATCATTGTTTATCATTGTCCTTTTTTCTCTACCTAAACCATAGCACTGACGAGTATCAGTATATGCCTTTCATATACACACTCCATGAAATCCATTCCCAATATCACCAGAATTACTTACAATTCCTTAAGTTCCTCAAAACCCGTATATCTTAACTCGCCATCCATAGTTCTTGCTCTGATTTATTACAATGGTGTGATAAACCGCTGTGAGTCGACGTGAATGTCATGTGGTAGATTATAATTTAGTTTTTATCACCCTAAAATAAAGCGATATATTCAATCGTAATGATTTTTAATACAATTTAGTTTATTGTTTTCCAACAAATGCTGATTGAAAATGCAAATTTAGGGTAATCCTAAAACCGAAATATCTCTCTTCGATTATTTCCGTCAATCTTATGGTAGACATTAATTTAAATTGAGATTAACTTCCAGTAACTGAAATTAACTTCCAAATTTTCAATTGTTAGTTGCACAATAAGCGTGTGCTTATTTGTCACTCAATAGATTTCAATGTATTCTAAATAAACTCTATCAAATTTATCATTCGCCCCTCCTCATCAGCTACAATTATAATCCCAAATTTTCCAATATGCCTTATTACGTTAATATCATTTGACGACTTAATAATTTAAATCAATATGTAATGCGTTTGAAGAGAAACAAATTGTTTGCGTAATAGATAAAGTCATGCGTTGTGTTGATCTTGATTCAATGAGCATTCTTGATTTGTAATTTGATACCGTTTAAGGCATTTTTATGACCATATTCGACGTAGCGTTTTTTCCTATTACGATTATTCGTGTAATATATGCGTTTATTACGTACGTATCAATTCAATATGAAACACTGTCCCATATAATGCATATTATTACTTCTTCAAAAATATTATCAATAGTTAATAAGTAGAGGTATTGATTTTACTAATTCTGTAAAATATTACTCATAAAACATTGCTTGTGAAATTGAAGTGAGTATAGTAATATCTTTAAAAGTTATTAGTATCTTAATAATATCAGATTAAATTCAATATTATTAGTACGTAAACATATACATTTTTTTGTTCATGATCATAATTAATAACAAAACAAAAGTCACATGCATGTTACGATGGCACATAAAGAGAGAGAGGAGAGGAAGAGAGAGAAGTATGTATCAATACATATACTTATCAGAATGCATATCAACCGCTACATATGGTAATTAAGCAGAACAGTGATAACAGATACAATAAAACTATTAATAATTGATGATGTCAGTTCTTCCATTATGTGATTCGCGCGTTGGGAAACTTACTAGAAAACAAGTAAAAACACATACACATACAATGTAATCGTCTACTGAAAGATAGATAGCATTTTGTATCATGCTATTGAATTTGATATTATGTGAAACCCTTTCTCTCTCTGTCTGTCTGAATTAGATAAAATATAAACGAGGATCTACAGTGACCTACGTAGTATGTCGCCATTAGGGTGGAAAGGAAGGCTGATAAATAGATGCCATGACTCTATTCTTTAGAAATTGATATATATATACTTAGCACGATTCATAACATCTGAAATCGCATATTAGATAGGAAAAGAAATTATTTTGCGTAACTGAAAATTTTAGATTTTTTATTATATATGATGCTCTTATGTAACTGTTATCCGATGTGCGTGTCTTGGTGTCTTGTTGTAAACATAAACTCTAAATCCAAGACGCACCGGTTATTTTAAATTTGACAATATTACCCGCGAATTAGGTTAACGAGAACAAGCTTTGACTTTACGCAAGGGGTAATTTCTGTATCATCAAAAAGTAAACGAGAACAATAAATGGTTATCCTAATTTCCAAGCATATCACAGAGAGTTCAGTGAAAAAAATAAGGTGTATGCAAACCACCTTATTTTTCACAACACTACCTTATAGGGTTCACTGAAAAAAATGAGGTATTACAAAAAACTTAACCGAGATTCGAGTCAAAAGAGACGTAATTCAGAAAAAATCCATGACAAAGTTATATACTCTTACTTAAGGGTACAGGTGGTGGTCTTAAACCAGTAATCCTAGTTTGAAGGTAATTCCTCAAAAATGTTTAGTGAATGGGTGAAGTTGTACAAAAAACTTAACCGATATATAAGTAAAAAAAAGGTTCCTAATTTGGTCAAAATCCACGATAGAGTTATGTACTCCTGCATACTGGTGGAGGCAATGGTCACAAACAAATACTCCAAGTTTCAAAGTAATACCTGAAAGGGTTTTGTGAAAAAAGTGAGATGGAAAGAAGAACTAAACCAAGATTCTTAGTCGAAAAGGGGTAATAATTTGGTCAAAATCAGTCACAGAGCTATCCATTCTCGCTTACATGTGGGGATGATAGTCTTAAAGTTCTCCAAGTTTCAAAGCAATACTTCAAAGAGTTCAGTGAATAAAAGTGATGTGGTCCGAAAAAAACTTATAGAGATAAGAGAATATCTTGATCAAAATCCATGAAAAGGTGATCTACTTTTGCCCACAGGCAGGGGTGATGGTCATAAACAAGAATTCCAAGTTTAATAGCAATACCTTAAGTGCTTCAGTTATAAGTGACGTGGTACGAACTTAACTGTTACGGCGACGCCGACGCTCGGGTGAACACCGTTCACGTGACCATTTCCGAATTCATTACACTATAATAATGTAGGAAGGAAAATCGAAATTGGTGATTCAATTGTGTGGTCTAAATGTCTGGGATCTTTGCACATTTATTATATAAAAAAACAATGTATTTCAAAATTATATTGAAAACAAATATTAAAGTTATTTCTACGTAAATTGAAACAGGTACAAAAACAAATATTAAAGTTATTTCTAAGTAAATTGAAACAGGTACAAAAACAAATAGCGTGTGTAAAATTGCTGTTTAAATTGTGTTAGGGAAATTGTATTGTGTTTTACAACTTCATAATTTTATGAACAAAAAACAACAGTAACTAACGGTAAACAACAACTAAAGGCAAATAAAAGAGCGGTAAAAGCGACGTTGTCCCAGGCGTAATCCGGATCGGAATATTGTGAACAAAATCCCATTGAGGGCATGGATTATTCATGATCTTCACAAAGTGCAAATAACTGGTTTATCACAAGAGCCG
>CM037781.1:72126099-72176099 GCA_021229015.1 Solen grandis | reverse complement strand
TGGTAAAGTTCGTTTTATGCTAATTTAGTCACACTACACTGCTGTGAAACAACGGTACAACCTGAATCGTCCTTAAGCTTTATAAGACTGATACAGAGGTTTGCCCATTTTTGTGTTCTTTCTACTTGTTAGTCGAGATATTTGTTGACCGGTCTGTTTTCAAGCATATATTTACAGATTTGTGTCATATTTCAAGTTATCACTTCCAGGGTTAGAAACTCTACACAGTATACTAAACAGACACCCAGGGGAATATGAACTGAGGATTGATCTGGAAGATTTCGATGGAAATCTTTGTAACGCCACCTACGACACTTTCGACATTGCCGGTGCACGAGACAATTACCGCCTGATGGTTGGGGGGTTCAGAGGAAACTGCGGTAAGGGATGATTTCAAAAGATAAAAAATCAAACATGTCTAGCTGAAAAGTAAGAGCGTCGCCATCTTTAATCAAGCACTATGTAATATAGATCTATCCCCAAGTAATTTACTTTTTTTTTAATTTCAAGCGTAAAAGGAAAAAATAAGCTTGATATCAAGCGCTAACCGTCATTTTTAGGCTAACGGCAGCCAGTCTTACGTACCGCTAAACGTACATTATGAAACAAATCAAAGCGCCCAATGCGCCTAGAGACTGTTTGCGGGTTTGAGAGAGTTCAGATGACTTATTAATAGCAACTAGAGATGCAGGAAAACGTGTGAAGTTTTTTGTGTCAGCCAAATGACCTTTGCTCCTATCGAGTTCAACCCTGCTTAAACGCTTGGATTAGATTTATAGCCAGTTCATTATGTAATTCTAGCCGTCAGTCTCTCTGCGCACTTTGATTAATATACAAAATGTATATTGCATGTATAAAGAATGAATGGATGGGCCGGGAGATTATCCTCGTACCTTATGGTTTATTTCATACGGCTTAGTGTTGATTCGCATTATCCGATACAATTTTCAATATCTATTGAGTAAATCGTTTATGTAAAATTATAATGTGAAAAATTGGAAAAGCTTACAACTTCAGCTTTTGTTTCCTATTGAGCATGTTTATTTTGTTCAATTCAGAGAAAATATTTGTATGCATGTGACTACTGTAACTAACGGAAGCTACTCCAGTGGTTTCTGATGATTTATTACTCATTTCTATGTAAGTGTGTGTGTGTGTTTTCCATTTTATATCAAAAGAACATCAAAATATCAAACGAAATTGTAATGACCGTTGAATTACAATTATATTTGATTTACAAATTGTAAAACACTATATTTTCGGTCATATCATTATGAAAGTTGGTGAAGTTACAGCAGTTTATCTGCAAGTCGATCAAAGGCGGAGGCGTCACTGAGCGCCATGCCGAAGAATTGCTGGCATTGTGGGATATCGAAAAATGTTGCAATAAAAATGTTTCCTTAAGTGAAGTGTATACTTATTATGATCATTTAGCTACGCATTCTGAACATTTACCTTTTCCATATCCAACAATGTGAGTAATATAGATCTGCCGGAACTACTTTTTTGGCGTAGCTGTCTATACTTAGGGATGATGACGTAAGACAGTGCCAGTTTCCGCATGACTGAAAGACGGTGAACTTATAACAATGATGTTTACTCCGTCTATTGCGATGGAGGGGACGCTTTAATTAATACCGGGTTTTTATTATCGTTGCTGATTTTGACCTCCTAGGATGAAATGCTTCACAGATAATGACTTGTACATCATATTACCGTTAATTTAATCCCCACTATCGCTTATCTTTTTTATGATATTTCTTGTTCATAATTACATTCAAGAAGAGAGGTGCAATATGCATGTTTTCGACCTTCCATTAGAACTCTATTATACTTGTCTTTTACTATTTTCTTGTAATTGCTTTGGTTGAGTGTTGAATGATTAAGATAAGCTCTTAAGACATTAATAAATGATGGCATATCATTAACATTGTCCTTCCTGCGTCATGAACTATAAATGGAAATCAATATTTTACTGTAACAGTTTGACTAGGTCCAACACATTATGTAAATCAATTGTTGGGTCAAGTCAGCCATGTGTTGTTTCTTCAGGTGATGCGATGGCATATCACAATCAAATGCAGTTTTCTACATTCGATTCTGACAATGATGACCATTACCGTAACTGCGCAGATAGTTGGAAAGGCGGTTGGTGGTATGGGGCCTGTTACAACGCAAATCTGAACGGCGTGTACTACCCGGATGGAGACACTAAACAGACGGATTCTAAACGTATTAAGTGGATGAAATCGCAAGAATTATATATACTTTTAAAAATGACAGAAATGAAAATAAGAAGAAAGTAAAGTGTGTGTATGTGGTCCCTCTCGAAGGTTCCAGGATCAGACTAGTACTTTGCGCGAGTGAAGGTCATGAACACAATATGTTCATTGATTGATTGATTGTTTGACTGATTGATTGAATTTTTTTTTGGCTTCCCCTCGCTGTGACAGTATTTCAGTCATAAAGCGACGCCCAGCTAATTACAGGTGGAGGAAGACCCCGAATGCATGGAGGCATCCGGGTAGAACCACCATAATTTGTTGATGGTTTGGTATCCCAATCTTCTTGTATAATAGAAAAATGTTGGGAACTATGTAGATACCCGTTGTATATAGAAACAGACATGATGAAATGATACGGTTTTAGGTAAGTTTTTTTAAGTAAGGCGTAAAAAGTAGTTATTTGTTTCCACTATGACCTGACCGAACCTATATTTTTCATGCTGACCCCATTTTCCCATAAAAATATAAGAAAAAAAAGTGAATAATAAAAAAGGTTTTGCCGACCCACCGACCCTATTTTATATGATTATTAATAAAATACTTGACACTTGATAACTTACCGCGAAAATATCGAAACTCATTCAAAATGTAGACTTCTTTTTTTCAAATAAACTTCATATAACCTTGAAAGCTAAGAATAAAGAGATGTCTATCAGTTATATGGGGGGGGGGGGGGGGGGGGGGGAAAAAAAAAATAATCCTAGTGTTTGCAAATATATTGACCTCATGAAATCTAAAATTAAGAAATTGTTAATGGACCTAAGCAAAATGAAACATGCATTCATCATGAGAAATACCTTTAATCTATAAATCATTATCAATTAATACACGTCATTCTTATTTGCTTGGGTTTTTGTTTGTTTGTTTATTGGGTTTATGCTTGTATTTTTTATTTCAATAATCAGGGACTCTATATAACATAGAAAATTTTTATAAATTATTTATTTTTTTTTTTTAAATGGTTCTTGTTTTAATAGATTTATTTTGGTATATAAATACAAATAATGTGTCAATTTTGACTTAAATTTGTAAAACCATTGCCATTTTCCCACCACACACATACATACACGTTAAGTTTCGTTTACATATCTGCTCTGTAAGATTCTAGTTCTCAAATACACAGGCAGAATTTCTCTTCTTAACTTTGAGCTTTTATAACGTTAGTATTTGTATAAATTATTATCAGAGAGGTTATTTAAATTATATTTCCACCTAACGATTACAATTACGAAAATAGCATTTTTCTGTGCAATGTGACTTTCACTTTCCGCATTTATTTGTCAGGAAACAAAGACTAAACCATCATTAACAAGGGAGAGAAGAAATATATATATATTTTTTTAAATTTCTACCGACTCGCACATCTGTGAACAATCTGTTTTAAATATGGAAAATATTTTAATAAATTCAAAGGTAAAAAATGTATAACCCCAAAAACGTTTCACTGTTTATTTTGTTTAAGGATAAATCCAATCTTTTTTTTTTAAATTATTTTTTGCATATATCCATATTTGAAATATCTAATCCTAAAAACAATATTTTTTATTTGGTTATAAGCTACAAATCTTGTTTTTAGTATTCTGCAGAGTAGATGCACACCTATTTTTAGCCATGAAAATTAGAATTAATCAGAAATAGGTTGTATTTCTAAATGTCACCAGCTTTATTATTTTTAAATTACTTCTTCAGAATTATTTTATGAAACCAGCTCCGTGATGAAACAATTAAATTCTTCTAAACTCACCATGCTCTTCTAATTTTTTATCTTGAAGGGTATTTTCTTCTGAAAAGGAATACCAGCACTATGTTCACTTTTTTGGTTAATATTTACAAATATAATAATCTATGTGTATTTTAAATAATAAGAAATAAAAAAGAAAGAAAATTTTAATTTGCCATATTTTGGAATAATGTATTTGTAGATGATGATCATAATTTGCGATCAATCCAGGTAATCAATGCAAAATAAAACGATATCAAAGCTTATATACCAAATATCAACATTGATTATTATAGAGTATTGCTGTTTTGTTTGTCACTTATTTACCAAAATGTATCAATTTACAATAAAATCAACACGTGACTTTGTAATGCCTTGAGTTGTTCCTACAACTTCCCCCGATTTTTTGTTGCTCATTCTAGTTTAAATACAGGGTATTTCCAGTCGTAAAAAATGGTACTGTACCTTGCGTGGTGCTCAGCATATAAGGGTAGTTCCAGGACTGGTTGGCCTGGTGTCGGTGGGACGTTAAACCCAACAAACAAAATACCGGGTATTTAGCCGTTTTGAGTGGTGCGTTTTGAAAATATTTTCTTCCTTTCCAACCAGTCCTTCGACTACCCTTATATGCTGAACACCAGGCACAAGGAAGGTTTGTGTGAACATGTGTTTGTGACTATATTGTACCAATTGATTATATCCATGTGATTCTTTGTCGTAACCAGGAGACATTGTGCTCAATACACGGCTAGACATACCAGAAATGTAGAAAACTGATACTAAAGTATCTGCCTCACTTTGCTCTCTGAACATAAGGGTAGTTCTAGGACTGAGAAACCCGTAGTCAGGACAAAGATGTAAATACCTAAATGTAGCTTCGTGGTCAAGACAAAGACTGAAATTCCATACCATATCTTCTGGGTTCTGATAAAAAAACAACTTTGCAATGATTTATAAAATTATATCCAAGCATTACGTTTAAAACAAACAAAAAATGTTAAAATCAAAATTTTTCATCTAAGTTTGAATCAGATCAGTTCACCGAAAGCAATTAACTCTATTTGATAGATATAAGGGATGAATGTACCCCTCTAGAATGGTTTAAACATAACAAGAAGCCACGCTTACATTCCACAGTTTACTAGAAACATTCTGACTAGAATAAGTCTATACGGTTCAAAACACAGATCCTTTTGGCATTAGTCTTACCTACAAATTACATACACAGCATTTCACAAAATATAAATTTATCACAATAGTACTATCAATACAAAAATATATCCGGTATCCTGAACAAAAATATGAAAACTCTATATCTGATCCTTTAGTACAGTAAGGGTCCAACGCAAAGAAACAAATCGCATCCAGTTACCGTAATTACTGTTTGTATTGGTGACAGGTGTATATTCAAATACGGATGTATGAAGACTACAGTCTTATTAAGATGTTTGTTCTTATATGCTCTGTTTATCAAAGTAAAACAAATAGACATTAGTGACATCTTACAGGAGGCCACTAATCTAGAGCATTGGGCATTTTATACGGAGAAACCTAGAGGAAAATCTGAGATACTTTAGCCATCATGGCTTGAAGGACCATGGCTACTGACTATGGAAGTTATGAGTTTGAATCCTCTGGAAACAAAAATGGCTTTTTAAAATGCCCAAGTTCAAACTTAGCAGGTGGAGAAATTAATGCATAAGAAGTAAATGTAACTAATACTGGTATTTTATACTTCTAACTTACAGAAAATAAAGAGTACTTACTTTTCCACATAATATAAAGATGCTTAAGGATGAAAAAAAGATAAGGATAAAAAAAAGTGATACTTAATACATTTATATTTGTTCTGCCATGGTCTTAAATGCAATAAATGTATTTATAAGATCAGATCAACTTAGGGCTTTGATAATGTATTTAGAACTAACAAGGTAAGAGTTTGTAAGACTGTCATGGTTATAGGATATCCAGTAGAAACAAAACAGATATTTTTGCTCTAATCAATATAGAATAACCTGTCTTACATCATATATTAAGTGAAAATGTATATTTACAGCTTTTCTAATAGGAACATAAAAAAGGGCATAACTCCTTGTAATTTTACCAGACTTAAGTACACCCATCTGCTATTTATTTGAAGTAGTAAAATACTGGCCATGAAGATGTATAAGCATGTATTCACATGATACACAGTGGTAATTCTACCTCAAGTATGTCACTCAACTATCACAAACTTATAAAGAGAATGCTTAGAAAATTCTTTTATAAAACTAGGAGGAAAAAATATTGAACTAGAAAAAAATCCCTGCTATATATGATGGACTAATTCACTTCGTTAAATGAGATCAAGAAAGTATAAAAAAAATACAGTAGATGGATAAAAAAATCTACCTTTCTGAAATAATGACACAAGTATAAATATTTGCTGCTTACATACCGTTCTGTCCAAAACCTTGTTAAATACAGTAATTTCAAGGAGAGAATCAGATTGTCTTCACTGTATATTTTAATTCTTATTTCATTTACATTTAACAATCTAATAACTTAACACATCAAGAAATACCTAAAATATCATCATACATCCATTTACATTATGTTTAAACACGATTCCTTTGGCATAAAAAAGATCATCAGTAAAACATTTACAATAAAAAAATTTAAGTTATTTATTTTTGGCTACTTAAATACAGTAGGGAGAGTATTATACAAATGTGCCAGAAAATCAATTAAGAAAAGTTAACGGAGTAATAACATGACTTTGGGGACCTAAAATACTAGAAAAAAAATTGAGACTAGATGATGTAAACAAATAAGATGAAATGACAAGGGAAGCTCAGACTTCTGTCACTGAACTTCACATCAATGCTTTCTTGTTGCATTTGCGGTATCTTACTATTTTATATCTAAACACTTTTTAATGTTATGAAAAGGGATTTATTCACAGAAAGTTAATTACAGAAGTTTTTATTAAGAAAGTAAGAAATAAAAAGAAAATACCCTTGCAACTTCTGTTTGAATATGAAGCTTCAATTAATATGAGTTAGTAAAAATAACATCTGATAAAGGTACATCAATTAATAATTAAGAAGAAAGCTACATGTTTATATTAATACCGCAAATATTGCAAAAATATAAATAAAGAAAATAACCTCATTATATAAAAGAAAGGCTTGAGTATTGCTTAATTAGCTGTTACATGGACCCGGTTCAAGATAATTCATTGTTAATCTTGATGTTTTACAGACTTTACAAAAACTATTAAAAAAGTCTGACTGTAAAATACTAAAACAATGTTGTGTGATGTCAACTATAAACATGCTTTTCTATATGTCAATGTCTGAACTCTGTTTTATAAACAAAACAAACTTCAAGAAAAGATGATATTGAAAGATATATTACTGAAAGACAAACACTTTTTCACTACAAAGGGTTTTGCACAACAATCTCATTTATTCTCATCACTTGAACTTCTATAACAGACATTTCATAATTACACACTCTGTTATAACAAACTTCATTATAACACTCCATTATAAATATCATATTTAACACTATTATAACATGAACAACTCATTATAACATGCTCTATCATAACACACTCCATTATAACACATTTCATTATAACATGCTCCATTATAACATACTCATATTATAACACTCAATTATAACATGCTCTATCATAACACACTCCATTATAACACATTTCATTATAACACACTCCATTATAACATACTCATATTATAACACTCGATTATAACATGCTCTATCATAACACACTCCATTATAACACATTTCATTATAACACACTCCATTATAACATACTCATATTATAACACTCGATTATAACATGCTCTATCATAACACACTCCATTATAACACATTTCATTATAACACACTCCATTATAACATACTCATATTATAACACTCAATTATAACATGCTCTATCATAACACACTCCATTATAACATACTCATATTATAACACTCGATTATAACATGCTCTATCATAACACACTCCATTATAACACATTTCATTATAACACACTCCATTATAACATACTCATATTATAACACTCAATTATAACATGCTCTATCATAACACACTCCATTATAACATACTCATATTATAACACTCAATTATAACATGCTCTATCATAACACACTCCATTATAACACTCAAGTATAACACACTCCATTATAACATACTCATATTATAACACTCGATTATAACATGCTCTATCATAACACACTCCATTATAACACATTTCATTATAACACACTCCATTATAACATACTCATATTATAACACTCGATTATAACATGCTCTATCATAACACACTCCATTATAACACATTTCATTATAACACACTCCATTATAACATACTCATATTATAACACTCGATTATAACATGCTCTATCATAACACACTCCATTATAACACATTTCATTATAACATGCTCCATTATAACATGATCCATCACAACACGAAGTCCAAACAAAGGACACTAAAGCTTTAATTTATAATTTATTTAGTTGATATAAGGTACATTTTAAATCCAGTCTTATTAAATGCAGCATTTAGACCTTAACTAATAAGACAGCATTAAAATGGAGCATGTTTCTCAGGGCTCTCCTTTGACCCTTGAGATTTCAGAAATGGTGCCTTTTGAACCATGAAAATTAACAGTCAAGGGTCAAATTTACATTAAAAAATGAAGAAAAAGATGTATAAAATCTTCAAAATATTGTCATTTTTACAGTTATGGATCATTTTAACCCTTGAGCTTCCCTGACTATGGAATTGCATATCAAAGAAAATACTCACTATGAGAGCTATTTTCCTATCATGAAGATAAATCTGTGCTAGGTACCCTTGTGCCTTTTTTGCTGTGTTTGAGTTGACTATAACTATATCCCAAGTCATATAGCCACATCCAGCTACTAAAGATACAGTATAATTCAGTATCTAGACTATAACCCCTAAGGTAGCATTATAATGTACTCTAGTGTCTTTACACCCACTATAATCACAAGCAATGGGAAGTTCTGACCATTTAACATAGAATCAGTGAAGTTGCAACAATGTGCCTGTCAAAATATATATCAGTAAATTGATCAATAGACTAGATTAATGTTAAATATAAAAAGACTAGACATTGTTTGAGATTATAAAGTATCAAAACCATTTGATAAAACCCCACAGGGTAGACAAACATCTGTTAAAGAGATATATCTGAAATAACTGATGTCATAGTTTGCAAGAAAAAAAAAGTGAGTGCCACTTACTCAAAGACTGTCATAATGTCAGTGTGGAAACTAAACTTTTTCCAACACAGTGTTATATATGACAATATTATAAGCAAATCACGGATACTACTTGTTCATGGATACTACTTGTTCATGGATACTGCTCCCATTCATTATATCTTCTTAAAGACTTATATCATTTAACCCTTTCCCTCATATAGACTCATTTTGACGCACTCAGTAGGTACCACATAAAGCCTGATCTGCACAAAACCACAGTTAAACCTTACCAAATTTAATTACAAAATCCTCATTTCCAGACCACTGAGGAGCAGCTGGTTTTATGCTGTTCGCATAGGTCTTTTCATGGTGTCCTCTATGAGGGAAAGGGTAAATAGGATCATAACTTTCAGGAAAAATGAAATTTACATTTTACTTTTATTTCCTCTTCCTCTATGTTGAAATAGCCATGAAAACAAATCATAGGAATTTACTAAAAATTGAAGTTTGCAGAGCTTTGGTAGAGCAAAATGAAAGGGTTTTTTAGACTAATTAAAAACTGAACTAAAGAGTTCTATTTATCAATGTCAGGCCTAGTGCTTGAATTTAATATTGTTTGTTTAAAAATGGATTATTTGCAGTGTTTCACAGTTGTTTTGGGATTTCCTCAAACACCCCCCCTCTCCACACACATGCAAACACACACCCCTCTTCCTATGATTAAATTGCATCCTGACTTTCTGTAAAACAAAGAATTTAAAGTAAATGGCCTTAGTATCTTCTCTTTTTTTATGAACAAAAAAAATAACAACAACATAACAGTGATTAATATCCACATATCATTACTTTATCCCAGTCAAAACCAAAACCTATACATACCTATTCACTTTCAAATCCTGTTTTCTATTTATTATATCTTTAACTATGACCTTGTCTACCTAAATGACCATTTAAGATACAAAATAACTGTATATATAAAGTGTCATGGAATGCCATAAGCTGAACTTGATATACTGAATAAAGTAGAATGGGGAGCAACATGTGTCTCCCTCATAATGTAGTAATGCCAGGGTGTAGAAAAATATCTAGAACAAAAGTAAAATTTAGATCAAAAGTAAAACATGAGATCAAGATAAAACTCAATAAGAACACAACAGTTGTACTCACTGTCATATTTAAAATAACATCTCTAGAAATATACATGCATGGCCTTCACTTTTAGTGAATCATACTGACGTACATAAAAACACTGTTGTTGTAGTTTGTGTATATTCTTTTTCTTGCTTTTTGAATAGTCCAAATCTCATTGCATCCCTGCAGTGATTACAGATGTATTCAATAGACTTACAGACTAACCATTAGTTACAATAGGATAATAGGTAGTCAAAAGTTGACCTGGTTTCACTATTAAAAACTGGAAAGGTGTTATTTCCAGAAAATATTTTCTATTCTATTTTCATACTACATTTTAGGCCAGCATGTAGAGTTATGAGGCCAGCATGTAGAGTTATGAGGCCAGCATGTAGAGTTATGATGTTGATTCATACAATAATCATAAGTTATTGAAATAAAAATAAAATATGATACAAAATCTCAAAAAAAGATATACTGGTACTGATGTATTACTTAATTCAATGCTGGCTTAACTTGAGGTAAATCATCCAGAGACCCATATTATGTGGCAATACATTTGCACATTATCCAAACAATACGCAGTAAATATTTACTGTTTGTGAGTATGATTTCCTACTCATCCAGGCTTTAAACCCTAATGCCATGTCACTAAGCTATAGTGATTCTGATTGTGATCCATCAATAAAGATAATTTATTTAAAAGGATTTTTCTCTACTCTGATGGTAATTTTAATCTTTCAAAACAGAAGATAAAAATATCACCTCCTTGCTTAAATACTAAATATTTACCCTTATTTATTGTCTCTCAATCTCTTCCTCTAAAAAACCTGCCAGACAATAGTATACATCAAATATCAATGGCCCAAACATCAATATCATTAGACCAGTAGCAAAGGAGAGAATACACAAGTAATTCAGACACCAATATTTATCTTAACTCTATGTCAAGAGAAATCTGAAGACTCTCTTAGATTATACAGATTACCAGGTCAAAAAATGATATGACATCTATGAAAAATAAATATAACTAAAAAATATCCAGTAAAACTATTGACACTACACTTTCTTACAGCCCGTCTTTTCAGCTATAACACACCAATTTGCATGATCGTAAAAACATTGCACGATATGTAAATCTGTCACATGATTTAAGGATGAGAGACTCCAATTCTCCTTCACGAAAAACGTGATAAAAACGGCACAGTTTGGATGAGAAATTGTCATCAGGCTCAAATATAGAGTCGTTGTCAAGGGAGTTCTGTCTCCGTGGAAACAGTTTATGCTGGTACACACTATCCATCTCAAAGTTTTCCTCGTAGACGTCAGAATCCTTGTCATCGATACTGCTAGTAACTGAGGGCTTCAGTCCTGATTTGGCAAAGGCTTGACAGAGTTGACCAGAAATAAGATGATTCCCACCATTGGAAAGGCAATGTTCACCACTGCCTTGGTTTTTATTTGACCTTTTGCACGTCCATACATTTTTACCAGGTTTGATATTAAAGTTCTCACATTTACATTCACATTCTTCGTTGGCACTTTTACTGTTGGCTTCCTTATTTAAGGCACTAGGGTCTTCACATTCCTCCTCATTCTCTTTATCTAGACTGATCTTCATATAACCATCATATATAACCTCAACTGGATGTACAGAAGACTCATCCATATCTTCACATTTATTCTGACAGCTTTCTTTTGAAGTTACAGCTACTCCGTTTCTTTTATTCACTTGTTTTTCGATAACATTTGATTCCAAAATGTCAGTACCTTGCTTTTCTTGATGAATACCAAGCAAACCTTTTGACTGTGGTCTATAATCTGGAATTTCTTCTATTGGACTCTCATGAATAACTTCTGGACAACTACTGAGAGGAAACTCTCTTACTTTAAAGTTAAGTTCACTTGCTATATCCAACTGTTCTTTACTGAGCTCTGGTTTAGTAAGACTCCTAGGAATAGGATGAACTTCTATTATGTCCCTGTAACCCTCATCAAATGATTTGTGGTGTTTATTTATTCTCTTAGCTGAGGCACTTTTGTCATTCTCAAAAAGCTTGAAGAATTTTGATTTAACTGTGCTAAAGAAAGAGGATTCTCCTGCTTTAGATTTTGTAGTTTCTGGTTTGAAATTTACAAAGACTTCATCTTGAAGAACCTCTTCAGCATCCTGCACCTCAAAAAGATCAACTAAACTTTCTGTTTCCTCCAGTGTATTAATGGGTGGTACATCATTGAAGGTGTACGGATCAAGTGAATTCTGTTTCAAAAAAGGATTTACCTTAGAGCAAACTCTTTGGTTTTTACATGATTTAATATTTTCATTGCCTTTTGTTAACCTTGCACTTTGAGAATCTGATCTTATATTCACTTTGCCAGTGTCATCTTTATTAGCTACCTGTGTTTCACCAACTGTCATACTAATAGCCTTATCAACAGAACTTACAACACCCTGGATTTGATTCAATTGTTCAAGGGAGTGAACTTGGCAATTCGTTTTATCATTAGTTGTTATATCATTTATCTCCCTTTTCAGTTCTTCTGTGATACCCTTTCTCCTCATTTCATCAAGACAGCCTGTTGACATTGCTCTCAGAGAAGCCTCAAACTTTCGACACTCACTTATAAGAGTTGCTTTACTATTCAAATACTCAAGGTTGCTATTTTCATCCTCAGAAATCTTGTCGCAATTTTTGTTTTTTGTCCGGACAGGACTACCACTGAAGTCCAAGGAATAGTAGCTGGATTTGAAATTACTAAGTTCACGCAAGTGAGTGAGATCTTCCAGGCTGACTGAACTTTTCCTTGGAATGGATCGTGGCGATCCCTGAAAGCTGTCGTTGTCTTTTGATTGGCTGAACTGGTCAAGAGACTCATCCTCGCTGACAGAACTGGTGCTTGACATCCCACTGATGCTGGAATGGCGGGAGGAAGTGGATCCTGTAGGGAAACGTGTGGTGTGTGAAATTTTGTTTTAGGCAAAGTCGTAATTTCTTTCATATATATAGAAAACAGAATTGACACAAGAGGGAAAGAAAAAGCATCTTTCAACAAAAATTAAATGTTTTATTTAATTCATCTTTTTTTCCTTCAAGTTTTAAACCATCTTACCTTCATGAGATCCTTTTATTTGTTGAAAATATGATTTCACCATTGTGTATTTGAATTCTTTCCACTAAAAACAAGCCAGTCAAACATACCAGCCTTTTACAGTAGCTGGTTGATCCAGTTAGGTAAACTACTATCAGATCTTTGATTAAAAAAATAATTCTTAAATTGTTTTTCTGCTATTATTATTCATCATTAGGTAATAAAACATTAAGTCATAATGATGAGATTATCATGAAAAAAAAAACTGTTTAAAACTATTTGAATTTTTTAATGACATAAGTTGAAAATAATTATCATTTAAAACTGCCTATAAGCTCAATTACATGTATTTCAAACAGCATACAAAAAAATACCATACATATTTAAAAGCGTTGGTTGCTTGTGAAACTAAGTTCGCCCATTAAGTGGTTAAGGATAAAATAAACGGATGAAATGATACATTTGGCCCAGCCTACCACTGAGAACTGTGCTCACCTGTCCTTTTGATTTCTTTCAAACCTTCATGCCAGGGGATCAGGACATCTTGACTGTCAAACTGCAACAGTGTCAAAATGCTTACAATATGTTGTTGTTGTTGTTTTAAGTTTTTGTCATCGCAACAGTATTTCAGTCAGCTAATTATAGGTGGTGGAAAACACCCAGAGTACGGAGGCACCTGGGTATTAACCACTGACCTGCCACAAGCCAGCTGGAAGGCTTGCTCCCATATAAAATCTGCATGTCCTGACTGGGAATTGAACCCACTGCTGTGAGGGGCTAGTGGATAGTTAGTAGATACGTATTCATATAACTAAAATAGGTATAAACTGACAGACAACAGATAATGATCAAATATGGCAATGTATTAATCATCTCAGTATACTATCTATATAACTATCACTAAAGGTGATTAATATCCCCCCCCCACCACCTTGTCATCATCTAACGTGAGTGTAAGCCAGGATGTGACGTGATACCTATATAACCTCCATTTGACGCACTCAGAAGGTACCACATAAAGCCTGATCTGCACAAAACCACAGTTAAACCTTACCAAATTTAATTACAAAATCCTCATTTCCAGACCACTGAGGAGCAGCGAACAGCATAAAACTAATCAGCCTGTGAGTTACTCGCAGGCTGATCTGGTTTTATGCTGTTCGCATAGGTCTTTTCATGGTGTCCTCTATGAGGGAAAGGGTTAGCATATATAAAATATGCAAATGTTTAAGTAAGCTTTCAATTTTAAAGCAAAGAGTAATGTTTTATTAGCGTCTAACCTGAATGAAAGAAAACCACAAAGTTCATTTTGATGTCTGGGTTGAATACAGACTGGATCCATTACAATGAATTCTGTTATAACACAAAGTACAAAATAAAACTGCCTAACATTGGACCCCAAAACTTATCATGATTTGTTAACTTGACTTAAGATGTACATCCACATAATATTACAGTTCAATGTATTGCTGTTTCAAGATTTAGACCCCAATATATGTGGATCAGACTTGCATTAAGACGCCCTTACTTAATAACTGCTTGCAAGACTTACACAAATATAACCCACCTTCCTGTGTTTCTGCTCATATGCCCAGACATACAGCATGAGGCGACCCCCGGGGCGCAGAATTCGTGTCAACTCCCGGATAGCCTTGATCCGTCTCTCACTGGAACAGAAATGGTGGATCACGCCAATAGATACCACTCCGTCAAACATCCCGTCCCGAAATGGGGTCTGTAGATTGTCGGCATACGCTACTTCAAAACCTAGGAAAAAGATCACCATTTCTTGTATGAAAAATTGATATAACTTCTTCTATATGAATGTATAGTATACATGTACTTACAAAAAAATCTTACATACTGAGTTTAAAATGGAGGATCTACATTAGAGCCATTATAACAACTTCTGTGTGTTGGGGGTGGGGATGCAACCCCTGATCGACTGGGTGGATATTCTAACCACACAGGTATCAGGAAAGGCCTAGCATGGTGCAAAATTGGAGTCCAAGTGGTACAGGTGTCAAGTCAGCAACTTGAGTGTTCCTGGTCTGAAGCTGGCCATGGAGTCTGTGACTTAAAAATCTCTCAGGCATTCATTCTTCTTCAGGAGGGTGTCCATATGTATTGCATAAGTGATGATTGCCATATGGGTTTAACATCCATATGACA
Organism: Solen grandis; assembly: GCA_021229015.1. Taxonomy (NCBI): domain Eukaryota; kingdom Metazoa; phylum Mollusca; class Bivalvia; order Adapedonta; family Solenidae; genus Solen; species Solen grandis. The sequence continues at coordinate 72,160,455 of CM037781.1, read as the reverse complement.
ATATTTCAGTCATTTCGAGACTGTCAGCATAAGACAGGTGAAGTTTTGTTTGTTTGTTGGGTTTAACATCCCGCCTACAGTATTTCAGTCATTTGGAGACGATGTCTACTTGAGACGGATATAGTTCTGCCACACTGTAGTATCACACCGTAGACATGTGGCATGATACCACACCCAGTCACATTATCCTAGCACTGGGCCAACCAATCCTGGAACTAAACTTATAGGGAGCTATACTTGTACCATTTTTTTACAGCTTTGGTGTGTCATGGCCGGGGAACAAACCCTTGACTTCCTAACTGCGGAGGGGACGTTTTAACACTTGGCCACTGGGTCCAGTGAGACAGTTACAGTGCTGCCCAACTGTGATATGACTCCGTACACATGTGGTATAAAACCACATCAAGTCACATTATCCTGACACATGGCCAACCGGTCAAGGAACTACCCTTATATGCTGAATGCTAAAGAATAGAGATACACCTGTAATATTTCTTTCAAAATTGGTTTGTTTTAACCCTTTCCCTCATAGAGGATACCATGAAAAGACCTATGCGAACAGCATAAAACCAGATCAGCCTGCGAGTAACTTGCAGGCTGATCAGGTTTTATGCTGTTCGCTGCTCCTCAGTGGTCTGGAAATGAGGATTTTATAATTAAATTTGGTAAGGTTTAACTGTGGTTTTCTGCAGATCAGGCTTTATGTGGTACCTACTGAGTGCATCAAAATGAGTCTATATGAGGAAAAGGGTTAAATAAACAAAATTATGACATGTGAGGGGAAACCAATACATAAAGATTATAAACTCTGATGATAAACTGACCTTTTGACCTTGACTTGTCCACCAGGGGCTGACACACATCTATGCCCACCTTGTAGGTTTTCTTATTGATACTCAGGTAACGTCCATTTCCACATCCTAAAATAGAGATTTTCCCCCTTTACACTACAACTATAACTAAAGGTGATCCCACCATGTCCTCCTGCAATGTGAGTGAAGGATGGGACAGGATACAATAAACATGATTCCTCTATAACCCCCACTTCTATAAAGTGAGCTCATAAAAATGCACTTGAACAATGGCTTTTTCAATTTATCATATAATGCATTTGAGCTATTTCATTTTAAAGTCAAAACAAGTAGTTAATGTGAAAATTCCATCACAGCTGGATGATGATTAATTTTGAAAAAAAAAGGAATTGCAGTAGACTTTTGAATTTATGTCCAGATAAGAAAACTTTTATGCAAAATTTATTTCTTAAGAATCAGTCAGTCACCTAGTGTTCAATCTCAGATGACCTTTACTCACAAAGTTAGAAAGCATGATGACAAACATTCTGGCTACTATTCATGAACACTTGATCTAAACTGTTGAGTCTATGACTAGATAAGAAGACTTTAGCACAAAACTGATTCCTAAGATTTGACCTCATGACCCAATTTTTGACCCATACTCACTCAAACAGACAAAATAGAAGGCTTTAATGTAAGCTATTAAGGAATGCCTTTGTAATTTACAAATGTTAAATGAGAGATCCATCTTATTGATAACAAACTTAATGATAACAAACTTTCTAGGTCTCTGCTCTATCAAATTTAAAAATGAAAATAATTGAACAACAATTATATAATTGATGTAACAAGAGCTATCACTGAAATGACCCTTAACTTGCACTATCTGGTGCATGCCCTAGCTTATTGAAAAAAATCCAAGCATGAGTTGTGCCCTGGTTATCACATGTAGAAAACTCACCTATATCTGCCACTAGTGAGCCAGGCTCAAACTTCTTCAGGAACCGCTTGACATTGGGCCAGGCCTTGTGCTGAATATCGTTCACGCTCGACGCTATCTCGTCATATACCTTTTGCACGTGCACCTGCTCAAACTGGGCTCCGTGCTTGCTGGACTTTGGCAAGATAGCTATATCAGCCATATTGATTACCTCCCCTTGCCTGGTTCAGAATCCAATGGCCTTTCATCCTGTGGGTGGAAGAACAAGAAGGTAAGTACAACCAGATTATAGCCTTTTTAAGTGTTTACCGTGAAATTTTAAGCATCTATTTTTAGCTTCTGTTAAATATCATTTCCCACTCATGACTTACTTCAACAATTATTGGAAATCAGTATCACAAACCAACCTATGCATTTTGAGTGAAGCACTGATCACATGATGTCCCAGACTGGCCATTGGAAAATCTGATGATCAAAACTGCAATATTCCGAGAACCAATGAGGTAAAATTGAAATGCTCTGATAAATGAGAGACTGCTTAACCCTTTCCCTCATAGAGGATACCATGAAAAGACTTATGCGAACAGCATAAAACCAGATCAGCCTGCGAGTAACTCGCAGGCTGATCAGGAAAACCAGATCAGCCTGCGAGTAACTCGCAGGCTGATCAGGTTTTATGCTGTTCACTGCTCCTCAGTGGTCTGGTAATGAGGATTTTACAATTAAATTTGGTAAGGATTGAGTTTGGCTTTCTGCAGATCAGGCTTTATGTGGTACCTATTGAGTGCGTCAAAATGAGTTTATATGAGGGAAAGGGTTAAAACGATTTCTCCTGGAAATTTTGATGTAATTTTACAGTACCTGTTAACATTACTAGGAACTTTAGAACCTTGCTACACCAATCATAGAATATATATGTTTAGCCATTGAAAAAAGAATAGGAAGGGTTTCACTCTGTTTACAGTTTCTGTTTCATCTCCACAGAAATAATGGGTAGAGAACAATAAAATATAGTCCCAATGCAAACAACCTGAAAGACAATAGATGAATACATAATGCATAAACAAGTGAAACAAAACAAGAAGAAATCAAAACAAAACCTATACACCTGAGTCATGTGCAATGTAAATAACTTTGATAAATAAAGTTGACGGTTGAACTACCACTCACCAACCAGCCTTTGTCCAACTTTCAACCAGGTTCTTTAGTTGGAAAATTTAGTTAAACAGAGTGTTCCATTAGAAATTCTAGTCATAAAATAATCAATTAATAAGAAATACAGTACTCCAGAACTGTTATGCGATGATAGACAGTAACCATGACAACAGAACTTATATCAGTGTCAGGTCCATCAAAATCAGAAGGAAATACTCTGGATTGTTCATTCCGATGTTAGAATCAGAGACACAATATAGCACTGAAGTTCACAGAAAGCTTCTCTTCTTACCTATGGGCTATGAGCACCATTAATGGTAATGTAGTTCTTAAATCAAAATAATCCAATATATTTGTTGCCAAGGAAACAGCTTCCAAGTCTGTGAGAATGTACTTACAGTTGCTTTTTCACTGAAGTTCAGATTTTATCAAGTCATTTGGTAACTGAATACCACTAATAACTTGAGTGTCTTCAGCAATTCACCTGACATCAGGCTTGTTATCCCTGATATGTTTGTTCAAAACCTCCCTTTTCGAACCATAACAGGAGACCAGTTATTTGGGAAGCAGTTCTAGCAACCTCTACAAAGGTTCCCTCTGAGGTTACTGATTCAGACCAACTTTATGTACCAGCTCCAATCAACTAACCATGCTTAGCACTTATGGGCAAATTTCTTTATTCTTGTTCTTCTATCAAAAATATCTAAATTTTTATTTTCTTAACAAAAATTAATAAATATTAAGGTTATAATTGATGTCAACTTATTTTGAGTATTTTGTAAAACAGGATTAGTAGACTGCATTTCCACCCAATCTAAGAATTTAAATATTATTTAGCATTAAATTTCTTTGGTGGAATTTGAGCCAGATATACGGTCATTGAAAAAATATTGCCCTAACCAAGAAACCAAATCTATAAGCGATGTAAATCACCTCACATCATGGAGGGACAGTGATTTGTTTGTTTTTTTACTGGGTTTAACATCCCACCCATAGTATTTCAGTTATTTAGAGACAATGTCTACTTGAGACAGATATAGTGTTGCCACACTGCAGTATCATGCTGTACACCACCCAATCACATTATCCTGACACTCAGGGCCGACCAGTCCTGGAACTACCCTAATATATGTATGTTGAGCACCAAGCAATAAGTTATAACAGTGTCATTTTTAACTACTTTGGTATGTTGCTGCCAGGGATCAAAACCCATGACCTCCCAATTCTGGGGCAAGCGCTCTAACCATCAAGCCACTGGGCCAGTGGTAGGAAAGTTATTGGCTCTAAACCTGCAAGTTGTGGGTTTGATCACAAATAGGTCAAATATCTTTCGTGACTCTGAAAGATGCAAAGTACTGGTCCAACCCCACAATTATTGAGAGTGATTAGGTACAAGCTGCTTACCCAATGGAATGAAAAGAAATGCGTTGTTTTGAACATGAGGTAAAGGATATAACATTACAAACTAATGGAACAATATGTAGTTTACAAGAGAAAGTTCACATGCGTGAACACAATTTCACACCAATGATAAATGCAAACATTAAAATTTCAGATATCTAACATTGATTTTTTTTTAAATTATGGCTAAAAATGCCTCCACTTTAATTTCTTTTTAATTTGTCCTGAAGAACCAAGTCATCAGATCAGTATTTATTTAGATTAAATTTGAAATTAAATCAATAGGCATCTATTGTGCCTCATTTTTATCAATACATTCCCATGATCTATTCAGCTGCCATATTCAGTAGAACGGGTCTATAAATGTCAGATATTGAACAAAACAAGTCCTCCCACGTCATGTAGTTACAGCCAATATTAGAATGTGTTTAAAGCTAACATTAGAAAGTTAAAACCAATAGTTATGAACCACATAGTTAATGATTTCCCTGCAATTATGGGCTTTCTATTGTTTGGCACATGTTTGTCATTCATTACAGTTTAACCCTTTCCCTCATATAGACTCATTTTGATCCTCAATAGGTATCACATAAAGCCTGATCTGCAGAAAACCACAGTTAAACCTTACCAAATTTAATTACAAAATACTCATTTCAAGACCACTGAGTAGCAGCTGCATAAAACCTGATCAGCCTGCGAGTTACTCGCAGGCTGATCTGGTGTTATGCTGTTCGCATAGGTCTTTTCATAGTGTCCTCTATGAGGGAAAGGGTTAAAGCAGTCCATATAGTCTGGAATTGATTACTAAATCCTGTGCTGGAAAGAAGTAATCTAGGAATTTCCATAAACCATATGGAAGCTATTGGTAATAGACTAAAGAGTTTTATCTCCTTGTGGCATTTGAAAAACAAAACAATAGCTTATAAATACTGGAAAAGTCTATATTGGGGGCTTGCCACAAACTGCTCCACCTCATCCTGTTTCTTTATGCTCTTAAAAAAGTTTTTGAACAGCCCTCAATATGTTATAAAACCTAATTTATTTGTCAAATTACCTTCTAGGAAATACAGACAGTACTTATATGGATTAATATTGATGGATGAAAACCATCCAGGAAATTCCTTGGTAATTCCTTGAGTATGCATTTGATTAATTCTTCTGGGTCGAATTCCACCAACAATTCTTAGCGCTAAGTAATACTTAAATACTTAGTGATGAATTTCATTATTCTTGTTTCTCTTTTAAAAAATACCTGAATATTTAATTTCTTAACAAATAGTGTTAGCTTTAAAGGTTATAATTGATATTTTATAAAACAGGAATGGTGAAATAAGTTTCTACTTAGTTTAAGAATTTAAGTATTACTTAGAGCTTAGTATTGTTGGTGGAATTTGAGCCTGTATATCTTAGAAATGTGGTCAAAGATGCCTCAACCCCAAATTTGGACATTTTAGAATGATCTGCTTCCTTTTTAAATGTCTTTCTTTATTCTATCACAGTACTGTAAAAAAAAAAAAGATTTATCCTGGTTGTAAAAGACTAAGTATTCTCCTCCAAGTTTTTTAAAATTCATTCCATCTTATAAAAAAATTCAAATACAATTTGCTCAAGGTTTATTCCAAAATATAAGTCATCTTGAGACTCCTTCAGAGACAGATGAGAGTAAATCTGCAATTAATTAACACTTAAAGTAAATATCTTTTAAAAGAGGACAATGAATCTTGCTGAAATAAGAAGGAAAATGCTAAATCGCAGTGTCTGATAATGATCCTCCTGTTCAAAGTTAATGGATGGGGATAATCCCCAAGCAATTCAATTGGTAGGAGTGAATTTTCATTAAGCTCAGTAGAATACTAAATGAGAAGGCTTCCCACCTTTCTCTAGACACAAATAGACTTTATGGAGATTTAGATGGCTAGTATACATGTACAAAACAAAAAAGCCATATAAGCAAAATACCCATTTATATTTTTTTGTTGTTACAGGGTTTAAAGTCCCATCGACAATATCTCAGTCATTTGAAGACTGTCTAGAAGTACTTAAGACAGATAGGATGCTGCCACACTGCAAAATACGGCACGATACCGCAACCAATCACATCAGTCCTGGAATTATTTTATATGTTGAGTGCCAAGCAATGCAGCTATACCAGTAACATTATTAATGACTTTGGTATGTTACTGCGGGAGATCAAACCCACAAATATAAATGTCCCCCATCCCTCAAAGTCTTGGCAATTATCTTATTAAACTAATGCTGCGAAATAAACCTTGCCCCCTACTGAACAGTTTATACAATATGGTGATTTTATCACATTTAAATTCCCCTGGGCAAATTTTTAATTTGTGCATAGCTTTCAGTATTGTTTGCAAATTTACCACTGATTATTCTATACATGTCATTTTGTACTTGCTTAATTACTCACACAATGGATTGTAAATTGCGAAAATAATCAGAAAATAAATGCTAGAGTGTAGGTAGGAGAATGTGCCTCATTTGCATCCAAGAGAAGTATTTAACTATAGTCAGAAATTGTCCCAGAATCAATGACTAATTGCAATCACTAAAAGTCATTCAATATATGGAATTATTGGGTGTGTGATGCTTTCCCAAATATGTGATGGTCAAGGTCACTGAAAAGAAGGTCAAGGTCACTGAATAAAAAGGTCAAGGTCACTGAAAAGGAAAGTCCTAGCACATCTACAGTCTATTGTAACTATATCTACAGGATATCTACAATAACTGAAGGAGTTACTGAAGATCTACTATGGAACACACCCATTTAACATGTTTCCTACAAAATTCCTTGGTTAATTTGGAATTATTGAAGACTGTAAGTTGAAGATTGTATCATGATACAGAAGATAAATTATAGGAAGTATCTGTTTTATGAAACAGCCAATTAGTGTTGAGTTGAACAAAGTAATCACAAAATAGTTAAACAATTACATGGTTGCAATATAGAGAAAATAAAAAAAACAATAAAAAAATTAAAAAAACCACTCATATTTCTGCTGTATCCCTGAAGACCCTAACACACCCATGTCCTCATGCAAAACATCCATGTCCTAACCCAAAACATCCATGTCCTCATCCAAAACACCCATGACCTCATCCAAAACACCAAAACATCCATGTCCTCATCCAAAACATCCATGTCCTCATCCAAAACATCCATGTCCTCATCCAAAACATCCATGTCCTCATCCAAAACACCCATTTCCTCATCCAAAACACCAAAACATCCATGTCCTCATCCAAAACATCCATGTCCTCATCCAAAACACCCATGTCCTCATCCAAAACATACCATGTCCTCATCCAAAACACACATGTCCTCATCCAAAAACACCCATGTCCTCATCAAAAACACCCATGTCCTCATCCAAAACACCAAAACACCATGTCCTCATCCAAAACACCCATGTCCTCATCCAAAACATCCATGTCCTCATCCAAAAACACCCATGTCCTCATCCAAAACACCCATGTCCTCATCCAAAACACCCATGTCCTCATCCAAAACACTCATGTCCTCATCCAAAACACCCATGTCCTCATCCAAAACATCCATGTCCTCATCCAAAACACCCATGTCCTCATCCAAAACACCATGTCCTCATCCAAAACACCCATGTCCTCATCCAAAACATTCATGACCTCATCCAAAAACACCCATGTCTCATCCAAAACATTCATGACCTCATCCAAAACACCCATGTCCTCATCCAAAACACCCATGTCCTCATCCAAAAATTCTCACCTTCAACACCATTGTTCTTTTTTCCAAGACACATGTCCTCACCAAAAATACCCATGTCCTTATCACAAATACCTAATGCTGATTTGAGTAATTCCCAATTTCTAACACATAACTATATCTTCATATAAAATGCTCAAACACATATATCTTCATCTCAAACTAATGTCTTCATTATCATTCAAATACACATGCCCCCACTTAAAACATCTTTGTCCTCATATAAAACACACAAGTCCATGTGTTTATTTTGAACACCCTTGTTCTTAAATCATGCCCTCATATAAATCACGCCATCATCTAAAACATATCTTCTAATCTAAAACACTCTGACCTCATATTAAACACATGTCCTCATATAAAATACCCATGATCTTACTTCAAGAATCCATGTTTTCACCTAAATCACCAATGTCCTCATCTGAGATAATTTTTTATCAAGACTTTTTCTGGTGCAAAGAACTGGTATAACTCAGAGAATGAGCATAAGTTGTAAAAAATTGTTTCCAAATGAATGCTGAAGTAATAATTTTAAATATACCACTATTGCATCCCTATATCAAACACTCATGTCCCTATCTCAGATTTAATCGTTCCTGAAATCAAATCATTGCAGCACTAATGTATTCATTGTGGTGAGAAATCTTTTATCTTGTTGGTAGGTGAAGTCTCCTGTGATATGCATTTATGGGCTGAATATTGCTGCTGTAATGAGGAATTCATCATTGATAAATCCTCATATAAAAAGCAATTACAGATCGGATATATAGCGACATACATTTAACCCTTTCCCTCATAGAGGAAACCATGAAAAGACCTATGCGAACAGCATAAAACCAGATCAGCCTGCGAGTAACTCGCAGGCTGATCAGGTTTTATGCTGTTCGCTGCTCCTCAGTGGTCTGGAAATGAGGATTTTGTAATTAAATTTGGTAAGGTTTAACTGTGGTTTTCTGCAGATCAGGCTTTATGTGGTACCTACTGAGTGCGTCAAAATGAGTCTATATGAGGGAAAGGGTTAACTAAACTCTATATTACAAAACAATACCAGCTGAGCAAAATGATTAATCGGTAATGGAACTACACATTTAATGAAAGGGTGTATAATTTTGCGTAATTGCATGTAAATACAAAATCTTGTGTTGGAAGGTCAAAACTGCAAATAAGCATCAAGGATGTGAAATATGGTTACTCTATTTCAAAAGCTACACAATGAATAAAGAATCATGAGAAACAAATTGCAAAATATACCGATATGACTAGTTCACATATCCTTAGGTGATTTTTTCATGATATTTTAAGCAAACAAGAGGGCCATGATGGCCCTGGATCGCTCACCTGAGTACCATTGCTACAACTGATTACAAGGTTTTTAAACAGACAAGAATTCTGATATAACTCAATCTTAAACATTTTAGCCCTGACAATACTACACACCAAATATATAAGCACTGGGCCTTATGGTTTCAGAGGAGAAGACTTAGTGCGGGGGCATTTATCTCCAAAGGGCCACCATTTTGAAAATCTTGATAAATCTTGATAATGAACCATTAGACAATGCTACATACCAAATATCTAAGCTCTAGGCCTAATGGATTCATAGAAGAAGATTTTTAAAGATTTTCCTATATAACTCTATGTTAAACAAGTGACCCCTGGTGCGGGGGCATTTATCACCATAGGGTCATGATTTGTACAATCTTGGTAATAAACCATAAGATGATGCTTCATACCAAATATCTAATCTCTAGGCCTTATGGATTCATAGAAGAAGATTTTTAAAGATTTTCCTATATAACTCTATGTAAAACAAGTGACCCCTGGTGCGGGGTCATTTATCACCATAGGGTCATGATTTGTACAATCTTGGTAATAAACCATAAGATGATGCTCATACCAAATATCTAACTCTAGGCCTATGGATTCATAGAAGAAGATTTTTAAAGATTTTCCTATATAACTCTATGTAAAACAAGTGACCCCTGGTGCGGGGTCATTTATCATCGTAGGGCTATGATTTGTACAATCTTGGTAATGGCCCATAAGATGATGCTACATACCAAATATCTAAGCTCTAGGCCTTGCAGTTTTGCAGAAGAAGATTTTCAAAGTTTGCATTTTTAAAATCTATTTTTAGCTCCTGTGACCTACTTTTTTAACCAATCTGAATAATTTGTACAACTTTGATAGAGGGCATCATAAGGATGATTCCTGTGAAGTTTGGTCAAAATCCCTTCAGCGGTTCATGAGGAGATGTTGTTTAAAGCAAATTGTTGACGACGGACGGACGCACGCACGCACGCACGCACGGACGACGGACGACGGACGACGGACAAAAGGCGATCACAATAGCTCACCATGAGCACGTTGTGCTCAGGTGAGCTAAAAATAGAGCAAATCTTGCACTTTCAATAATTCCCACTACTTCAACTACCTGTTCCCCTTTCTCAAACACTCACTTCATGTGTACATAACATACCTTGAAATTGTGTAGGATTCATCCTTTAAGATTGGCCAGAGGTATCAACAACAGCCTCCAATGGCAGAGTTGAGTGCAGAGGCAGGCATTAATTACGGACGTGTGCATGCATTGTTTTTGTCTCTCCACTTTCTGAAACAAATGAGGAGGAAATAACAAATAATCAATTGTACTCACTCTCTCAAGCTTCTGCCATTTATTGTCCATCTCCTGTCACAGCTTGGAGTGTGGTGAGACCTGGAAATCATGGAGACTAGCTCGTCAACATTGATTTCTTTTCTGTAATTGTCATAAATGTGAACTGTAATTATTAAAGATACATATGTTACCACTCTGTATTATGGTCTTCTAAAAACTGCCACTGTGATTAATTATTAATTATGATAATGGAACAGTGTGTATCTCTTTTATAGTAACAGATTCTATGTGTGATATCGAGTCATTGTTAACTTTTGTGTAAATACAGTGTTGTTGTATAAAGCCAACGGTCTGATTGAGTATTATAGTAGTTTGCCACCTATTTTGTAATATTTGTCATTGGCTATTTTTTTGTCAATGTTTTAGTGCTTCCTTAAAATTGTAAAAAAAATGCTCAATGTTTTTTTCATGAATATTTGGCAGTCTTTTCAGACATTTGTTGATACAATCAACGTGCAACAGTGTTTGTATTCTTTCCCCACTCGGCAAATCTGTTATTTTATCATTATACGCAATTGCTATATCATGAAAGATTGCAATGAAATGTATATTACAAGTTGTGTAATTCATAACTGCTGAATATCCTTTGTTACCTGCGATATTTTTCTGGATATATTTTAACAAAATACAAGGCTGGTAAATGACTCACTGTGTCATCGCTGGTATGATAAAACGTTTTAATTAATACTTTTTTGCACAAATATCTGAACGAAACAGAAGAACTTTTCCTCTTTTAATTAAACTGAAAGTAGATACATTCATAAACAATTGAAACATTTGTAGAAATGTGTATATTTTTTTTAGGTGTTCTTAATTATTGTCATTTCAGTTTTTACCATACAATACAGAGTTAGGAATAAAGATTGATATGTAGACATCCGATGTGCTGGCCAACTACTGCCATAGTGTTTGCAACTGATTACCTACTGATGATATAATGGAGAAAGACCAGGATATGTCCAATGTTTCATAGGAAAGGCATATTAGAGTAGTTTGAGGCATTTCTCTCACTTAAAACATTTCCTTTTAGGTTTGTTTGCAGTTATTCTACCTTACCTATAAAATGAAAATATACCAAAACTCTGCATGGTCAGTTATATCTGCTACAAGAGATGAAATAAACAAGAGTGTTCTCTGAAACACATCGTGATGGAAAAAGTGTGAAATGTTCCTCTTGCTCAATTATAGACTGGTGTCAGCCGGTCTTTCGTAGCAGAAAACCATGCCACAGGTGCTGGTATTGCCGAGACTCAGCTGAGGTTAGTGATGGAACCAGAGGCAGTTTCCTTGTATTGATAACTTATGTTCTTGCAGACTTTGGTGAATGCACAGTAGATATCTGTGTATATCATGTCAATGATAATAGTGCTATTCATCAGGTTTACAGAGCAAGTGATGGTGCTTTTGGGGGCAAGTTGGTGGATGAAGCATTCCAAAGTCTGTTAACTGAATTAGAATGGTGATGAAGTGTAATTAAAATTCAAGTAGAAATATATAGAGAGTACCTAGATATCATGGAAAACTGTCAAAGGAAGATTTTTTTTCCATATCTACACTTGAAGAATTGTATAAAACTGAAACTGCCACTTGGTTTAACAGGCATAATACAAACAATAAAACGGAAAAGCATTTGGTAGATACTGACAGAAAGAAACTTTTCTACAACAGCAACTGTAGATTGACTATCACATGGGAAGAAACTGAAACACTCTTTGCACCTTCAGTAAATTACATAACTGAAATGCTGAAGGAAGTTCTGACAAAACCCAAATACTTATTGGAGGTTTCTCTAAGTTCAGGAAAAAATGAAAGCTGTAATACCCTCCATGTTTGCTATCCTCTAGAGGGAAGTTAGGCTGTTCTCAAAGGCGCAATTGAAATGGGCTTTTCTCCAACAATAATTGCAAAAACAGAAAGGCTAAGTACACATATGGGTTAGAACCCTTATTTAGAAGCTCTTCATCCACAAGAAAAAAAATAGCAATAGATGGTGCTCAAAAACCTTATAAAGGGACATAACTAAACCCAGGTACCGTTAGAAAGGTCTTCTAAATTCGAACATTCACTTACTTCATATTTAAACCTATCTGTTATGGATTTTGAGACACAGAAAGTTATTCCTCCAAACAAAAGGCAAAAATCTGCAAAAAGATGTTCATGACAAGATAAGATGTTACCCTTCAACAAATAACTTAACAAGAGCTGTCAGAGGACAGCACACTCGACTATTCAAAATACTTGTTGGTAAATCAAATGAAATCTATTTCAATTCTTGCCCTTCACATACCCTGTATATAATAATAGTCTAAAATGATATACCTTGATAGTCTGATACCTCTTAATATTTTTATGAAGTCTAAAATCAATCCCATGCCTAGTTACTGAGACATAAGCACAATAACACTGTGCATGCAAAACTTTAACCAAAAAAGGGCCATAATTTGCATAAAATTCAGTCCAAAAGTTATCCTCCTTGGTTTCCTGATGCCCCTGAAGACACTCCTTAACTTTCTAGTCAATTCCACAAGCGATTTCTTAGATATAAGCTGAATAGTAGTTTGAATGCAAAAATTTAACCAAAATTCTAAGTTAAAAGGGGGCCATAATTTTCAATATATTCCATCAAGTGTTATCTTCTGTTATAGTATGATACCCCTAAACATATTAAAGATGTTTCAAATCAATCCCAAGCCTGGACTCTGAGATATAAGCATGAAAGTACCTTGCATGCAAAACTTTAACCAGAATTTCTAAGTTAAAAAAAAGGGCCATAACTTGTAATATATTCCATCAAAAGTTATCTAACTTGATAGTATGATACCCCTAAATGTATTTAAGATGTTTCAAATCAATCCCATGCCTGGATACTGAGATATTAGCATGAAAGTACCTTGCATGCAAAACTTTAACCAAAATTTCTAAATTAAGAAGGGTCCATAATTTGTAACATATTCTATCAAGAGTTATCTACCGTGAAAGTATGATATCCCTAAACATATTAAAGATTTTTCAAATCAATCCCATGCCTGGATTCTGAGATGTAAGCATGAGAGTATCTTGCATGCAAAACTTAAACCAAAATTTCTAAGTTAAAAAGGGCCATAGGGCCATAATTTGTAATATATTCCATCAAGAGTTATCTACTTGGTTGTCTGATGCCCCTAAACATATTTATAAACTTTCAAGTCAATACCATGAATTGTTATTGAGATACAAACTGGATAGTAGCTTGCATGTAAAACTTGTTCTATTGCATGCAAAACTTTAACCAAAATTTTTAAGTAAACAAGAGCTGTCAGAGGACAGCACGCTCGACTATTCAAAATGCTTGTTGGTAAATCAAATTAAATCTATTTCAATTCTTGCCTTTCACATACCCTGTATATAATAATATACCCCTTAATATTTTTATGAAGTCTTAAATCAATCTCATGTCTGGTTACTGAGACAAAGCATAATAACACTGTGCAAGCAAAACTTTAACCAAGTATCCAAGTTAGAAAAGGGTCATAATTGTATAAAATTCAGTCCTAAAGTTATCCTCCTTGGTTTTTTGATGCCCCTGAATACACCCCTTAACTTTCTATTCAATACCATTAACAATTTCTGAGATATAAGCTAGATAGTAGCTTGAATGCAAAACTTTAAATTTCTAAGTTAAAAAGGGGCCATAACTTCTAATATATTCCATCAAAAGTTATATTCCTTGATAGTATGATATGCCTTAACATATTAGAGATGTTTTAAATCAATTGCATGTCTGGATACTGAAACATAAGCATGAAGGTACCTTGCACGCAAAACTTTAACCAAAATTTCTAAGGTATTAAAGGGGCCATAATTTGTAATATATTCCATCAAGAGTTATCTACCTTGAAAGTATGATACTCCTAAATGTATTAAAGATGTTTCAAATCAATCGCATGCATGAAAGTATCTTACAAGCAAAACTTTAACCAAAATTTCTGCGAAAGGCAGAAAGTCCTAATGAAGGAAGTAAAAATTTGGAAGAATAACAATGACGTCTCAGGAAGATGGCTGGCCACAGAAAATTGAAATAGCTGTTAAACTGTTTACAGGTGAAGCTGATTTTAAGCTGGAAAATTGTTGAGGATACTTGATTATCACCTCTATGGAATATTGTTGAGGATACTTGATTATCACCTCTATGGAATATTGTTGAGGATACTTGATTATAACCTCTATGGAATATTGTTGAGGATACATGATTATAAACTCTTTGGAATATTGTTGCGGATACACGGTTATTATAAACCCCACTTGATTAAACATCTATGGAATATTGTTGAAAACACCTAATTAAGCCTCTATGGAATATTGTAGGAAACACTTGATTAAATACAGATGGAATATTGATGAGGGTACTTGATTATTATAAGCTCCTATGGAATATTGTTGAAAACACTTGATTAAACCTGGTTACACCTCTATGGAATATTGTTGTAAACACTTGATTAAACCTCTATGCCATATTGATGAAAACACTTGATTAAATACCTATGGATATTGTTGAAAACTCTTGATAATGCCTATATGGACGAATAGTTGAGCTAAAATTCTAAGGAAAATTGTTGTGAATTAGGTTGAAGATTAACTCTATGAAAAGTGTTCTAAATAACCTTTAAATTTTCTGTGTTATTGTTACAAATAATTGGTTACATCCTCTATGGAATTTTGTTATAAATAATTGGTTACAACCCCTTTGGAAGATTGTTATAAATAATTGGTAACAACCTTTGTGGACTATTGTTATAAGTAATTGGTTACAACCCCTGTGGAATATTGTTATAAATAATTGGTTACAACATTTTTGGAATATTGTTATAAATAATTGGTTACAACCTTTGGAATATTGTTATAAAATTGGTTACAACCCCTGTGGAACTTTGTTATAAATAATTGGTTACAACCCCTGTGGAATATTGTTATAAATAGCTGTTTACAACAATTTTGGAATATTGTTACAACCATTTAAAAAAATTTTGGAAAACACAATTAATCTATATGACTGTGTAAAGGCACATTTTATAGATTACATGCACTAAGTTAACGTTGTCACACGTAAATTAATTATTCCAAAATACTGCAATCAAATATTTTTTCTAGATTCTATTATTTTCATTTCCTCTTTTCCTATACAATTTTGAAACACTATAATAGAAACACCAGCATGAAAAAGATTACCTTGTAATAATCCTAACTTGCGTTTGTAACTTCAGTAATCCC
Organism: Solen grandis; assembly: GCA_021229015.1. Classification (NCBI taxonomy): domain Eukaryota; kingdom Metazoa; phylum Mollusca; class Bivalvia; order Adapedonta; family Solenidae; genus Solen; species Solen grandis. Next base: position 72,144,481 of record CM037781.1, on the reverse strand, counting down.
TGGACTCACAGAAACTCCCAATACTTAGTGTGTGTTTTCAGAACCTGCTTCTCTCACTGACTGTCTCTCAGTCTCACTGGAGAACCAGTCTAGCAAAAACCAATAATGGACTGGTATCATGCCAGAGGTGGGAAAATTACCGTAGGAACAATTGCCATAGGAACATTACATCTACACTTACTTATATCTAACCAAGAACGTCAGACATTCATGAGGAATTATGAGACAATTATAAACTCTGAGATGTTAGATAATAGATGATAAAAATCAGAAATAGCATAATGTGTACGTATTCTCAAAACAGTTTTGATGTTCACTATGTCTGGGACCATGAAGGTTTCTGTAAGAAAATGGACATAAACCTGTCCCTTCAATATCATGCCAAAGATGGGTGGCATGATACCAAAACCAGTCACATTGATAACCAATGGCCAGTACAGTTATTGCTCTGTCATGTCTTGAATTTCTCTGGTAATACTTGAATACTTAGTTTCATAACTCCTGTTTCTCTGATAAAATTACCAAAAAATTTAATTTCTTTACACAACTGTTATCAAATAAGGTAATGATTTGTCATATTGTCATGAACTGAAATATTTTGTAAAACAGGCATTGGGGAAAAAGTGTCTTCCTGATTTACGAAATAAAGTATTACCAGTGCTTTACACCAAGTACTCTCGGTAGAATTTGCACCTGATATGTTAAATGCAAAGCAAGTGTGCCACACCAGTACTGTTTTTATAATCACTATGAGTCAGGGATCAATCAGGCCAGGAATCAGCCCAGAATGTACCTGGGCAGAACCACTGATCTGCACCAAGCCAGCTAAATGGGTGACCTTGCCGGGACTCAAAACCAAGTGACTATACCCTCTTAGCCATGGAGATGACATGCCAATATACTGGTGAGTACCTGTATATACTAGAGAGGGAATTACAGAGAAAACATAAATCAATTTATCAAGCTTGCTAAGAGGCAATTAATCATGATTTTATGCCATACAGCATCTTTATCTAATTTTGATGTGGTTGTGATTGTGTTAACTGTCACTGTGACATTCTTTCAGTTCTATGGCAAAATCCAGCAAAGTACAAGAGGAGAAACTTTCAAGAGCACAGAGGATTCCAGATAGAACTATCAACCTACTAATGACCAGCTTGAAATCTTCTTTACATGAAAAACTGGGACTCAAACCCACAGCAGTTTTGATAACTTAATATAATAAGAAATGCATAGGTGTTTCAATTCATAGTATTTATTAATTTTCAATAACAGAAAGCAGTTGTACGATTTTCTCCCTCACTAAAAATAAATTTGATTTGTGGCTGATTATATTGTTTTGTTGTTGTTGTATTGGAGTTTACCGTCGCTGCAATAGTATTTCAATCATATAGCGACGACCAGCTAATTACAGGTGGAGGAAGACCCCGAGTACACAGAAGTACCAGGGTAGAACCACAGACCTACCGCAAGCCAGCTGGAAGGCTTCCTCACATGAAAAATCCGAAGTCCCTACCGGGATTCTAACCAACAGCGGTGAGGGGCTGAGAGATTTGTAGTCCACGACTGTAACCGCTCGGCCACGGCGGCCCCTTATATTGTTTTGTTTTTGAAAGCATTTTACCAAATGGTAATCATCATTGAATAATATCCTTTCTACAAATCCTTGTAACATCTAATTTTGCCATGATATGTTGACAATAAGATTACTTGGCAGACCACAAGCTTGCATTAAAACATTCTAATCTTAAGTAATTACTAAGTCATGCCCTGAAATCTCCTGTTTGTACACCTTCATTTTATTAAACCACAGATGCCAATAAACACTGTGGTGCCGTCATTTTCTGGATTCTGGTGTTGACATAGCTGTGATTTGTCTCCGCTACTGACATACTGATTAAACACATCTGTCAAGTGCCAAGAAACACCTCACCTAATCAATAGCAAAGTTACGTACAAAGTAAACCCTTTACTGCTGAATGGAAGGCAACATTTCACATACTGTTGCTTGGAAATCATTTTCACCTTTTCTGAATGTGACATTTCTGAACATTTATCCCTTGGCAATCACTGGGTTCTAAAAACAAGCAATCACTGGGTCCTAAAAACAGACCAGAAAATTGGCCATGAGAGCGGTAAAATGTAAATGATGCTCCTCCAAGACATGGCCATAACGTTGCAATGGAGATTCTTTGATTGTCAATCCTAATGATTTAGTAGGTAGGGATACTGCTGCAGACTATTGATCCGAGACAGGAAGCCAACAAGGTGGAATCCAGAAGGTCTGGAGTTCTTGCCATTCTTTCCCTTGTCTAAATGTCCATTTTGTTCTGCTTAATGTTGCTCTTTATCTAGAATACTTCTTAATGACCTGCATCTATGAAGTATTCTGTGAATCCTATACACCATTTCACTCCCAAATGAGACATAAACCTATGTAAATCAATGAGCACTTCCCGAACACCCAATCTACATGCTGGTGTATAATACCACACACTGTTCAATGGGAAATAAACATACATTTGAGATTTTTCCCTGATCACTGGATAATCAATTTAAATCAACAAATTATAAAGGGTATTGCCGATCCTCTGGTGAAATGGTCTTTTTTCACAGGAATAGACAAATAGCTGTGTTGATACAACATGAATGTCCCTAACTGCAAGAAAGTTAGCAAAATAATTTCGCAGTTACAAACACACAGTAAAGTTTCAAAATTATTGTATTTGCACTTGACTTTTATTTCATAGTTCTTTATCTTGAATCTTTCGATCAAGTACACAGGGTTCCAGTTGTATGTGATGGTCAGAAAGAGGTATTCCAAGTTTTAAAGCAATATCTTAAAGGGTAAAGTGAATAAGTGAGATGCAAAAAAAAAATGACCAAGGTTTAATGTCGAAAAAGGGGCATTCAAATTATGTCAAATCCATGACAGAGTTATGTACACTTGCCCTTCATGCAGTGAAGAAGTGAGGTGGTAAGAAAAACTTAACCCAAGCATTATGTACATGCTGCTGCCCATATGAGTTGTATAGCTCCACTAATTCTTTAAATAGTCAAGCCAAAAAAAAATGGAAGAAGGATACCAAAGTGTTTAGATAAGATTCACACCTGAAAAGGTGACAAGAGTGGACTCTCACATATATATGCCCTTGATCTGAAACCTGACAAGACAGGTGAGAAGCAGAAACCCAGGCTTTGATCCGTCTTATTGGTTCAAGAGATACATTCTTGTTGCTACAGCATGGATCAATTTCAATGAAACCACTTATGTTTAGAACCATCAAAGGACCATTCATACCAATTTTCATAACTTTCTAGCATACAGTTTCAGAGATGTCATTTAAAGCAAACTACAGTTAAATTGAGATAATGGATGTCATATGTTGGGTACTCACAATATATTGTGCTCTGGCAAGAGAATACTGTCTGTCATCAACAATAAATGATCCTTTACTTTTCAAAGTAAACATATATCAAATGCTAATGCTATGACAAGGAAACAAATTGCAAGAATCTGGAAGACATACATTTTCCAACCTTTGGAAATGTTTCTAGACTTTCACAATAAAATGTTACCACTTACAGTACACTCACACTTTGGAAACCCATTTATGAAAAAGTCTGTCACAGGGGATGTAGAATAAAACCAGAATTCAATAAAAGATTGGGCTAACACAAATTCACAAAAAGAAATACACAGAATGTCTAATATCTCTGAAAAAGAGAAACAAATGCCCTGATAACGTAGTGTAATCTGTAACAAAGCAAAATCCTAACCCTAAGCAGTATTTCTCAAATAGCATTATGCCAGTCACCAGAGATGGCATCCCTGCCAATTATGCAGGTTCTCCCCAGACAAAAGAACTTCTATATTCCATTATTCCCTACAAGACGAGGTCAAATGCTTCTAAACTGAGATGGACGGAATATGGGATGGGTTTTTCAGATGACGTAAGCCACCTCAAATGCCTAATAAAGAATGCTGGTTGTAAAATTTGTCTGTGCTAAATAAAGCAGGAGGTTCAGTGTGATGTCAAGTTGACCTTCTATATTTAAACTTATTTCCTTTTACATCTTTTGGGAAGCAAGTTTTAATAAATTCAAACTAATCCCTCTTGACAGTTTCTGGGTTGAACCTTTACAGCTTATTGTCAGACTCCCACGAAAGTCTATTACTTTTTACTAAATTGCGTAATGGAGAAGACGTTTAAATGAGTCACTCCTGGGTTTCAGACAATGTTTACTATTGAGATATGCCATTTTACACCGTATTAAGACCATTGGAGCTCCACTGGAGCGTCAGACTAATCTGAAAGTAAGTGTTGACGTTAACATATCCTCACCTCATACGATACAGATGAGATGAAAACTGTGTAAAACCTAATCAGCATGCAAGTTACTATGCTAAAAATAGATACATTAAGTTTAGGGAAATTAAAAAATGATCTTAATGAGGGGATTTGAATTTTTCAGTAAAATCTTTAATTTTTTATCCAATGAAAAAAATTGAATACATATGATGTCATATTCAATGGCTTTACAAAAGAAAACATGGCTGCTGCCTGCTGGGCCTATGGCCATATATTTTCTTTGTAATTTAACAGACCAAGTAAGATGTAGGTTTACTGTGAAATTATCCATGGATATTGCTTTGTCTACCCTACACAGTAATTTCCACATTGCTGAAAGTCCCACGCCCTTTCTATAAGACAGTTAATATTCATTATACAGAGCTTAACAATTATCTAATCAACTTGTTCTTAAAGACTCTATATTACTGTATGACCTTATCAACAGACAAATGAATTCACATGGATAGTTGACGTATATAAGATACATAAATGTAAGTGAAATAGCAAAACTGTTCCTTTCCTTGTTTTTAAAGAGCTCTCAACCTTACTCAAACTTGATTTATAGTTGGAACCCAGTTCCAACCAGAACACGGTCAGACTCCCATATGTACATAACAGTCTCCATTGAATAAATCTAAAATAATTTATTTTTAATCATGCTTTTATTGAATTTACACACAAACTTCAATAAATAACAAGAGGGCCAAGATGGCCCTTGATCACTCACCTGAGAAAGATGATTGCTTAAGAAATAAAGATGCTAGAGTGTAAAAGTGAAATCTAGCTTTTTTTATGGTGAAAAGGGCATAACTCCTAAATTAACTAGTCAATATCAGTTATAATTAAACCCGATTGCGAAATTATGGGCATAAACATTGTCAAATTTAAAAAAGATTACTCAAAAGATGCAGATGCTAGAGTGTAAACAAAGTGAAATCTGGCATTATTTTTATATCAAAAGGGACATTACTCCTGACCTAATTGACGGTTCTCAGCCATAATCGAACTCAATCGAGACATTATGGTCATAAACATTGTCTTAAAGTTTGAAGATGATTGCTTAAGAAATAAAATTGACAGAGTGTAAACACTAAAAATTGTTGACGCCGCACGCCGGACGACGGACGCTCACGGGATCACAATAACTCACCCTGAGCTTTGCTCAGGTGAGCTAAAAAACAAACATCTATCTGCAAAATCTCATATAATCTTTGAAAATATCTTCTTTTCTCTACAAGAAGATTCAAGACTGTAACTTTATTTTCATGTTTAAATAGGGAAGCATTAAGTACACCCAAGGCGACTCTAAAACTCTCCTGCACTCTCCTAAAATCCATTATGCTCTAATTGATCATATAAATACTGTTTGATACTCTCTCTCTGTGTAAATATAGAATCTGTATGGATTTTCTAATTTTAAATTGCGGAGAACTGTGTTATTACATGACACAAAGCAAGACTGTGTTTACCAATTCAACATTGAGAATTTTAAAGGAAATACAGTAGACATATTATCTTAAAATTCAATAGATAAATTAACCCTTTATAATATTCTGTAGTCAGAATCCTATGCCTGAACAACCACTATCTTGAAAACAATTAAATACAACCTCAAGCTCAATCTCAGATCTACCTTGAATTTAGAGGCCATATTTTGAGTTTGTGTTTGAGCTTGAAAATCATACTTAAAGTAATCCATCCATCATTAGATTGTGATCACGGTCCATCAAATGATTGTTGGGAATTTATAGTAAATGCAAGCCTTTACAGACTGAGCAAATTAAAGAGCCTTTAACTCAAGTATATGAATGCTTGCATCTGCACTGAAGTATTTTAAGCATTTTATGGACCATGATTTTAATTTAATGATGTATGGATTGAATTATATTTTCAAGAACATGGGGCCTGGTGATTAATCCCCCCACAAAATCTCTCTGTTAAAGCTCACACCACATACCACAGCCTAACCTCAATAATTTCTCCAGTTCTAAAAATATAGAGGATTTGTAAATTTTATTTTAAGATTTTGTAAATAACCTAAGAGTTCCATGAAAAGGATGAAAAAATGATTTCAAGTCTTAAAAAGGATAATATGTGCAATATTTTTGCAAAGACATGAAATAATGTTCAGATCAAGTCCTCTATGTCTCACACAATGACCTCACTGCAATTGGTGCAAGTACCTGTCTGGTCACAATGTTATTGTACTGATCATGCTCTCTTTGCCTCATACAATGACCTCACTGCTGTGTTCACACAGATGTTATTGTACAGATCATGATCACTATGCCTCATACAATGACATCATTGCAGATCGTAACTGTCTGGTCACAGATGTTATTGTACAGATCATGCTCTCTATGTCTCATACAATAACCTCACTACTGTGGTTACACAGATGTTATTGTACAGATCATGCTCTCTTTGTCTCATACAATAACCTCACAGCTGTGGTCACACAGATGTTATTGTACATATCATGCTCTCTTTGTCTTATACAATGACCTTACTGCTGTGGTCACACAGATGTTATTGTACAGATCATGCTCTCTATGTCTCATACAATGACATCGCTGCAGAGGTTTCAAGTCCCTGTTTGGTCACAGAGATATATCATGTAAGGGAGCCTCAGATTGTACACCAGTTCTAAAAGAAAGTTTAGAGTTTGTTTATATTATTTATTCTAAAAATATTTATTCCAGCTGACATGTGATAGGTGACTCATTTAACCCAGGGGAGCCTCTGTACACATAAGGTTTTCTTCCATTATTAGCTGGACGTCAATCATATGCCTGAAATACTGTTGTGGTTACAGTAAACTTCAAAACAACAAAAATAATAACTGATACCATACCGTAATCCACAAACCAGCAATCATATTACCTTCAATTATCACAACAGGTACACTTGTCTCCATAATATTATGTGCAGTGAGTGATAAATGAAATGATCCTACAGAAACAATATACCTGACTGAATTTCTTCACCACTGAAAAAGAGTTTTTATTTGACCCAGACAGTAAGATTGTCTATACATATTACTATTTGCTTGCTTTAAAGGAAAACAGTATTTAATTTTGTTCACATTTCATATTTGTGATGATACAAAAATAGATTTTTAATTGAGAAAAAAAATGTCAATATGCAATGTTTCATGAAACCCAGTAAAGATGACAGGATAATTTTGTTTTAAATTAAATATAATTTATAATATTTCCCTTAAGGATCTCATTGGGTTAAAATATGTCAAAATGAATACCTTGGTGAATTTCTTATCCCTGCCAATTGTCTAATAGAATCATTTTCTACCTTGTCTGGCTTACCGTCTGAGATGGAATTTTAATGAGACAAATCTGGCACACATTCAATGACTTGCCTGCAAAAATGTCACAAAAGGATTGGCTTTATACGGAAGAAAAAAATCATTCCAATAATCAACGTTCTGCAATTTATCAGAAACTAAGTTATTTGTTACTAAATCGGATGAATCCATAAGGAATAATATTCTCAACCCTAAACCTCTGATTATAAACTACAGCAATAATTTTCTGACAAAAAATAATAATTCAGTGTGCCAATTTGTTTCAGGTTTCTGATCAAGTAAACTGAGAATCTCCTGAGTCTAAGCATGAATCTGAAACATGAAATATGACCTCAAAATAATAAACTTAAATGGAGAGCTTTTTTATAAGCAGGAGTCATAAATGAATATTGACTTTTTTGTGAATGCAAGAAAGCCTAAGATAATGCAATACAAAGAAATGATGCAGAAATTTGTAATTCACCAGATCAGTAAGAGGAATTAACAGTGAAATTGAAGAAGAGAATCATTAAAGGACCAGAAAAATATAAGCATCTGAACAAGGAAATGTAAATATCAGTAGCACTGATCTGTTATTAGTCAGCTTATTTTGTGGATGCATTCAAAGCTAAGAACATGTTGCGGATTATCTCCCTTTTACTAGGTCACAGTTGTGTCAAATACTGACCACAAATTTCTGAAGAAAAGAGTTTTCTTAAAACATTTTATTAGTTGCCATGGCAACAACTGTTCTGTATGGATTCATTTCAATCCAGTAATTTAAGTGAAGGCCCATCTAAGAATCAACCATGCTAACATGTGTCTGAAGGTTACATTCTGCCAAAATGACATCTGAAATTGTTGACAACAAATAATAAAAGAACAGCATGACCACAAAAGCATTTGCTCAATCAAACCACAAAAGCATTTGCTCAATCAAACTTAACTTTTATGGTTAATTTTATAATGTTATTTTTATGATTTCTGTGGATTACTAGTTGATAGATCATTAATATAAACTATTCAAACTTATTTATTAAACTGATTATATTTGAATTATTGATTGTCTCACTTTACACATTACAGGTGTTTTGGTATTAAACAAAACCAATTAAATGCTTTACTGAACTACACACGGTCCTGTAATGTTGAAAAACATATTTTTAATCAATTTCTTATTTTATGTTATACCAAAATATTGAACATTCCTATGCGCCATGTATGCTACATTATTATTATTTACATATGTTTTCATACACTTTAGTGGGTCAACTGTGTCCACAAATGAAAGTTAATATGTTCAGTGCTGGAAAACAGCGACAACCAAAAAAAAAACATATTTGGGTAAATTTCAACGTCGTCCAACATATTTTTATCTAAAAGTATGCCAAATCTTGCGTCCAGTTTTAAACCTGCAAAAAAGGCACCTGTCTCAGAACATTGCAGGCAATTGCTGTAGAGGTTAGCCCATTTTTGAAGCACGGATTTTTTTACCCGTGCATATATACATGATATTGGCAAAAACTGTAATGAGCTGGCATTAGCTTCTGTAGGAATATTACAAACTTCTGTCACATGAAAAAATCTAATAACATAGTGCTAATGTTTCCATAGTTACTCCAATACTTCATGTATAAGTCATCTGTTATGATGTCAAACACGAATGTCAGGTACGTGTACATTGATCAGCTGCCTTATAAATTTCACAAATCAAAGCATAAAAAGTGCTTTTCTCCTCCAGTATAGAACTATCTATAAGTCAATTCTATTTTTAGAGTAAAAAAAATCTCAAATTTTCTTCATCTATTTTCATTTATACTCATTTTTATTCTAAAAAGAAATCTTCAATATCAGAACAACCCCTTTCTTAAGACTGATATAATGAAAGAATCTTACCTCATTGAAGTCTGAACCCGCAGGACCTACAACTCTGAAGTCCTGTATACTTTGACCACTTAATCAAAGTCCTCCTACAACTTGTTCACTGAGAGCCAGGCAAGTCCATTTGATACTGTGTAAACCTTAAATAAAAAATAACAGATTAATGAATTACTGATTGTTATCTGTTACAAGAAGCTGAATTTTGGCGGAGTCATTAAGATCAAAAAGGTACAGAACTTTGTAAGATGAAAATGTTAACATACTACGTAAATAATGAGATGTAATCAAAAATAAGTTTAGATACATTATATCAGGAGATATGTGATGAAATTAGAAATCAGTTGTAACTAAATGAAAAGACCCATTCAAAATATTTACATTCATTGCTCAAAATATATATATGTTCATAACTATTAAACCAATGAAATTACAATATTTTCTTTTGTCCAATAACATTAACAACCAAAGCGATAAAAATGAGTTTGAATTGGTATGACTTCAAAACCTGTTGTCTGCACAAAAATAAAATTATGTTTGTTGTTTTTTGTCAAGTTACGCATGTAATTTCATAAAGTACATGTACACAGTAAACAAGAGCTGTCAGTAAGACAGCAAGCTCGACAATTCAAATGCTTGTCAATATAGAAAAATATTGCTGTAAAAGGCAAAATAAGAATTGTTGTATTATAAAAAAGTAAACAAAGGATATAAACATATATTCCACGTTTTAAGGTAATATCTCAAAGGGTTCAGTGAAAAAGTAAGCAAGTATAAAAAATTTATGGAGTTTCTCCTTAGACAAGCATAAAGTATCATTCAATCCATCTGATCATGAAAAACAAAAATATACATGGCTTATGGGTGGGGATCTCAATGTTTTTTTTAAATAAAGATTGAAGTTAAACTGACAGGGTGGGGCCAGACCCCTTTGTGACCCCCTTTGAGATATAAGGTCATAAGTAGAATTAAGGGGTGGGGCCTGACCCCTTGGTGACCCATGTGAACATAACAGAAGTACCATCCAATCCATCTCATCATGAGGAATAATAATATATATGGTTTAGAGGTGGGGATCTTCACAGTTTTTAAGATATAAGGTCGTAAGTAAAATTTAGGTCACAGGGCCCTGACCCCTGGGTGACCTCGGAAAACACCAAAGTAGTACTATTCAATCTTCTCATTTTTAGGAACAAAAAGTATATGATTCAGGGTTGGACATTTGAAATATCTAATAAAATATATTTTTTATGCAAAAATCCAACTTTGAGGGAGTGGGGCCTGACCCCTATGGACCCCCATTTACAAAAATCTGGAAAGCATCACTACTAATTGAGGACTATAAGTGTATAAAGTTTTGTAAAGATAGGTCGAGCGGCCTCCGAGATATGGCCTGTACAAAGTTGCCGGAGGAAGAAAGAAGAAGGAGAAGAAAAGGAGTAATAACAATACTTGTCTCCAAACATCGTTTGTAATTAAAGTGTCAACAAACTTTAACCAAGATCAATCAAAAAGACATAATTAGTAATCCAGACTGTATCCCCTCTTGCTAGCAGGTTGGGGTGGTGGTCATATACAAATATTCCAAGTATCAAAACAATACCTTAAGGGGTTCAGTGAAAAAGTGAGGTGGTATGGAAAACTTAACCAAGATTCTAAGTTGAAACAAGAGGGCCATGATTGCCCTGAATTGCTCACCTGATTATAAATGAACAACATATGTTGGATTTTTCATATTGACCTATTTTTTCACATCACATGACTCAAATTCGAACTTTTATGGAAACAAACTTTTTGACAAGTTTCATGAAGATATGGCCAAAAATGTGGCCTCTAGAGTGTTAACAAGGTTTTTTCTAAGATTTGACCTCATGATCTTCTTTTTGACCCCACATGACCCAAAGTCGAACTTGTCCAAGATTTTATGGAGACAAACATTCTGACCAAGTTTCATGAAGATTGGGCCAAAAATGAGGCCTCTAGAGTGTTAACAAGGTTTTTTTAAGATTTGACCTTGTGACCTACTTTTTGACCCCACATGACCCAATTTCTAACTTGTCCAAGATTTTATGGAGACAAACATTCTGACCAAGTTTCATGAAGATTGGGCAAGAAATATGGCCTCTAGAGTGTTAACAAGCCAAATTGTTGAAGAGGCACGACAGACGATGGCGGACAAAGGGCGATCACAAAAGCTCACCTTGAGCACTTTGTGCTCAGGTGAGCTAAAAAGGGCATAATTTGGTCAAAATCCATGACAAGAGTTATCCCCTCTTGCCTACAGGTTGGGGTGGTGGTCATATAAAAATATTCCAAGTATCAAAACAATACCTCAAGGGGTTCAGTGAAAAAGTGAGGTGGTACAAAAAACTTGACCAAGATTCTAAGTCGAAAAAGGGGCATAATTTGGTCAAAATCCATGACAGAGTTATCCCCTCTTGCCTACAGGTTGGGATGGTAGTCATATACAAGTATTCCAAGTAACAAAACAATACCTTAAGGGATTAAGTGGAAAAAAAAGTGGTACAAAAAACTTAACATATACGCCAATGCCGACGCTCGGGTGAGTAGAATAGCCCTCCTTATTCTTCGAATAGTCAAGCTAAAAAAGAGTATATCCAATCAGAGCAACAGATAAGCTGGGTATTTGAGTATTTACCTTTACCCAATTCATTTTGGCAAAAAAGCAATAGTTTTCAGAATCATGGAGTAATTAAAAGCAAAAGAATTTTTGAAAACTCATTTAAAATGTTGACAGTTGTTTACAAAATATACCAAATACCCAATTCACATTTGTCAAAAACCCAATTAAATTGCGCAAAAACCCAATTAATATAAAGTCATAGGGTAAATTACCCTTTTCATGAAAAAGTTATCTGTATGTCCAATAAAAATATATGGAAGTACTTCAGAGTACTCTTCAGAGAATCTTTATATAGATCATCTCCTTAATCAGATCAATAAATCATTGAACTGAACTGACCATCTCCTCAATCATTATTTGTCTAATTTGTCCCAATTATCTGGGCATCTCCTTATTGAGACCAGTTGATGGTGGTGCCAATGTTAGTTTAACTACTGAGGTTTCACATTTATTTTACATCAAATTTGCCACTGACATCAAAATGAATGTGGAAATTAAATCTTGTTTTACCTATAACTGAAGCCAACACAGTAGCACATTTTCAGAAATTAAAAGCACTTTGTTTCAGAATTCTACTTTAACGGAAAGCTTGCTTGTAATGGATCTCTTTCATGCAAAAACATTTCATCCTTTCAAGTTTCCAAAATTGGAAAAGCAGTTGTAACAGACTTTTGCGAAAAAGGTAATTTTCCAATTTCAACAGCTTAACCACTTCTTTGATCAATAGCAATCAATATGTCAGCAGAACGCTAACATGGACTCATCCACTGCTCTGACTAAATAGTTCTCATTTTAGGTAACAGGGATGCCAAACTTCATGTCCAGTGAAAATAGTTGTTGAGTAATTAAGAAGGACCCAAAATATCTGGTTACAGGAGAAGTCACTCTAACCACTAGAAGAATATTATGGATTGACAACAGATGACATAGGGGAAAAAAGAGAAGGTTAAGGATGAAAAGCTACACAGAATTATATGATGATAATTAATTTACTAAAATCACTATATCTATAACATTTTCTCATCTTACGGCAATGTTTTGTTGAGTTAATTGCAAGTATGATGTTACCATATTACAAATTGTGATTGCATGCCAAAATATACATTTAAATCTATAATCATGTCAACCTGTCTCTAACTTAAAAGTTATGAACTCTCTGATGTTGACATGATCGACAATGTTCATTTGTAAAGATCATAAGAAATTCATGGTCACAGTTTATTTTTATTTACTTGTAAGTAATTAAGATGGAACACTTATAATGATTTTACATAAGAATTCCCTGACCACAATCATTAAAAATTTCACATGACTAAGAAGACAGACCTACCCAAGCCCCGGAAAAAGTCTTATTATCATCGTGAACAACAAAACACATGTCAAAATTCAAATAATCAAATTGCTTCAGTATAAAACACACAAGGGCTTTCACACTGAATTTACCCAATAAAACACTTGAAACTTTAAATGTTGCAAAGAAACTAAACAAGTTCTAAACATATATGTCAATTTGATTTAGTGCAAAAGTTCCGTTTCTCTGGTGATTTATTTACATTTCACAAAAGGTCTCTCAATAAAATATTCAATTTTCTATTTTAACCTTTACAGAAAACAAAGCAAAATCAATGAAATGTACATGCAAAGAGTACATGCACATGTACTGTGTTGGCTAACATCAGCTCAAGACTAAGTTGTTAATCATTATTTTTTATATGAGTTTCATAATTATGATTCTAATTAGCTTCATCATTAAAATAGATATAAAAATAGAAGATTCAGGCAGAAAAATTACACTATTTATAGAATTTCTTTGGGTCATTACTTATCTGAATTTTTTTCTTCTAATATTTTCTTGAAATTTATGAAGTTTTCACTGAAATGGCAGGGTATAAATTGATTGTTTATGTTTTCACTCTCCTTTGTCTAGGAAAAAAACATCACTCGGTCTTCTACAAGCAAATGGAGAACAATATTCTCAAGTAATTCATTTACCATATGGCCAGAATCCATCTTTTAACCCTTTCCTTCATATAGACTCGTTTTGACGCACTTAATAGGTACCACATAAAGCCTGATCTTCAGAAAACCACAGTTAAACCTTACCAAATTTAATTACAAAATCCTCATTTCCAGACCACTGAGGAGCAGCGAACAGCATAAAACCTGATCAGCCTGCGAGTTACTCGCAGGCTGATCTGGTTTTATGTTGTTCGCATAGGTCTTTTCATGGTTTCCTCTATGAGGAAAAGGATTAAAACACACACAGATGATTATTGCTAGAATGAGAAATCCTGAAAAACAATACTGTCTAACACGGTTTCCCTTCATGGTGTACGACATTATCCAGAAGATTCAATTTTAGAGAGCAGTGCTGAAGGTGATCACATGACTGTACCAGTCAGAGTTTATTATCTAGAGCTTTTTCATCCTCCTTAATCACTCACATTTTTGGCACCTAACAAGGGGAAATTCATTCATAATTGAATTTACAAATGATTACTTTATACAAAAGTATCATATTGTTGTTTATTTCCACAGTAATTAATTTCTATATAAATGAATTCCATGAAAGTTTATTAGCAGGATCCAATTCCTGATCTACATGATTATTTCCAAGTAGCAATGCATTATTGCCTCTTGTCTTGTCCAATGTGACAGAAAAATAATAGTTTGAACTTCAGATGGAAATAATTGTTACTGATGATCTTATTTTAATTTTTTAGAAACTTTAAAGGGACTGCCTGACTGATGCTAAAATGACAAAAAAAAATAAAACTTCTAATTTCCAGATAACCATTGCATGTGAGGCATTTAAATTTGATCACTGATTCCTTACATTGCCAAAGAAATCCCGAGATCCCGAGATATTGCAAATTTTCTCAGTTTTTTCTAACGCAAATTTCACTGCATTACAAACGCTATAAGTTTTAAAATAATGTTTCTGAAAATCACGTGACAGCGCATGTGCCCGTTCACACATGCACATCTAATCAGACAAGCTATTTCTGGCACCATTATGGGATGAAAAAAAAGCAAGCGTAAAAAAGCGCACCCTTGCTGCAAGACAGAAACTCTTTAAAACTTGTAAATATTGGTGATCAAGTCACACGATGGGGTGACATAAAAAACACCATTGGAGCCGAAAGCAACAGCTTGGGTGCCAAATTGCTGATAGACAAAATTGGGGACTTTCTCAAAAGCATTACACACGTCATTGTAATTTGCAACAGCTTTATCGATCATGTGATCTATGTGAAGTGCCCATATAATGAAATCAAAGTTTTATTTATAGATGGGAAACTCCCTTTATTGGGTAAGATCGGAAACGATTTTATTTGATTATATTCAGAAAATCAGTTGTTGTTTTTTTCTGGCTGTTGGTAGACTTAATAACAGGGAGATCCTGGCATGCTCCCAAGGAATTTTTGAAAGGATGCAGATGCATTTTCTGAAATATCTGAGAAAAAAATTCAATTATATCATAAATATACATGTAATTATTAACATTTTTTTTTTTTACTCTAATGCATTTTTTGACTTTTTGGAATTTCCATCTCTTACAAAAATGAGCAATTAAGGACCTTAAGTGCCAGTGGTATTAATATAACTTTTGTAGAAAATTTTTATTTCTCATTGACAAAAATTGATATGCACTTGCTACATATATATGTAGAACTATCATCCTTAACATAAAGACTTGGTTTGATACACTGGCAAATGACAGAGCAAACAAGATCATACAGATCCTTCCAGGAGATGTCTGATCGCCATTGTTGGCTCATACAATACTGTAGCCCAGTTTCTATACATTCTGTGTCATAAGGAAAAATCCATTTATATAATAAACATCCAGTCATAAATTTGTATATCAAATTGTTAATTAATCTTATTTTGAAATTATTTTAACGATTTTATTATTGGCCATAACTATGAGTGATCAGTCTATTCTGCAAAAAACAAAACAAAAAAAACCAACAGAATTTAGAGTGTGTGATTGCCAGATTTACCTCATGAATATTCATGTACAAATATCTGACTAGATGTATATTAATTTACTAAACTTAAAATTAGTAGAATACATACTACCGGTTCTGGACCACTGTTTTAAGACAAACGGAGGTGCTATGCAAAATGGGAAGGTGCTATACAAATGTTTGGCAAATGCTATTGTATTTTATATTTTTGTATAGCATTTGCCAAGCACTTTTTGATTTTGTATAGCATTTGCCAAACATTTGTATAGCACCTTCCCATTTTGCATAGCACCTCCGTTTGTCATAAAAAAATGGTCCAGAACCGCTAGTATGTATACTACTAAATTGTATAGACTTAGTAAACAATGAGTTTTTCTTTGTAATGAAGACTGTGAAAAATGCAAGCTACAATATTAAATGAGCAAACAGAGGAAACCCTGATCAGACCACTACTGCATGCTATGTTTGTTAAAGCATCAAATTGTGTCTATATAAGGTTAAGCATTGCTTTTAGAGATCATGCATTTATCAAAAACAAATGCATGAAAAATGTATTAAAAACCAAATTAACACTACAGCCACCTGTTGGTAATCAATATCTCATCTAAAAATTAATTACATGTATAGCATCAAACAACAGCATAGGTGGGTCATTTGAAATTGTCCTACCCACCCACCCACCACAAAAAAAATGCTATGTAGGGGGACAATTTAGAAAACAGGAAATCCTAGAAAAGACACTGTTAAAGTTATTATGTTCGTGAATCTTGCAATTTGGTAAAATCAATCATACTATTATTTTGTGTTTGGAACTATAAGGACAAGGACAGTCTCAGAGACTCAGTCTAATGACCAAAATTACACTTAATGAGAGATTATGGTCATAAATATGGTCATAAACATTGCCTCCAAGTTTAATTCTAGCATTATTTGATTATTCAAGGGCCATAACTCTTAATCGAATGCTTTGAAATCAGCCATCATCAAACATTGTTGAAATAATATGGTCATAAATTCTGTCTCCAAGTTTAATCATTCTTGTTGAATGTGTGTGTACACTTGAGTGTAAACAAACTTAAACCTGCTATTTTTTTATTTCCATATTAAACTCAGGAACCATAACTCATGACCTACTGGTGTAAAATCAGCCATATCTAAATCTGATTGAGACATTATGGCTATGGCTATAAATAATGTCTCCAAATTTCATGATTTATCTTGAACTATTAAATGGTATGATGTCAGACATAATCAGGGGGCCTCCGTGGCCGAGGGGGTAAAGTCACTGACTTAAACACTCACTCAGCCCCTCACCACATGGGTTCAAATCACAGCAGGGTCATTTGGATTTTCATGTGAGGAAGCCTTCCAGCTGGCTTGAAGTAGGTCGGTGGTTCTACCCGGATGCCTCCGTGCATTCGAGGTCTTCCTCCACCTGTAATTAGCTATATGACTGAAATACTGTTGAAGTGACGGTAAACTCAAAAAGTCAGATAGTCAAACATAATGAAACGTGGCTGATAGATTATGGCCTTAAGTCTAATAAAGTTTGTTTACATGAACTTCGATACCTGAGTGAAATATGACATTTTTTTGATAATTCAAGGGCCACTACTCATGACTTTATGATCCAAACGCAGCCATAGTCAAACTTGGCCAAGACCCCTTGCCCAAATACATGTACATGTATTTCCTACAACTCTTTCTTTTGCTAACAGTTTCATTCTTTTTTCATCTGTTTAATACTAATATCAAAGCACAAAGGATGAAAGTTTGAAAAGTTCTCCAAGAAATTTCATCAAATTTTGAACTGAACCTACTTTCCCCCAAGAAAACATAATGCAATATCGAATGTTGATCAAGAATTCTTAATAGCAATTCTGAGAAAGGCATTAAAATCCTGCAGTCTACATTCCTAATACAGCCGCCATCAAATCTTTAATATTGAAGCTGTAAAACGACCTCAAACTAATCACATGATTTGTATGCTTCCAAAGACAAAAGATTTGCATATCAGACTGTAATAAGAGATTCTGATGGCAAAATATCACAAATTCAGGAAAAATCAAATCAAAGTATCATTATTCTAACAACAAAATTAACATTTGTGGTAACTACAATGGCAGTCTACTCAAGACAATCCATTCTTTTAAAAATTTTAACCATCAATTTGATACCCTCTAGGATTAGGGTCTGTATTTCACTTAGAAGTTTAAGTCTCAATCTTATC
>CM037781.1:72075999-72125999 GCA_021229015.1 Solen grandis | reverse complement strand
TGGTTTTACAATGTTGTTGTTGCTACCTCGGAATTAACAATCACTGCAATGATAATTCAGTCATACAGTGAAGTCCAGCTAGTAATAGGTTGAGGAAGACCAAGATCTGGGAAAAACCACTGTCCTACCACAAGTCTGAGCGTCCACATCAAAAAATCTGAATGACCAGTTCATAGCTAAAACCCACAGTGGTGAGGAGTTAAAGCTACTCATTCACAGATAGTCACTATAAACTAGAATTTGTTTTAACCCTTTCCCTCATATAGACTCATTTTGACGCACTCAATAGGTACCACATAAAGCCTGATCTGCAGAAAACCACAGTTAAACCTTACCAAATTTAATTATAAAGTCCTCATTTCCAGACCACTGAGGAGCAGCGAACAGCATAAAACCTGATTAGCCTGCGAGTTACTCGCAGGCTGATCTGGTTTTATGCTGTTCGCATAGGTCTTTTCATGGTTTCCTCTATAAGGAAAAGGATTAAAACACACACAGATGATTATTGCTAGAATGAGAAATCCTGAAAAACAATACTGTTTAACACGGTTTCCCTTCATGCTGTACGACATTATCCAGAAGATTCAATTTTAGAGAGCAGTGCTGAAGGTGATCACATGACTGTACCAGTCAGAGTTTATTATCTAGAGCTATTTCATCCTCCTTAATCACTCACATTTTTGGCACCTAACAAGGGGAAATTCATTCATAATTGAATTTACAAATGATTACTTTATACAAAAGTATCATATTGTTGTTTATTTCCACAGTAATTAATTTCTATATAAATGAATTCCATGAAAGTTTATTAGCAGGATCCAATTCCTGATCTACATGATTATTTCCAAGTAGCAATGCATTATTGCCTCTTGTCTTGTCCAGTGTGACAGAAAAATAATAGTTTGAACTTCAGATGGAAATAATTGTTACTGATGATCTTATTTTAATTTTTTAGAAACTTTAAAGGGACTGCCAAACATTTGTATAGCACCTTCCCATTTTGCATAGCACCTCCGTTTGTCATAAAAAAATGGTCCAGAACCACTAGTACGTATACTACTAAATTGTATAGACTTAGTAAACAATGAGTTTTTCTTTGTAATGAAGATTGTGAAAAATGTAAGCTACAATATTAAATGAGCAAACAGAGGAAACCCTGATCAGACCACTACTGCATGCTATGTTTGTTAAAGCATCAAATTGTGTCTATATAAGTTTAAGCATTGCTTTTAGAGATCATGCATTTATCAAAAACAAATGCATGAAAAATGTATTAAAAACCAAATTAACACTACAGCCACCTGTTGGTAATCAATATCTCATCTAAAAATTAATTACATGTATAGCATCAAACAACAGCATAGGTGGGTCATTTGAAATTGTCCTACCCACCCACCCACCACAAAAAAAAATGCTATGTAGGGGGACAATTTAGAAAACAGGAAATCCTAGAAAAGACACTGTTAAAGTTATTATGTTCGTGAATCTTGCAATTTGGTAAAATCAATCATACTATTATTTTGTGTTTGGAACTATAAGGACAAGGACAGTCTCAGAGACTCAGTCTAATGACCAAAATTACACTTGATGAGAGATTATGGTCATAAATATGGTCATAAACATTGCCTCCAAGTTTAATTCTAGCATTATTTGATTATTCAAGGGCCATAACTCCTAATCGAATGCTTTGAAATCAGCCATCATCAAACATTGTTGAAATAATATGGTCATAAATTCTGTCTCCAAGTTTAATCATTCTTGTTGAATGTGTGTGTACACTTGAGTGTAAACAAACTTAAACCTGCTATTTTTTTATTTCCATATTAAACTCAGGAACCATAACTCATGACCTACTGGTGTAAAATCAGCCATATCTAAATCTGATTGAGACATTATGGCTATGGCTATAAATAATGTCTCCAAATTTCATGATTTATCTTGAACTATTAAATGGTATGATGTCAGACATAATCAGGGGGCCTCCGTGGCCGAGGGGGTAAAGTCACTGACTTAAACACTCACTCAGCCCCTCACCACATGGGTTCAAATCACAGCAGGGTCATTTGGATTTTCATGTGAGGAAGCCTTCCAGCTGGCTTGAAGTAGGTCGGTGGTTCCACCCGGATGCCTCCGTGCATTCGTGGTCTTCCTCCACCTGTAATTAGCTATATGACTGAAATACTGTCGAAGTGACGGTAAACTCAAAAAGTCAGATAGTCAAACATAATGAAACGTGGCTGATAGATTATGGCCTTAAGTCTAATAAAATTTGTTTACATGAACTTTGATACCTGAGTGAAATATGACATTTTTTTGATAATTCAAGGGCCACTACTCATGACTTTATGATCCAAACGCAGCCATAGTCAAACTTGGCCAAGACCCCTTGCCCAAATACATGTACATGTATTTCCTACAACTCTTTCTTTTGCTAACAGTTTCATTCTTTTTTCATCTGTTTAATACTAATATCAAAGCACAAAGGATGAAAGTTTGAAAAGTTCTCCAAGAAATTTCATCAAATTTTGAACTGAACCTACTTTCCCCCAAGAAAACATAATGCAATATCGAATGTTGATCAAGAATTCTTAATAGCAATTCTGAGAAAGGCATTAAAATCCTGCAGTCTACATTCCTAATACAGCCGCCATCAAATCTTTAATATTGAAGCTGTAAGCACTGAAGCAGTAAGAATATGTGAAATACGACCTCAATCTGACACTAATCACATGATTTGTATGCTTCCAAAGACAAAAGATTTGCATATCAGACTGTAATAAGAGATTCTGATGGCAAAATATCACAAATTCAGGAAAAATCAAATCAAAGTATCATTATTCTAACAACAAAATTAACATTTGTGGTAACTACAATAGCAGTCTACTCAAGACAATCCATTCTTTTAAAAATTTTAACCATCAATTTGATACCCTCTAGGATTAGGGTCTGTATTTCACTTAGAAGTTTAAGTCTCAATCTTATCTGGTTTTACAATGTTGTTGTTGCTACCTCGGAATTAACAATCACTGCAATGATAATTCAGTCATACAGTGAAGTCCAGCTAGTAATAGGTTGAGGAAGACCAAGATCTGGGAAAAACCACTGTCCTACCACAAGTCTGAGCGTCCACATCAAAAAATCTGAATGACCAGTTCATAGCTAAAACCCACAGTGGTGAGGAGTTAAAGCTACTCATTCACAGATAGTCACTATAAACTAGAATTTGTTTTAACCCTTTCCCTAATATAGACTCATTTTGACGCACTCAATAGGTACCACATAAAGCCTGATCTGCAGAAAACCACAGTTAAACCTTACCAAATTTAATTATAAAGTCCTCATTTCCAGACCACTGAGGAGCAGCGAACAGCATAAAACCTGATTAGCCTGCGAGTTACTCGCAGGCTGATCTGGTTTTATGCTGTTCGCATAGGTCTTTTCATGGTTTCCTCTATAAGGAAAAGGATTAAAACACACACAGATGATTATTGCTAGAATGAGAAATCCTGAAAAACAATACTGTTTAACACGGTTTCCCTTCATGCTGTACGACATTATCCAGAAGATTCAATTTTAGAGAGCAGTGCTGAAGGTGATCACATGACTGTACCAGTCAGAGTTTATTATCTAGAGCTATTTCATCCTCCTTAATCACTCACATTTTTGGCACCTAACAAGGGGAAATTCATTCATAATTGAATTTACAAATGATTACTTTATACAAAAGTATCATATTGTTGTTTATTTCCACAGTAATTAATTTCTATATAAATGAATTCCATGAAAGTTTATTAGCAGGATCCAATTCCTGATCTACATGATTATTTCCAAGTAGCAATGCATTATTGCCTCTTGTCTTGTCCAGTGTGACAGAAAAATAATAGTTTGAACTTCAGATGGAAATAATTGTTACTGATGATCTTATTTTAATTTTTTAGAAACTTTAAAGGGACTGCCAAACATTTGTATAGCACCTTCCCATTTTGCATAGCACCTCCGTTTGTCATAAAAAAATGGTCCAGAACCACTAGTACGTATACTACTAAATTGTATAGACTTAGTAAACAATGAGTTTTTCTTTGTAATGAAGATTGTGAAAAATGTAAGCTACAATATTAAATGAGCAAACAGAGGAAACCCTGATCAGACCACTACTGCATGCTATGTTTGTTAAAGCATCAAATTGTGTCTATATAAGTTTAAGCATTGCTTTTAGAGATCATGCATTTATCAAAAACAAATGCATGAAAAATGTATTAAAAACCAAATTAACACTACAGCCACCTGTTGGTAATCAATATCTCATCTAAAAATTAATTACATGTATAGCATCAAACAACAGCATAGGTGGGTCATTTGAAATTGTCCTACCCACCCACCCACCACAAAAAAAAATGCTATGTAGGGGGACAATTTAGAAAACAGGAAATCCTAGAAAAGACACTGTTAAAGTTATTATGTTTGTGAATCTTGCAATTTGGTAAAATCAATCATACTATTATTTTGTGTTTGGAACTATAAGGACAAGGACAGTCTCAGAGACTCAGTCTAATGACCAAAATTACACTTGATGAGAGATTATGGTCATAAATATGGTCATAAACATTGCCTCCAAGTTTAATTCTAGCATTATTTGATTTTAAGGGCCATAACTCTTAATCGAATGCTTTGAAATCAGCCATCATCAAACATTGTTGAAATAATATGGTCATAAATTCTGTCTCCAAGTTTAATCATTCTTGTTGAATGTGTGTGTACACTTGAGTGTAAACAAACTTAAACCTGCTATTTTTTTATTTCCATATTAAACTCAGGAACCATAACTCATGACCTACTGGTGTAAAATCAGCCATATCTAAATCTGATTGAGACATTATGGCTATGGCTATAAATAATGTCTCCAAATTTCATGATTTATCTTGAACTATTAAATGGTATGATGTCAGACATAATCAGGGGGCCTCCGT
This sequence comes from Solen grandis, assembly GCA_021229015.1. NCBI lineage: Eukaryota > Metazoa > Mollusca > Bivalvia > Adapedonta > Solenidae > Solen > Solen grandis. Next base: position 72,121,032 of record CM037781.1, on the reverse strand, counting down.
GGCCGAGGGGGTAAAGTCACTGACTTAAACACTCACTCAGCCCCTCACCACATGGGTTCAAATCACAGCAGGGTCATTTGGATTTTCATGTGAGGAAGCCTTCCAGCTGGCTTGAAGTAGGTCGGTGGTTCTACCCGGATGCCTCCGTGCATTCGAGGTCTTCCTCCACCTGTAATTAGCTATATGACTGAAATACTGTCGAAGTGACGGTAAACTCAAAAAGTCAGATAGTCAAACATAATGAAACGTGGCTGATAGATTATGGCCTTAAGTCTAATAAAGTTTGTTTACATGAACTTCGATACCTGAGTGAAATATGACATTTTTTTGATAATTCAAGGGCCACTACTCATGACTTTATGATCAAAACGCAGCCATAGTCAAACTTGGCCAAGACCCCTTGCCCAAATACATGTACATGTATTTCCTACAACTCTTTCTTTTGCTAACAGTTTCATTCTTTTTTCATCTGTTTAATACTAATATCAAAGCACAAAGGATGAAAGTTTGAAAAGTTCTCCAAGAAATTTCATCAAATTTTAAACTGAACCTACTTTCCCCCAAGAAAACATAATGCAATATCGAATGTTGATCAAGAATTCTTAATAGCAATTCTGAGAAAGGCATTAAAATCCTGCAGTCTACATTCCTAATACAGCCGCCATCAAATCTTTAATATTGAAGCTGTAAGCACTGAAGCAGTAAGAATATGTGAAATACGACCTCAATCTGACACTAATCACATGATTTGTATGCTTCCAAAGACAAAAGATTTGCATATCAGACTGTAATAAGAGATTCTGATGGCAAAATATCACAAATTCAGGAAAAATCAAATCAAAGTATCATTATTCTAACAACAAAATTAACATTTGTGGTAACTACAATGGCAGTCTACTCAAGACAATCCATTCTTTTAAAAAGTTTAACCATCAATTTGATACCCTCTAGGATTAGGGTCTGTATTTCACTTAGAAGTTTAAGTCTCAATCTTATCTGGTTTTACAATGTTGTTGTTGCTACCTCGGAATTAACAATCACTGCAATGATAATTCAGTCATACAGTGAAGTCCTGCTAGTAATAGGTTGAGGAAGACCAAGATCTGGGAAAAACCACTGTCCTACCACAAGTCTGAGCGTCCACATCAAAAAATCTGAATGACCAGTTCATAGCTAAAACCCACAGTGGTGAGGAGTTAAAGCTACTCATTCACAGATAGTCACTATAAACTAGAATTTGTTTTAACCCTTTCCCTCATATAGACTCATTTTGACGCATACAATAGGTACCACATAAAGCCTGATCTGCAGAAAACCACAGGTAAACCTTACCAAATTTAATTATAAAATCCTCATTTCCAGACCACTGAGGAGCAGCGAACAGCAGGCTGATCTGGTTTTATGTTGTTCGCATAGGTCTTTTCATGGTTTCCTCTATGAGGGGGGTTAAAACTATATGTGTATTACCTCTATCCATACTCATCTACAGATGCATGTTCATGCATTGCAACACTCCATTATTGTAAAAAGAATGGCTGGTTTCTCCATCTCAGGCTATAGCATAATGTTCAGAGTTATAAAATCTATATTTAGAATTTCTATATCTGTGTACCATAACATGACGGATCACATTCACTCTTCTAGAATGCACTCATCTTTCTGGCTGAAAATTTTATTAAAACTTACAAATTTACTACCCAAGTCACTTGTATACAAGGGAGCGAGTCATGCGGCCATTTTTTGTTGTTGTTGTTGTTGTTGAACGTTGTAACATTTAAATCTTTCATTCAGAGTCTTATCTAGGGCTATGGACACCTTCTCTTGATTGTCAAATGACATCATTACCACAAGAGACTAACAGATGTGGTTGTAATAGCATTGATGACCTACATTTGTTTTTTTCAATGTCATGGGCCATTTCACACCTTTCTTTCTATTGCTGGGTTTAACATCCCATTGACAATTTTTCAGTAATTTGCATTTAGCAGTCAATTTAATATTACCAAACTATATTATTTTGTTATATATTTAACCTTTATTTAGTGGCCACCTCTGTTAAGTGGTCACCTTCTCTTGTTTCCTTGAATGGCTACTTAGGATAGGTTTGATTATATTTCTACTTGAGACAAATATAGTGCTGCCACACTGCAATATCATCCCGTAGATATGTGGCATGATACCACACCCAGTCACTTTCTGATACCGGGCCAACCAGTCCTGGAACTACCCTTATACATTGAGTACCAAGCAAGATATTGGTACCAATTTTTACATCTTTTGTATGTCGCACAGTCTGGGATTGAAACCACGGTCATTTGGCCACAAGGAACAGTTTAAGATAACATTTCTTCAGTCTTATTACATTCACTTTCAAACTGACATGTGCCAACAATCCAAGCATATCATCTTCCAGCAGACACTTTGTTATAATATAAAACTTTTTTTCTCAGTCAAAATCTTAAAACGTCCTAGAAAAAAGATAATGTAATCCGAATCTTTACATACAGTAATTACTTATGTTAAGAAATTGTTAAAAACATCTGTCTGAGAGGTGTCAACCAGCATTTCTGGGCACACGTGTATCATAAACAGACTAGGAAAGGTGGTTAATGAGACAAATTAGTTAGCTCCACGCCCTCTATGAACATTACTGACCCCAAGGCCCTATATTTCATCCTAGGGTCAGTACTACCAAACCAATAATTAATAATAGTAATATACAGTATTACTGTTGCTATGTTTTATGACACCTGTCTGACCAACAGCAGAGAGAAAGGATTGGATAAGAGTGTCATTAGCTGACAGTTAATGGCATAATCCTCCACAAACAGCTACCCTCATGGGGAACATTGTGAAAATTATACATCAAAACAGATATATAAGAATACCTGGGGGGCTATAATTGGAAATATATGTCAGTACTTTGAGAACCTAGCTAAGACATCAATTTGGCATTGACGTTCTCTAGTATAAGATAATCACCATAAGTAGGAAAAACATGTTATACTTAAAACATATCTACCGAAAGACTTTAACCCTTTCCCTCATATAGACTCATTTTGACGCACTCAATAGGTACCACATAAAGCCTGATCTGCAGAAAACCACAGTTAAACCTTACCAAATTTAATTATAAAGTCCTCATTTCCAGACCACTGAGGAGCAGCGAACAGCATAAAACCTGATCAGCCTGCGAGTTACTCGCAGGCTGATCTGGTTTTATGCTGTTCGCATAGGTCTTTTCATGGTTTCCTCTATAAGGGAAAGGGTTAACAAATAATATGTCAGATAAGGCACAGCAACATGTTAGGCACACCTTACATCTCTGGCTAACTGACTGAAATCACTACCATTTTGAGGGACCAGCTGAACATGATAATTTTCATTGTTTATAGTTGTTGTTTTTTTCTGATTCTGAAATAGAATGCAGGCAACTGTGGATTTCTAAAATGAGATTGTTTAAGAAAAATATCATGTTAAAAAAATTACTATTCTTGGAAATGCCATATTGTTGAGACCTGCCAATATTTCTTCATTACTGAATCAAGTCACGATAATTCGATTAACAGGTGTCATGACCTTTTCAAAACCTTTCAGCAGTCTCTCAATAAACATAATTATAGCACTGAAATGTCAGAAGTCTAATAATCAGCCTTGCTTCCTAAGTTAGCAACAATTGCACTCAAGCTCATTTTCTTGTTATTTTATTATTGTTTTTTTGTTTTTCTTTCTTTTCATATTATCTTTTCATTTTTAAATCATAAAAAATGACAGTATGTTTGATAATTATGATAATAATTATATAAAAAATAATTACACACTGCACTTGGTCAAATGTTTTACCAACCTTTTGTATGGTCTGTTATAATTAATAATTGTTTTTTTTTCTTCTTTTGTTTGTTTATTGGGTGTAATGTCCCACCAAGAGTATTTCAGTCATTTGGAGATTATGTCTACTTGAGGCAGATATAGTGCTGTTACAATGTAGTTTCACAGCTTAGACATGTGGCATGATGTTACTCCGAGGCAGATATAGTGCTGTAACAATGTAGTTTCACAGCTTAGACATGTGGCATGATGTTACTCCCAGTCACATTATCCTGACACTGGCCACATGAAGCCAGGTTATGACTTGTGTTTCTCTTTCATTTCGAAGTACAATGTAAGGTGACAATTTAATTAACCCTTTCCCTCATATAGACTCATTTTGATGCACTCAATAGGTACCACATAAAGCCTGATCTGCAGAAAACCACAGTTAAACCTTACCAAATTTAATTATAAAGTCTTCATTTCCAGACCACTGAGGAGCAGCGAACAGCATAAAACCTGATCAGCCTGCGAGTGACTCGCAGACTGATCTGGTTTTATGCTGTTCGCATAGGTCTTTTCATGGTATCCTCTATGAGGGAAAGGGTAAAGAATATGATCACAGAATGAGATGGCTTATTTGAACTATTTATTTCTGTTTTGTAGTTTCAAACATAATTTGACTGAGAATTCATCTTAACACTAATGGCAGTCATGCAATATTTCTGATTGACCAGTCCATCTTATGATACACATGGGGAAGAAAAGGAAAGAGCAAAAGTCATATACAGTGTACTACTGTATAAAGTACATTTTTTGCAGAAAAAAAAAATAAAAAAATAAAACATGGACAAAGATGCTTCAAAGAAACCCAAAACAGACAAGGTAAGCCCTTTACTTCATGAATATTCATGTACAAACTTATGACTTGATTAATATGGTAGTAATTTACTGAACTCAGTATATGGGACCTGATATGAAACAATGATTTTTTGCCTTGCTGACTGTATAAATATGAGTTACAATGAAATCACATTGTATGTGCAAACAGAGACAACTACTGGCAATGGAAGGAGATATCTGATCTGGGCCTCATCTGTTTGCACAGGTGACAAAATGAGACTTTATGAGATAATCATGAATCATTATTATTACTGATTAATGGGATAATATTTAGATACCTAAATAAACTGATTACCTTGAAGTTTCAACATTGCTCATCATAGTATGCTGCAAATTGCAATGTGAATATCACTAGATATTTAATGTACAAGTCTAATGCCAGAGAAAAGGGTCAAAACGGGCCTATTTCACTCAAATGACTATTACTGCCCTTTTAAAAGTTGTCATCAATAATGTAATGGCCAGACAAATGAACATGGCAGAGAGATTAAAAACATATATATGAGGGTTTGCATGATTATGTTCATTGGCAAAATGTGGGTAAAATTTTAAATTATGAGTTGATTTTCAAAAGCAAAATAGAATCTCCAAAAATTGCTTACATTTGTTTATATTTGCTGCATCACAATCATATTTCATATAAAATGCCTAAAGTACTTCAGTTGAGCATATTATCTGATGGCATCAGCAGGCAGATTTCATGTGTTTCAGCTTTGAAACTCATATGAATCTTTTTTTTTCTTGATAAAATGTATATTATATAGAAAATCATCATATTACAGTTTGATATTTTTTCTCCATTTATAAAATAGCAACAATACAATCCCTGGTGAAGTACATAATTCATATGAACTTATTCTAGTTCAGATATAACTTACAAGTCAATTTCAAAAAAGAAATAAGAAGGTCAATAAGACCCTGAAGACACTCACTTGAGATATATAGCCTTCAATGCCTGCACAAGTTACTATACCATAGGCTAGCATTGCATACATTATCCATGCAGAAGTACAGCAAACCATCTTAATTAAACAAATCATCCATTACAACCCGTGTTGCAAATTTGGAAGTGGTAGCTTACAAATTCATAAGTAGGACACTGGGTCATGGTCAAAGTCATCCAAGGTCAAAGTTCACTGCCACACATCAAACAATACATGTGGTCCAAATTGAAGACCATAACTTACAAATTCATAAGTAGGACACTGGGTCATGGTCAAAGTCATCCAAGGTCAAAGTTCACTGCCACACATCAAACAATACATGTGGTCCAAATTGAAGGCCATAACTTACAAATTCATAAGTAGGTCACCGGGTCATGGTCAAGATCATCCAAGGTCAAGGTTCACTGCCACACATCAAACAATACATGTGGTCCAAATTGAAGGCCATAACTTACAAATTCAAAAGTAGGTCACTGGATCATGATCAAGGTCATCCACGTTCAAAGTTCAATTCCACACACAAAACTGTACTTGTGGTCCAAAATTGAAAGTCATAGCTCTTTCATCTATTATTTTTGTAGTAGTCTTTTTTTTTCTTCTAACGACAAATTACTAATCTGTTAATTCTTGACACTGTCTAGGCCTTAGCTAAGATAGGGCTTTGTTTTTAGTTGTTATGATGTATCATCACAATATATACCTACTTCAGACAATTGTTTGTTTAATTGAAAACCGAATAACCTCTCAATTTTGTATGAATAATCAAACGATTGAACTACAACACAGGTATGCTGAGATTCAGCTAAAGTGTTGAAAATTCAATTTTGAGTAAAAATATAAATATCTAAGGGACACAACAATTGTGTGTGGCATGAAAGCAGAGAAGAACTAATCATCCTATTTTTGTTACTATATATAGTTACATGTGCAGGGGCGTAAAATTTTCTTTTAGGTCACTCGTCCTGTAGGACGAGTAGGTGAAAAATCTCACTCGTCCATAAACAAAGTTTGCACGTCCTAAAATGATTTTAATTTTTGCTTCCCGTAAAGTTGTATAAAGCTTTTGATATTTTGCGGAAACACCGCTAAACAATTTTTTATTCTTTTTTCATCAACCACGGAATGATCCAGAATTTTCTTGTGCTTTTCATTTTATTGTAGGCGCTTTGTTGATCCCTACATTTTACTTCTCGCATTTTTTTGTATTTTCGTTGTCTCCACCGCCGAGAAGCGTCTTCATTGACAATTGTTTTGACATTTTGACTGCCAGAAACAAAACATATTTGCAGTCCCGGACTGTGCTGCAAACTAACAAAAAACATATTGAGAAAAAACCGCAGAATACTGTAACTAGTCTGCGCTAGCACCTTATTGATCTTTCTAAAAAATGAGCGTATCTATGGTGATATTTTGTCAAAATTAGCTCCCCTGATCAAGTAAAGCGTTTTATGATCTCGATTAACCATCGTAACAATATGAAATTCATTTTTACTGAAACATTTCTTTTTTGGCCACAAAAAGTTACTCGTCCGGTCGGACGAGTGTTCAGGGAAATTATGCTCGTCCAACAGTGAAATTCACTCGTAAACACGAGTTGACGAGTGGATTTTTACAGCCCTGATGTGTATTATACTCATATAATTGATCAGCATTCGGTTAACAATGGACATCTTCGGAATATTCCGTTAGCATTTTAACCACATCATCATAATGAAGAGAGCACTGAACATAATGCAATAAACACTGCATATAAAGTCATGTGAACTGAAAATAATACAAAATCAACAGAATATAAAGCGCTCTTTACCGCTGATCATAAAGTTGAAATCACTGCACATTGATACTTTTCAATAGTGGTGAGCTGATTAATCATAAAGTCAACGAATCAGTGACGAGCTACTGGTTGACGTGACGATGACGACGAAAATAATTTGTTGACGAATTATTGACCAAAAAAGGGGGTGTTGTTAATATTTCAACACGCATCTGATTGGGTAATTTCATTAATTTAAGTTGAACTTTGCACATTGTTGGCCTCTGGTTGTAACCTCTTATACTTTATCTCGGTTCAATGTTTATACATGTATTTGAATATTTGAGAAATTAACATCTATACCTAATACATATCTATATAATCTATATAGTACAGAATACTTTATTTTCATGTTCTACAGTAAGAGAGTTTTAATAGCCAAAGGATATTTGGTATTTAATCATGATTAATCAATTAATCAGTGACTTTTGTCTCTGATTAATCGACGAATATTTTTTCGTCTGATTCCAATCACTACTTTTCAACTGCATATATTAAAGGACAAACTGCATATAATATGTTCATAAACCATCGAACATAATGACCACTGAGGTGAACATAATGACAAACCAACTGCATATAAAGACACATGAACTGAATATATAGCAAAATCAACTGAATATAATAACAAAAGGACTGCATATAATGATATCTGCACTGCGTATAAAGTGTTAAGTGTTGCATTTTGGTGTTTTTGTGTTTGAGTTTTGCATAGATATGAGTAAAACTTTATCACAGCATGCATTTTACTCTTTGATGATGAGATGTCCATCTTCTAATGTTATGATCAATATTTGTTTTAACTATTTTGAATCTTTAAATGCCGTCGAATTTCAGAAATATATCACTCAAATATCTCCTGCATTTTCATTTCATATTTTAGACGACCTATGAATGGTCTTACTTTCGTGCATTTTTCAGACTCAGAGAGAGACAGAGAGAGAGAGAGAGATTTTCAGCTAATACACATTAGTTTTAACCTTTTCTTTGGAGAGAATGATTTAGTAATCAATAAAAAAGTTATTATTAATAACCCACCCACATACAGTAAATCAAAATATTTATTTATGTCTAAAAATGTTCTTGATTATTTCATCGGCTTACTAATCAGAAAAGAAATACTGACAGAGAGAGAGGGGGGGAGAGAAAGAGAGAGATGGAGGTGATCGGAACACTATCCCTCATTCCCTGACATACTGGCATTCTTCTATACCTACGATTGATTTGCCCATGCTTGATTGGTTCACTGCAAGCAGAAGGTGTGGCTTAATTGGAATTTGTTTATTACTGAAAAGGTTTGATTTCTTTCAAAATTAAGAGTTGATTATTACTTTTTTGACACAAAACAGTTTTTAGCTTTCATTTATTTAGTCTAAGACACTGTGAAAGGCGTATCAGGTGTTTCTGACGAAAAGAATATCAAATCACTAATTCTGATTTCCACGCAGTCTTAGGTGGTTTTGACTTGAGAAGCAGAGGCATGACGACCATTACAAAAAATAGCATGTGATGCAGAGAGCGGCTCATTGACTTAGTAAAAAAAATAAATAAGATTAACATTTTTTTTAAACCTTCTGAAAAGTTCTTTAAAATGACACTTTTTTCCTCCAAATTGCTTGTTTTCCGGGGTTTTTCTCCCCCCCCCCCCCCCTTTTTTTCTGTTGACTTTTTTTTTCTCTTTCATTTATGTTTATTTCATAATTTTCCTCAAAAGTAAAATAAACCAAATGTGTGATGGAGCTTTATCAGTCTGTATAAAAGAGCAAAAATGTAATTTAAACATACGCATAAAAGCTAACTTACGATAGAAAACGTTAACACTGCAGTTCTGCTTTTGTTTATGGTTTTCAGATAATCGATTCTGTCACTGAACTCACCGGCGGAAGTGCCCAGCAACACTTCCGGTTAAAAAAAAAACATTCACCAAGAAAATAGTCTCAGAATTCTGAAATTTATAATTATATGATTTAAAGTTATACATCAAGTTTTTATTTGCTTTATATTCCAAAAAGACAATTTAATCATATAAATAAACGATTATACAGATTTCATATGCGTATGTAAATTCATGAAGGAATAAATAAATGGATCCCGCATTTTAAACTTCTTCATTTTCTACTTTCGATTTCGAACACAAGAACTAAGAACAAGCTAATCTCAACATAACATTCTTCTACTAAATTAAACCTGTAACGATTTATCTTTTTCGTATACGATGCAGTGATACTTTGTCGTCTCAGCATCTGAATTTTTAACGTAGCAAATCTATTCCTCAGGCCTTATTCCTACGCCATTATTTCATAACAAATATGGCCGTGACTGTCAGTAACCTTCAACGCAATTTCGCCAAGAAACTAATACATTTGAACTATGTGAGGGGTTAATTCATCTTCAGATCTATTATTTTTGTAATGATGTATTTGGAAATACATTTGTATTATTTACTCGAGCGAGACCTTCCAATAACGGTGGTTTCTGTGAAATGTCGGCCATTTCGCCCCACTATCTACTCGTCCCAGATTCACTCTGTTTCAACCTTTTCAATGTCTCCTTAAGCAGCTCGTTTATAGAAAGTTGTTTTTCTATCCTTCACTTATGTTGATGAAGTCTTTTGTTTCCTGTCAAAGAAATTTGGCAAATCAGAGTTCCCAAGACCGTAAGAAAACATAAAAGTAGAATATGTTATAAATATAGATATACTGTATTTATGTTTTTAGTGTACCCTCAAAATTGCTGTGTACTCTTATCTCTACTGAGATCTCCTCTAGTTATTTTTTCATATTGGCCAATACGAAAAAAATAACAGGAGCGGATCTCAGTAGAGATTACTGTGTATTCCTAAAATTTAACAGACATGAGTACATGTAACCCCTTTTAAAAAAAGCCAGTGGGTTCTCTGCAAGTGTAGGTTCCAGCTATTTTCGTTAACACCACTAGGAAATTCTGTTAAATATAGAGTACTTAATCCCAGTTTCCAGTGCTTGTGATACCACATGACACATTCTGAAAATTCAGGAGTCTTCACCGGTTTCAGATAGCAAATTCATAAATTTAATCTTAGATGTGTACGCATGAGAGTGAATGTGATCAGTGAAGTGATGCCAAATGCAAATAGAACATCTAAATATAGGTTTTATAATTCTAAATACAGTTTTAATTGTTCATAACACTATTACCTGTGATGAGGAAACCACCCATTATTTTTTGTTTTACATTCACAATTGGCTGCATTCAGTGCTCATGTGTCTGTCTACTCTGTATTGCCAAGGTACAAGGCAAATAAAGTAATGGGTTAGTGAGTTTGAGGAACTAAGACAAACACTCTCATGTGAAATCATTTCCTGATTAGTATATCTTGAACTGAAATCATATTTTTTAGGAAAAAATATCCTTCCTAATGCATTATTTTCTTAATATATGATAGAGACATAAATCATAAGAAAGAGTTTGTGTAGATTATAATCATTTATAAATGTAAATCCAAGATAATTTCTTTGTTTAACATGGTTATTTCTCAAACATCAGTAACATGCAGTTGAACAAAATTTTTCATAGACAACATAATCAGGGGACGGAATTTTATTCAAGGCATAAGCTAAGCTATTACATCGAAAATTACTTTATCTGTAGTAAAATGTCGAGCAAAACACCAGTTTCAGCATTTTTTCCCCATCAAAATTTGTGTACTGAAACAGGACCTATTGGCAAAGCAATGTTTCCAATAAACCATCTCATTGGACCAAAATAAATGCGAAATTACCAATATCCAGTAATAGATATAAAGTCTATGTTTGACAGGTTTACATTTTTCTGTCATTTAATAGCAAAATACTGACTCAAAGAATAACACTAACAAGAAATAATGTCTTTAAAAAAGATCATCGGTATCGATTCCGATTGAAGTGATGGAGAGTGTAGAACGGTTGTAAAATGTAAAGCATCTTCTCCACCGCAATAGGCGGAGTAAACATTACACAAATGAAACATAATCCCTGATAAATGTATATTATCTACAGTTCAATAATTTATGCATCTTGTAAAACAGGTTAGATAATTCTTGGCCGTTATGAGTTTAAATTATTGTCCAGTCCCCCCCCCCCCCCCTTCCTTTTACTTAATTCATTAAAGGTTTTACTTGCAGGCTACTTTCATGCATATTTTTCGGATTCACTTCTTTTATATCACAGGGGTATCATACAATTAAGATAGGTAACTCTTGACTTAATGTACTGGTATTGCAATTTATGGATTCTTTTCAACTACTTAAGTTTTTCCTTTTGTTAGGATTGGTAGGATACCAATATTTTAGGTATGATACCAATTTGTTGGGATAGAATATTGTGATACCAATATGTTAGGTATGATACCAATATTTTAGGTATAATACCAATATTCTAGGTATGATACCAATTTGTTGGGATAGAATGTTGTGATACTGATAGGTTAGGTATGATACCAATATTTTAGGTATGATACCAGTTTGTTGGGATAGGATGTTGTGATACCAATATGTTAGTTGTGATGCCATTTTGTTAGGTGTGATACCAATTTCTCCTCAGATCACCAGCTGTCAGCTGTGTGGCTCCAGAAGAACATGTGCTACATCTGATTCGAAACCCAAAAAGATTGACTTCTCTGGTGGTCCTGAACTGAAGGACTTCATCAAGGCCAGTCTGTCAGGTGACACAATAGGAGAGGGCATAGTTCAGAACAGAGGGGAGAGGTGAGTGTTGTACATTATATCTGAGCTGAGCAAGTACAACATGCTCAGAGTGACCTATTCTGATTGCCTTTTCATGTTGTATCTCTATAGTTGTGTATCACTGTCATTTGGCTTGAAATTGCAAAGTATAGTTTTTATGTTTTAGTTAAAGCTGATAACATAGTTGGCATAAACCAATCTTCCATATGGTCTACCTATCCACTTTGCAAGCCCTCAGTGAGATAGATAGGGAGACAGAGAAAGAGGTTTCAAGCCCTGGTTTGTTTATAATTATACTCTACCAACAAGCCTGTCAGAATGAGCAGATTTGACTTCCTAACTCTTCATAGATATTTAATGAGATTTTTTACAGCAATATTTGTTTTCAGAAAACGTCTCCCACAATGGCTAAAAACAAATATTCCAGTTGGAAAAAATTATCACAGAATCAAAGAGAATCTCAGGGAGCTGAAGCTACATACAGTAAGTCATTTCATCATCATCTGCTTTTCTTGTATATCCCATTAGTGTTGTTGTTGATTTAGTAATATGTGTAGAAAAAAGTCCAATGATCACTTGCTGTTGAAAAGTTTCCTTGGAGGTATTAGTTTTCCAGATAGAGAAAACTGGCTCCAGTGGCTGTGTGCATCTGCCATTGAATCTGTAGGTTGTGGGTTCGATACCTGACTGTGACAAACAAATTCTGTAAAAATAGTACTGGTACAGCTCCCTTGCTTGGCGCTCAGCATATAAGGGTAATTCCAGGACTAGTTGGCTTGGTGCCAGGATAATGTGACTTGGTGTGATACACTGCAGTGTGGCAGCATTCCAACAGATAAGAGTAGTGGTACACTCACTGGCTTTACACCAATTCAGCCCAGTCCAATATTGTACGTAAAAGGATATTTGGTGATCTCTAGGTACTCTAGTTTTCTCCCATAGCAAGAGATATGCTTTTGCTACCAAAACAAATACAAGCAAGGATGCTTTCTATCCAGTTTGTGAAATTAATTAAGTCTAAACCAAAATGTACTCCAAAATGTACTCTTTCGTTGCAGACTCTAAAGCCATTTCCTTTTTTAAAGTAAGATAAATCTCATATCAAGAAACATATTTGCAGACAAGCTTGTTTGATTAGTCAAGTTCAACACCAGTTTTAAGTGTACCTGTAAAATTTCATTTAATATGAATTTTCTTATTTGGTCAAATATTTTCTTCATTAATATTTTTCCAGTTAATCTTATTTAGGAATATGATAACAAACCCTATTGCACAGTGCCAAATGTAAATTAAAATAAAAAAAAAAGAAAATTTAATCAGTCAAAATAAGTAATATTTGTGTGACCCTGAATTACTTTCTGTATAAAATTTTTATTCTTACTGTACCTAATTTCTGTATATCTTCATAATATAATTATGGTAGTGTGCAAAACTTGCAGGTATGTGAAGAAGCCAAATGCCCTAACATCGGTGAGTGTTGGGGAGGCGGGGAACACAGCACAGCTACAGCCACCATTATGGTAAGTCTGAAGCTACACTGACACCCACTGGCTCTTGAACTTTAATTTGAAATAACTTTTCTGTTGTTTTTTTCTGTACACTTTGAGATGTTTAAGTATACAGTCATGTTTCCAATTCATCACTCTGACATTTGTTTTAAATCATTGTAATACTTGAACATTTTGATATATTTATTTTATATCCGGGGCTGTCCATAGTCAGTGAAACTCAAGGGTCAATATTTTAAGGAGTTTGTGGATTTTTTCCCCTCTTATTTCAAGGTAAATTTGACCCTTGCCCATTGCTTTTCAAAGGTCAAAATGTACCATTTCTAAAATTCAAAGGTCATAACCAAGTTATCCAGAGTCAAAGGAGAGAACTGATATCATTGTACTTAACTTTTAACCTTCTTGCATGTCCAAAATTTATGTAATATATCCCTGCTGTATGCAGCTCTCCCATCAGTAGACGCTTAACAAAAAACATCTAGCTACTGCTAGTCAAATAAAATGGTTGAATCTGGGTAAACAGAGGTTTAATGTGCTTTACTCATTAATGTACACCCAGATCATGAGCCCATTACAGACAAGTAAGCTCTCTTATTGTTGATACATAAGAAACAAGGGAAATCACTTGATACATGAGAAACAAGGGAGATAACTTGATACATGAGAAACAAGGGAGGTCACTTGATACATGAGAAACAAGGGAAATCACTTGATACATGAAAAACAAGGGAAATCACTTGATACACGAGAAACAAGGGAGGTCACTTGATACATGAGAAACAAGGGAGATCACTTGATACATGAAAAACAAGGGAAATCACTTGATACATGAGAAACAAAAGAAATCATTTGATACATGAGAAAGAAGAGAAATCACATGATACATGAGAAAGAAGAGAAATCACATGATACATGAGATCAATAGGGTGAGTTCTGTCAGTACAGTAGCATCAGTACTTTTGTTGCAGATTCTTGGGGACACCTGCACCAGGTTCTGTAAGTTTTGCTCAGTAAAGACAGGTAAAGCCCCAGGTCAGCCCGACCCTATGGAACCCATCAACACAGCTAAGGCTATCGTGGCCTGGGGGCTGGACTATGTGGTCCTCACATCGGTGGACAGAGATGGTAAGTTAAATGGACAGGAAGTTTCTTGATTGGTAGATAAATACTGAATCATGAATACTGTCTGAAAGGCAGATGATTGTGTTAGCAGTATGTGTAATTTGCACTGAAGTGTTTTCAGCCTTCATATAGATATGTTTTGGCATCTTAGCAAATAGAGGAATTCAAGGTCAGTGAGGAGATGTCTGATCAGGGTCTTCTCTGTATGGCAAAGAAAAAATCCATTGTTTCATATACCATTTAAAGTTCAGTTAATTATTATTCATCAAGTCATAAATTGGTTCATGAATATTCATGAGGTGAAGGATGAAGAAGAAATCAATTACATTCCAGAACCAGACAGTACATGGTCATTTATTTGAAATGTTTCTGAGAAATATTACAATAAATCTCAGAATGTGTCTAGTGCTAATTGTGCAAGTTGAGATGAAATAATTTATATTAATTAGGGTGCTATTTCAGCTGACTTTTATGGAAAACAAGAAAGTTTTTTGAAATTGCCAAGTTCTGTTTGAAGAATCTAATTTCCATCCCAATAATATTAAGACAGTTATTGCTATTTAATTCGAAGCTAGAAGACGATGGTCACTTCAAAAATGCATGAGTGTCAAAAATGCATGAGTGTCAAAAATGCATGAGTGTCAAAAATGCATATGAGTGTCAGTTTTACCCAATTATGTTGACAGTCTGTAAGTGACATGAATTGGACTAGAAACAAAACAAAAAACATACAATATATATGATTTGATTATTGCTTTAATGACCTTTAAAACATATCATTAATAGTAGTTCTTTATAAAAGGGATATTAATTTCAAATTATAAAGTATTTATTGTTAAAATTTCACCTTGGGTACTACTTATAATCCACACTTTGCAAATTCAGTCTGGGCTGTAAAAGAATCACATGCATGGTCATATCCTTTTGCTCCTGGTTGTTTTGTCCCATTTACATAGTGTCATTTTAGTCAGCATACCCTATGTACACAATGTTTATCAGACTATGTATTTATCAAATTGTGGAGTTAGGGCAGTGTAGCAAGGTTATTGATGATCTACAGTGATAGTTCTTGTTTGATTTGTTTTCAGACCTGCCAGATGGGGGTGCAAGCCATTTTGCCCAGACTGTGAGAGAAATAAAAAAGGGGTGAGGATTGTTACACATGTTTATATGGAAAAATAGCAAGTGGAACCTAATCCCTTCAGTGTATACTTAGAGGTGTATTGTTTCTAGTGTTAGACAGAGGGCTAGAATAATTGACAGAAGCTACAGATGAAATATGTTGAACTTTTGTACAATTAGTTCATTTATTTCATGCTGTTTGTATTTAGAATATTGACAAACACACAGAGGAGGAAATCAAATATTCAACATTATAGAGATAACATTATCTCCTACAAAAGGGAGATACCTTAACCCAAAGAAAATCAAGATATAAGTAGGTCTTATTTTTTATAAATTCTCTCTCTCTTCTTGTCTAGGAACCCTGCCATACTGGTGGAGTGTTTGACGCCTGACTTTGCTGGGGACCTGGAGTGTGTGGAGGCGGTGGCCAGGGCGGGGCTTGATGTATACGCTCACAATGTGGAGACGGTGAAGGAACTGCAGGGGTAGGTAGAACATGGTGTATTATATTCATTATTATTATTACGGTTTTGACATAAGCTATCATATCACCACTTCCCAGAAGGAAATGTGGGCTATATAGGAATATTGCCCCATCTCATACTGTTGTGTCCTATCCCATTGTATTAGAAATTCATACTAAGGTATGATCATGTGACAAAAACAGTTAGTTATTGGATTAGGGAGTCTCTGTGGCTGAGAGGGTAAAGTCGTTGACTTTAGCACTCATTCAGCCCCTCACCAATTGGGTTCAAGTCCCGGCAGGGTCATTTGGAACTTCATGTGAGGAAGCCTTCCAGCTGGCTTGTGGAAAGTCGGTGATTCTACCTGGATGCCACCGTGCATTCGGGGTCTTCCTCCACCTGTAATTAGCTGGACGTTGCTATATGACTGAAATAATGTCTCAGCAATGATAAACTCAAAAAATCAATCATTGGATTAGATTGAAGATCGCGATTAGTCACAACCCTCAGAAAGATCTTCTTATTTTGTTGAGTCAAGAGTTGTGAAGTAATCAGGGGTTTTAATCAATTTCATTGATACTCCAGTAATTAATGATTTTTAGCTGCTAGATAATTGAAATTACTTATGGTTTTCTATATGAGAGAAATAGCTTTTTGGCATTTTTTCTTATTTGCCTTGAGAAAAATGAGGAAAAAACCCTCTAGTTACATATCATTTGTTTGAATAAATCTTTACATCTGAACTGTACGGTCTTCTGACCATTTCAGTTTGGTACGAGATCCACGTGCCAACTATGACCAGTCACTCAGTGTCTTGCGGCACGTGAAACAGGTGATGCCAGAACTGGTGACCAAGACATCAGTGATGTTGGGGGTGGGAGAGACAGATGACCAAGTACTCAGGGTTCTAGAAGGTATCAGCTTCTCCATTTGATCCATTATAAATATTTGGGTTATATTTGGACCATCAAGTTATATTGCAGGATATTTTAGGAGTTTTGAAGAGAAATATCAATACTTGTTAGGTCAAACAATATCCACATATAGTGTTTTTTTGGCAGTTTAATGAGAGGGATGCATTTTATTTTCTCCTTACATTGTAAAAATGACAAAAGATGGATTTTTCATTGACTGGGTTCCTTTTTGTTTAGCCAGCTTGTGGAAGCTTGACAGTCACCACAGTGGGGTTGGATTACTCGGGATTGTCATGTGGGGAAGCCACTGAGCTGACTTTCAGTAGCTTGGTTCTTTGTGCATTTGGGCTCTTCCTGCACAGATACTTAGCTGGACATGGTTATATGACTGAAGCACTGTCATGTGGATGGTAAACTCAAAAACAACAACAACATTCAAAGTGAAGAGTTGAGTATTTGATTGTGCAGGTGTTAACAAGTTGTTTTCTGGTCCGTAGATCTGAGGCGTATTGATGTAGACTGTGTCACACTGGGTCAGTACATCCAGCCAACCAAGCGCCAGCTGCGGGTATGTATAAACATCCTTCTCTTGATTACATTTAATGTCAACACTGCAACAGGGGCATGTAACCACTGCAGTTTGGTTTAGGTTATCTCCCTTTTTAAAGAAAATAATTTGAAGGAAAGTGTTTTATACCATCTGGCCCCTGTGAAAAGACTGATTTATGAAAAGGTTTCCATAGGGTTCACCTTTGTAGTCCCTTGTTTTGATGTTCAAGTCTGTAAAGATTTCATTTTGGTAAGTTTTGTTGCAATAATTATTTCTTTGTGTGTGACATATGTTACTAGTAATATTGATTTACATTGACATAAGCAGGTTTTATCTTCACAGACTTTTTCTGTCATAGATAAATAATCATGTTTAAACTTTATTACAATTTACAAGTAACAACATTGTAAATAGTTTTCAGCAAAACAGTGTTTTTAGGATCATTTAAGCTTATGTGTTGTTGTTTTTTTTTTGTGTTGTTTTTTTTGACGATTTAGAAATAAACTGTAATTTTACATGATTCCTAAAACTAGGAAATTAAATACATTTATCAAGTTATTGGTAAAATTTGGTCAAAATTATTCTTGCAATACTTGTATGTTCAACATTGGCATAACAGTGTAGATTCATTCCTGCACACTCAACCTCAGTTTTTTTGTTTTGTTTACTGTTGTTATATAATTACATTGTGGTCCAGCAAAATGACCTTAATTACATTGTGGTCCAGTTTATAGGTTGTATCAGTACTAAGGCTTGAGAAGGGTTAGATAGAAACACATGTGGGGTTTGTATTCGCAAACTTTTGCCCTGGAGTCGTGTGTATTTTACTGTCCTCAGTGCCCACATTTTAACTATCTACAGGGATTGCTATACCCCAACTTCACAGGATCACATTCCATAAGGTCCTGTCCTGTCCCACACTCACATTACATGAAGACAAGGTGGGTATCAACATCTGTAGTGATAGTTATGGTTTCTACTATGTGAGATCATATTTCAGGTGAGGGAGTATGTTCACAAGGACAAGTTCAAGATGTGGGAGGAGGTAGGAAACAAGCTGGGCTTCAAGTACACAGCCAGCGGTCCGCTGGTCAGATCCTCGTATAAAGCTGGTATGTACACTGTAGTGTGGTAACCCCAGACTGTTCCATGTAGACATATGGACGATCAATATCCACAATTTGTTTGTCATGTAAAACCTGATAACAATAAAAATTCCTGGTGTGCTTTACACAATATTCAAATGAGATTTTCTTAACTTAAAAATCTCAAGTTTAATATCACTTCCATAATGAAATTTTGAAGATATTGAAGCAAATCTAATGAAAACCAGGCTAATAATCACATATGTACAAATGTACTATTCTCTAGGTTGATATATAATGGAATTGAAGACCTTTAACATTTTGAGTAATGAAAAATCTTAAGTAGAGATATTTTGTATTATTCAAACCTGTATCAGGATTGAGGGATCTGGCCTTCCTCCAAATCTGATCATCTGGCCTTGTTTATACCCTACCACTGTCTTACAATTAATCATATTATAAACCCTTTGTATATGCTTCATTTTCACAATTATGTCATGTTCACAAAAGACATAATTATAGACACACAAAATAGCATTTTAGACTTATCAAAGTTTATCTTTCATTGTCTCAACAATAGTGACACCAGCAAAAAAACAACGACTATTTGCTAAACAAATGGATTTATACAGTATGATAATTATAGACTAATCTGAGGTCAATATACCGGTCTGTTTTGCAGACCTGTGCTTCCATAATTGTATACAATATAGTGGCTTATATTTTTTGTAATCTTGCTATATTAAAACAGATTTATCTGGGATTTGACAAAAGTATGAGCTCTGCTACAGAGGTTAAGGCACTCATTTTGATGTTTTAGGTGAATTTTTCCTGAAGAATTTGGTGGAGAAAAGGAAGGATAAGAAGGCCGCCTCAGGCTAGATGGCGCGGACAGATGGACAGTATGAGTGTGTTTTGTTATGTGAGGTCAGTTTGTGTCTAAACTGGTAACTGATTGCTTCTGGCTACACGTAATGTTGGCCTGATGAGAGGATGACCTACCAAGCTCTAGCCACGTGATACAGCTGAATGTCTCCAATGTTTCAGGACAGGATTTCTTATAAGTGCATTATGGAGATTGATGAACTCAGAAATATATCCTCATTTTTCTGTATCTGATGTTTTGCCCTTATTTGTGTCATAATGTTTTTGGATAGGTATTAAATGAAAAATGTTTTCAATTTCTTGATTCGTTTTTTTAATTGGCCAATCATCTGTGATCAGCCTGCAACTGCATTGTTGCTTATTTTGTCTGCCATGTTATCAAAAGAATGATCATTGATTTGTTTGAATATTTAATATAGAGAAGTCAAATGATTAATTTGTTATTGGCAATAGTGGGTGTTGGTGTTATAGAGACTTTAATTCAATGAATATGTTGTTGATTTTGCTATGAAAAGGAAATAGTAAATTAGTTTAAAAATGATAATCTGGCTTTCATAATGTCAAAGAAAGGTCTCTTTTGAATAAGCATAGTACCATACATCATGACATTTTTTTTGACAGTTTCAAAGGACCAGTACCAATGATTTTTTTCCTTCCTTCTTTTTTTTTTTTTTTTTGGTTGTGGTTTGAGGGGGAAGGGGTTAGTGACATAATGGATTTCTTCAAACTTTGCAAACCTAAACTAATTGTATTTTCTGTTATATGATGAAACATATGCATTGGTAAAGTGATCCAGGCTGTGTGCAGGAGTCAAGTTGTAAAAGTTTCAATAACAGCTGAGCAATATCCTGCCAGTTGCTATGCTATCTACAATGACTAAAACTCTAAATCTCTATCACTTGACAGAGATTTACTCAGAATCTCCTTTGTATGAGTGGTCTGGACTTGGTCAGACTAGTTGAGTATATATGATCGTTGACTTTGTTGTACAGTATAAGTCTCATCTCTGAGTATATATAATTGTTGACTTTGTTGTACAGTATAAGTCTCATCTCTGAGTATGAATGATGATTAACCTTTTTCATGTGTGTTTACAAATCTACCTGGTATGATAAAAAACTTTTTTAATATTGAATTGTTATATATTGGTTATTGAAGTAATTAAATAAAAAATGGACAAAATATTCTTGTATTACATTTGCCCCATTATCTTTATATAACCATTGAAAGAAGATGATAACCAAATTCTAAAATCTTTGTTTATAAAAGATTATGGTCAAAATCAAAATAAGCCACTAAATCAAGTTTGGTTGAAATTCAATCTTCTTTCATTTCTTGCTATATACATCAGGTTAACTGGTGCACTTGTAAGTTTCCAATTTGGTTAAAAGAGGACACGGAGTCGGTGACTAGGTTTTGATCATGCTAGTCAAGAATTCATATGACTTACTCACTGCCCAATTGTCTTCCAATGATTTTAATTGTTATGTATTTCGGAGTTACAACAGGATTTCTTAGAGCTGCACCGAATTCTACAAAGAGAAGTAGCCCTGGTCAAAGTTGTTAATACAACTTCTGGGTGGTACATAGGGTTAACCCTTTCCCTCATAGAGGAAACCATGAAAAGACCTATGCGAACAGCATAAAACCAGAGCAGCCTGCGAGTAACACGCAGGCTGATCAGGTTTTATGCTGTTCGCTGCTCCTCAGTGGTCTGGAAATGAGGATTTTGTAAATAAATTTGGTAAGGTTTAAGTGTGGTTTTCTGCAGATCAGGCTTTATGTGGTACCTATTGAGTGCGTCAAAATGAGTCTATATGAGGGAAAGGGTTAATACCCCCATATTTGTTGTATAATTCAATATATATATATATATATATATATATATATATATATTGTTTTTAACTGTGAGGTGTGTAAGTAATGGGTTTAGAGTTACGGTACAAAATACAAAACAACTCCCTTCATATGTTTATATCATTTTTTAATTATCTTTCATTGAGATACAAAATGAAACATGGATGTCAATGATTAGTTATGGCATGAGGTGTAACTTCAGGTCTATTTACTATTATAACTAATGCATAATAGATCACCATTAAAAATAAATCAAACATAATACATGTCCCAGTTACTGTGACAGCTTCCTATCTTCCTTCATTGTGAACTTAATAACACTTTGATAGTGTAGAGATCAGGAATGACAATGGAACAAAAATGGTCTGACCTAAATGAGATAAAATACCCCAAGAAATAAACAGAACTTTCCGATGCAAAAAAACATGGAATAAAGTTGTTGCAATCTTTCAAGATACCCCCACGTATGAAAGTGTTAAAAAAGGAAATGTTAATTGGTGTTGACTAGCTCTATCAATGCAGTAAATTACAATAATAAACATAACTGAAGTTACGACAAGACATAATCAGATGACGGATGACTTGTGATCGGATTTTGAACACAAAGAAGATATTTTCCTCATATTAAGAAATGTTAACATATAACTATTATAAACATCAAGTGATATTGCATGACCAAAAACAACAGAGTTATGGAGGAAATCGACAGGACTATGACGTTACAATGTGAGCTATGTTGTCACTACTTAAATTTTTTATCAGTAAAAACCAAAACAGATAAACTAATGCAAAGTTTGTGAACAGTTACTAGGAGTCAGATCAACCTAAAAATGAGTAACTCTGAAGGAAGAAACAAACAGTAAAAACTAAAAAGGAATTTATTAAAAATTAAAATCATTTAAAAATTTTCAAAAAAATAAGATATTATTCATTTAAAATTTGTACAAAGCAGATTACTGAGAGAAATAATTAAAATAAATGAAATTTTGCGAATTTCAAAGTATTTCACAATAAAAATAGTTCCCCATACTGCATCATTAAGGCATTTAATTAAAATAAAGGAATAGGTTTCTTTTAAACATATTAATATTGACCTTTGGAAATGTCTCTTTCATTTTTATTTAAATAGAAATATAAATTAAAAATATGTGGTTGAAAAAAAATCTGAGACGGTCTTACGTTAAAAATTCAAGTGTAGGTGTAAGAAGGCGACCTGTCTGTAGACAGATTGTGCCGTCTGTAGACAGTTTGTGGCATGTAAGATGAGGGATGAGAGACATGAAATGGTCACAGTTGATATATCCACCTGCACGATATGGCTCCATATCTGTCAGCCAGTACCCCACCCACTAACCACCTCCAGGAAGTGGCTGGGTAGTCTCTAGTACCTTGAGAACAATCTAATATCAAGGTTTGTGTACATACAGAACTTTCTACATCCTGATTGGCCAACTCTCCACTGAGGCACAGCCAGGGGCGGGGCTTAAACTCGGCTCAGCAGGAGACGGACAATAGCTTTGGCACTGCCAATGATGAAAACAACTAAATATATTCATGGTACAATAAAAAGGTGTATCTTCAATACAATAACAGAACAAATGCATAAACTGCATTTTACATTTGGAACATAAATATACAAATATATTGATAACAGCACACTGTGACAAAATACATGTAAACAATCTATCTTCATTCTTCATCTTGCATAATTATACTTTCAGATGGGAGATGACGATAATATATGCTAAAGCAGAGTTAATGAATTAGACAAGCCAGATCTTGATCAATCATCTGAGATCCGTTTCATCCATAGTCTTCCATCTTCAAATTTAAATTGTCTTAACATATTTACAAAAAAAAAAGTCATAAATGCCAGTACATAAGAAATTAATAACAAAAACATATTCCAAAATGGGATTAACTATGACATATTTCGATAAATTGAAATTAGACCAAAACTGGATGAAGTCAATGTATTCTACAGGGAGTTTCTGAATTATTTAAAGATTCTTATATGTTTTTTGTTGTTTTTTCTTAAATTTTCATGAAAAGAGCCCAGTAATGGAGCAAAACATTCCCTGGCAACTGGATATACATGTACTTGATTCTAGACAAAATACAGTCCTGCAGTACTGCTATGATATGTTTTACATTAATACTGATAAACTGAATCAGTCCTAGCCACTTACAAAATACTTGTTCTTTTTAAAAACCAGGAAAACATAAAATATAACGAAAAAGGTGTTTCAAGATAAGAAAAGTGAAATAATCTGCAAAAAATACAACTAGGTACGATAGATATATTTTGAACACGAAAAAAATGGCAAAGAAATTTTCCAAAACAATTTCAAAATGTCTTGTATATTTCTTAAATTTCTGATGTAATTTTGTAAAAGTGTAGCTGGTATCTAATGACAGGATGTAGATTTGCACTTGCAAACATTCTTAAACTGTAATGCACTCTTGCAACCATACCAAAACACTAAAGCCCTGATGACTGACTTTACTGTGTTTATATCTGAGAGGACACAAATATATCTATATTGCAAATATCTTTTCATGAACAATAAAGCATCAACATAATACGAAAAAACATATTCCAAACAATCTACAAGAATGATATGATTTCTTTTTATCAACCACTCGGATACATGTATAAAACAGGTAAAAGACACTTTAACAAATTCAATATGATACTTCATAGATGATACTTCATAGAAACAAAATCAACGATATAGTAAAAGATATTTTTTGCATTTTTCATGAAATAAATGTTCAAATGTCAGGAGATTTTGATTGCTATGACAACACAAGAGATTCTCAGAATTAATGAAAGATAAGAAATGTATCGGAAAAGAGGAAATATAATTAAAGTGAGTCATGATCTTAAGACATGATTATCATTTTTAAAATTGTAAAGTTCTGGAACAAAATGATGCCAATTTACTTAAGTGATGCTATATTTTCACATACTTATTAGTATAAGTCACATAATATATACGTAAGGAATTCAGAGAGATGATGCGATGCCACATAATGTGACACTTGTCGTCATTTGACAGGCGTCAAAATGAACCATGCTGTATTTTTACATAATGGATATGACTACTCTTTCAAAATGTACAATAAATACACTATATAAAACCATGGAAGATAGCAATATTATCCTATGTGATGTACCTTTGTGAAAAAAAAAGTTGCTAGTCATGTGACAACAATGTGATATGCAAAAATCACATGACGGACCACAAGACATTTATATGACATAATAACACGATGATAATTTTTAAAGCAAAGGATATTATACATATATATTGTATCTCGCATGATTAGGTCCATTATGGAAAATAAAAATCACAGTCTAGTCGGACTTCTTAATATAATATATACATCATGGTAAGTGAACGTTTTATCCGACAATCTAAATGATAATGTAGTGGCGATATTTGTATTATTTTCTCATGCACGTTTTTCTCCTCGCTCCACAAAGAATGACTAGAAAAACAGGTTTTAAATGCATAAAAATACTTAACACGACAAACAAACCAGCTCCGTCCATTTCCACA
This sequence comes from Solen grandis, assembly GCA_021229015.1. Classification (NCBI taxonomy): domain Eukaryota; kingdom Metazoa; phylum Mollusca; class Bivalvia; order Adapedonta; family Solenidae; genus Solen; species Solen grandis. The sequence continues at coordinate 72,095,784 of CM037781.1, read as the reverse complement.
TGGAATCAACAGTAAACAATACACCCACTGTTCACTATAACCGTGGCCATACCTTTTTTTATCTATACGAATAAATGCATGATAACATATTTACTATGAATTTTGAATGCAAAAGTTTTTTTCTTTATAACGCAATTCAAAAACAGATCAAAAACACAATTTTACACACAATTATTCTTGCTCTGTCGATGAGTAACAAGATGTCATCCTCATGACATTCTTGACACGTTTCCATGACAACAAAAAATGCCTGTTCCTGCCCATGGAATATACACCTCTACACAACATGGCCAACGACTTGATTGCATATAATAGCACACACTGCTGTTCACATTTTCCTTGGAGCTAGCAGCCATGTTTTATTGCAAGATAAATAGCACTATAGTTCAAGCATTCCTGTTATTTTTGATTACAGAAATCAAGCACAACACTTGCAGCAGTTTAAGACTTTGGTCTGATTATTTGTCTTCCGCAATCTCTTAACAATCAGTTAAACCTCTTTGAATCTTCGGCATGGAATGATCCAAGCTAATGTCACACTTTAGGGAAAAATATTCTCATCTTATCACAATAAAAACAGAATAAATTAAATATATGTAGCAACTCTATGTTCTATCTCTCTATTCCTATCTCTTAACCTTAATAAATTTGACATTGTTACAGTCATCTGCTAGCTCAGGATAGTCGTCTGCATTTCGGATATATTGCGCAGCAAAGCCATGAGCATACCCAGAAGTTAATATTTCTTGTTTTTCCTGCTCAGTCCAACTGTGATAACTTGGTAAACTGTTTTCAATCAACCATTTTTCCCTTTTCCATGCTCTCTTTTTGGCACGCTCTTTTGCATGGTGCAGAACGCGCTCCCGCTCTTGGTCGTAGTTACTCCCATATCGAATGTTAATCACAGAATGGTTCCCATGAAGTCGGACATCTGTCTCCACATAGGAATGTATCCTATAACCCTCTGGGTGGGACAGTCTGTGGACAGTGACGTTAATGCCATTCTCGTAGGCAACATTGTTACTATGGATACCAAGAGCACGCATTTCTTCCGTCACTGTTGAAGCATCCGGCTTCAAGAAGTACAAAACGTCTCTACCGTTTATAGTGTATCTCAGATCCAACATTTTAGAATTGTTCAAGAAATCACTGAACTTTTTCGCCCAGGCTGGCGTACTTTCAAGATAATTAAAGAATACGTCACCATTGTTCATTGACATCACAACACCCTCCCCAAATATTGATACCTGTGGAGCAGGTTTGATGGGAACAAACTTCTGTATGGGAGAAACTCGAGATTGTGGGACAGTGGAAATTAGGAGCATGTTGCGCATGTCACGCTGGAATGTGCATTCGAAGGCAGAGGATGTTGGGAGCAGGTTGTAGTCTTCATCGCTCTCCCGCGGGCGGATGATGCCGTTGTAACCAACGTTGGGTGCCAGGCTGTCCAGGTCAAACCCAAGCAGCTTCAGCCACTCTGTGGTATCTGAAACAGGCAAACATAAAACAATGTCAGGGCTGGTTTAATATAATGTGCAACAATTACAATATCGTATCTACAATCAGATTTCTTATTTCCATTTCTTTCCCTAAGAAAATATCTACCAGTATATACAATGTAGTTTGATCAATATCTATAGAATTTCATTAATCAGAATTATGTCTTATGTCAAATCTGAGAAACATTTTGAGTTTTTTACCATTTATTTCGCAATGGTTTCCAATAACTGATACTGGTTTAAAACACTAAATGCTCTGTGTATCAGTATGAAATAAAATTGAAGCCGTACATTGATACATCAATATATATATATTTTTTTATTTGTTTATCACTGTATATACATGGAAATACAATTGAAAACTTCCGTTGGTAAGAATATCAACATGTTTTAATTATACACAAAAAATTTCAAAATCAATCTTAAAGAGAAAAATTTGATCATTAAAAATACATGCAAGTAAGAGATTCTATATTCTAGGATAACACAGACAATCTATATTGACTATTGCTTAGTTGAAGATGGGAGAACACAGACTATCTATATTGACTATTGCTTAATTGAAGATGGGAGAACACAGACTATCTATAACGACTATTGCTTAATTGAATATGGGAAAACACAGACTATCTATAACGACTATTGCTTAATTGAAGATGGGAGAACACAGACTATCTATAAGACTATTGCTTAGTTGAAGATGGGAGAACACAGACTATCTATAACGACTATTGCTTAATTGAAGATGGGAGAACACAGACTATCTATAACGACTATTGCTTAATTGAAGATGGGAGAACACAGACTATCTATAACGACTATTGCTTAATTGAAGATGGGAGAACACAGACTATCTATAACGACTATTGCTTAATTGAAGATGGGAGAACACAGACTATCTATAACGACTATTGCTTAATTGAAGATGGGAGAACACAGACTATCTATATTGACTATTGCTTAATTGAAGATGGGAAAACACAGACTATCTATATTGACTATTGCTTAATTGAAGATGGGAGAACACAGACTATCTTTAACGACTTTTGCTTAACTGAAGATGGCATTTTTGTAGGACTATTGCTTACCTAGTGTTGGGAATTTCCTCTCCTTCAGGTGAGTGTTGACAAGGTAACGGTGCTGGTAGTTGTTCATCATGATGGGGTCCTCCATCAGGTACTGCAGGTTCTTTATAATGCTGCGGTAGTCCGGATTGATGTAGTGTCCGATAATCGTGTCATACACTCGTTTCCCATAATGCACCAGACGGGTGGTGGGATTGTATATTCCACCTTGGAAGCCAAAACTGAACTCAAAACTTGGATTTGAATCAGAAATGACTTGACCAATTGGGTTATAGCTCAACTGTTTGATAATGTTTCCATTTTCGTCAAATACGACAATAGGGCTACCCATAGGATCTGTGGCAACATAGTACAGTTTATCACGTCTTTCAAAGGCAATGAGTATGCCTTTGGAGTCGTAGAAGTACTGAGTCATTTCTAGATTACTATGATTGAATGTATGGGTGACTAGATTTGGCATGGATATGCCTGCGTAGAAATATTGCATGATATTGCCAAGGCGATCGCGCTGTACCACCATCCTATCACTGTAATCGTAATCATACATGTATTTGAACAGACCCGAGTTGGTAACGGACTCCAACTGGCCCTTGGCATTAAAGAGAATGTCCTCATCATGTCTCTGTATCATGAAACCATCCTTATCAAACTTGTAGCGCTGATTGCTGAACATTTTGATTTTGTCACCAACATCGTACTCCATCTTTTTGCTCAAGCCGTTCTACCAACATCGTACTCCATCTTTTTGCTCAAGCCGTTCTCTTCAATCCTGTTGATATTGCCATTGTTATCATACTTGAACTGCCATTTTGTTTCTCCGTCTTGCATCACCTCGATAATATTGCCGTCAATATCGTAACTGTACTGTAACTGTTGTACATCCAGCTGACCAATCATGCGTGTCCATTTACTGATTCTGTTCATTTCATCGAAGGTGATGCTCAGTTTGAACTGCACATTGTCCCGGAATGTATACTGAATACTTTGCATTCGGCCATACAGATCTAGCTCACGACTTATCACCACATGATCATCGAATATCTTCTCACGGTCATTCAGTGGCCACTCAAACTTGAGATTTTTCACATTTTTTAAAAGTCCATTAGACTGGTCGTGACTGAAATTAGCTGATGATGAGAAATTCTGGGAAAAAGTAGAATCCAATGATAAAAGCCTGAAATTCCTGTCATACGTGTATGAGAACTTGGCACCCAGGAGTCGATAGTCATCTGGAAACTGGACTCTATACGTATCAACCAGTGAGGAATCGTATGTGAACGATTCTACCAGTCTGTATCCACGATTCCTTATCTCCACCACTGACTTCATGGAGATTTTAGGATCATACGCAATATTGACCTCTGTTTCACCATACAAAATCTTTGTTGGCTGTGAGAAGTGGTTGTAACGATAGATGACCTTTCTGCACTCGCTGGGATATATTACTTGAACAAGTTTGCCGTTTCCATTGTAATCTTCAATGTAAGGGATTTCAAGGCTGGGAACCTGATAGAAGAATCGCTGGGCACCAGCAATCATGAGGCGCTGGAAATAGTGATGACCGAGACCGGGTGTACGGACCATCTTTAGGTTGCCTTCATCATCGTACTGCAGGTAGTACTGGAGGCCACTTGGTAGGATAATGTCCGTTGGCTGGAACAGCAAGGGGAGGTGTTATAGCAATATCTTGAATTTGGCATAATTACAAAAACTTACTGACATATAGTTATACATGCAGAAAAATACTAAGATACAATAGAAATACACATTGAATATTGATTGAAATTTGAGTATGATTATCTTCAATGTAAGTATAGAATTCAACTACTCCTATATCATGCATTTTAATGTATTTAATAAAATAACCAATGAAGATTCAATAAAGAACAATAGAACTTGATACAAATTTTAGAAAGAACAAGCAGTTAGAAAGTGTAGATCCATTTCCTTTTTTACAAAAAACAAGAATTCTATTTGTGTTTCCTGGGATGTAGACTGTACCCACCTTTTTACCATATCTGTAATTGTATCTGAACTGAGCACCATTGTTTCCAGTTTTCTCTTTTAGAACTCCATTATCAAAGATCCGGCTCTCCTCAAGGTCTCCGTACTTCCAGTGGATTATCTCCCCTGCCGAGTTGTACGTCACATTCAGAGAGTGATGGTTCCTGTATGGCAGGAAGTGAGTGGGGAGACCAGAGTTGTCAAAGGCCATGGTGATGATCTCACGCAGGTCTTTGTTGAGGATGGTCTCAGTGTGGGTGTCACGGTCATACTCGATGGTTAACAGATTGGGCCGTTCACCTGTTTTAAGTTAGAGTCATGGTTAGCAATAGAAAATATACTAGCAATTCTACCAAGCCACAGAAACACTTGACGGACAAACACAGAGAGACACGCATTGTACTGGACATATTCTACTTTCCGCATCCAACCCTCCAAGACATCTAGAGGGGAAACAGACATAAAACATGACGTCACGCTCATATTCCTGTGCCTAGTGATATATATACAACCCCTCTGGTTTCCAAGGGAACAAGTGCTCTCTATCTACTGGAGAAATGAAAAAAAAATCTTTTATATAGGTCAACAAAGAGGGGTGCCCATAATGCTCAAAATACCTTCAAAAAGTAGTAAATATGTCAAAAAAAGCTCATTAATACAATTAACAAACCATAACAAGATAGTGCCACTATAAAAAATTGCTAATGATCCAAATGTACATTAAGGTTTCAAAATGTGTGATTTTTATTTCTTAATAGGAAATGCAGTGCAGTATATATTAGTAATTGTGTCCTACTTACAGTCTATAAAAAGCACTAATTCTATTTTATTGTTAGTGGTAAAAACTGCAGTTCTGGGAATATAACTACATTTCAGTCAAGTGATAAATAGTTTTGTTATTCAAACTTACAAAAGAACACTCTTTGAACTTATTGAACACCCAAAATTATAAGTCATCCTTAATGCAAATGAATAAAATAAATTTAAAAGCAGAGAATGTATACATGCATATTAGGCCAGCATGGAATAAAAATGCACTTCAAATATAGTATATACTATGAATATAATCATTCAAAAGTTTGGTAATATTTGAGGTCAAGGTCGCAGTTCAAAAGTCAAGGTCACAAAGTGCATAGAAAGGAGTTGTACATTGGTAAACTGATAGAGGGGCTGATATATACATGGACATGCACAAGAAATGAATACACAAATGTGAGACAAACAGGCTTGTATGTCACTCGGAATACACAGAAATCAGTTACAGATTATCTAAATAACCAAACGGGATTAGGCGATGATTTCCTCTGTTAAGCCCCGGTGATTCTGCCACCAATGCAATGATACTGACGCTGCCAAGCCGTTCACTGTAACTATAAAGAGATCACTGCCTCTCCTCATGTAGAGAACAACAACACTGACATGCCGTACATTTGTAAACTTTCTGCATGGAGTAACAGTCAGCCCAATGATTACATATGAATGTTTGTTTTCAGCTTTAACAGAGATATACCGTTCGGAAAAGGGAGGTTAAGCATTAACAACTAGCTACTATCTCCAGCTACAATTTGCCACTAAATGGCATCAATATCTTATGTAAACTTAAAAGACAAGAATTCTAACATTTCTTTTTAAAATGAAATTGGAAAAGAATACACTGTCTTTATAAGTGTGTCATAAGTACTTTCAGATTTTTTTTTCAAAATGGAACAGCTGAGAAATACAGGGTAAGATTTCCAAAATACGTCAATATATAAGTAGGTGACTACCTGCTTTTCAATTATTTTCTAATTTTTAAAATAAAATGGAAAATATCAATAAAGAAAACATTCAACCCAGATGAAAGAGAACAAGAAGGCTGGAGATAGAAGCTGGCCAGCTATGGAGGAATGTTCACATACCAAGAGGGCCTTTTCCTTGTAGCCGCCCGCATCATGCGAGTCTATCATGCTTTCATGCCGTGTACCCTCCCCTACCCTCATCCTGCGTCCCAATTTCTGCACGATCTCCTTCCTGTGTCCCTTCCTACGCAGGATGAACCTCCATTCCAGTCGGTGAACTAGCTTGTTCGGTGCAATCAACTTTCGTTTGAAGTGCATCCTGTGTGAGTTTTCCAGAACCGGGTTTCCTCCAGATTCCAGGGCAATCGTCAGATTGCTAGGAAACACAACAACAACAGCCCCATCTGGCAGGTAATTTCACTTTGGTTTCTGCTGATCCTGTTTTGTAAAGAAATATTGATCAACTAAAGTTCATGGGTGTAATAATGATATAAGTAGCTGGATGAAACCCTTAAACATTTTGATGGAAAAGTTTTCTGTCTATTCTTTTCCTTTAAATAAGTTTTGAATAATACCCACAGAAGATAAATTTGTTTATAACTACTGTCATTATTATATACAATGACCATTTGCAAATTAATTGCAATTGTATTTCTTGATTTCTGTTTTTGCCAATCATAAGTTTTATATCAAGAGACAGAAAATGTCCATCAAAATTTAGCCCTATTTTGCTGGATGTGAAGATGAAACATTGAAATAAAAGAACCGAGGGAACATCAATGCCTAATAAACCAATTCAAAATCAAGCTTCACAGTTCATTCAGTAGAAAAAAAATAGCATTTTTTCATGCATATCATAAACATTAGACAAAAAAAATCATTGAAATTAAAGCAACAGGAATGACCACTGAACTTAAAATCAACAGCTTGGATTACATATATGTTCTATATACTTTCAAATTCATATTGCACGTGAAAAGCGAGCCTCTAGCTGGTATATATTTCCATAAACTTGCAAAAGTGCTGGCTATAAGATATATATAGGTCACATTAACTGCAGAATATACAATTAAGTTAAAATGCATGAATATACAAACATAATATACATGAACATGATCAGCTCTGGGTTATCAGGTATAAGATACAGGTGTATATAATGGGGATAGAGGAAAATTGTAAAATTTATTACTATAAAAATTAAATTAATTAATTAATTAAAAATATTACAAACTATAAACTTTTAATCAAAACTTTAAATTCATGGAACTTTTATGTTCCACAGGGGCTGCCTGGAACTAAAGAAACCTATTTCTTTAAAAACCTCACTGCCTAAATATATATTCAACTTCCCTTTTTGCTCTCATTTATCTCTTTTTTCATTTTAAAAAGCAAAAAAAGAGTAGAACATGAATTTTTTTTTTTTTTTTTCTTTATAATATAACAATTTGGTCTAACGAATGTATAACTGGCCCCTTTTCCTTTTCAGTAAAGCAGTTTGGTTACTTTGCTTATTAGATCAATTAAGTACAATATTCCTACAAATATTTCCTCCATATTTCTTAAGTAATACTCTAGAAAATCTATTTCAATTATTTTTACAACAGTTATTTTTTTTTAAAAATACCAGAAGTTTGAGATATTTAGAACAATGAGAAGATGATAGCAAATTTCAGAAAGATTTGTTTATCAATATATAGCTCTACATATATTTCAAGGTCATAATACAAAGCTAGCATATTCCATTTATATTCTAGGTCATCTACACACAAGCTACACTGCATGGCCAGGAAAGATGTTCAATCTAGCTATCTGAACAATTTGAGAAGTAAGGAAAACCATTGTAAGCCTCTGTCTAACATACAGAGAAATAGAAATATTTAGAAAGGATGATAGGGGGGTTTGAAAAACTGTTTCGAATGCCATGTCTATCGCATCAAAACACAAAGCTATTTTTGGTAACAGCAAAACACTACCAGAAATAATCAAAACCCCTTGGGAGTACACAGAAAAAGGTGGGATAAAAGAAGCCTCACCAACATATTTACAAAGCATTTGAATTTCTTGGGCTGAGATAAAGCAGCAATCAACAGGGAGGGAGAAGCTATAGCGATGCCAGGGTCCATATTAAAAACAAACTGGAAGCCATGAAAGCATGCCTTCAGGCATCTGAAAGCATTTTCCTCAAAAAAATAGCATGCTGTAAGCCAAAAGCTTTTCATCTCAGGATGTAATTTAAACTTATCCAATGAATTATATGTTCAAATCTCCCCCTCCATCCCTTCTATATTTTTATTAAAATTTAGAATAAACATCATTTAAGTTCCTTGATTTTGTCTTATTTTGACCGTAACTGGAGAATCCTTACATTTAACATGTGCATGAGCACATAAAAAACAACACTTGTAACCAGGGATATGTCCCCTGCTCATCATTCTTACCAAGTTCATGTCAGGAAGTTATGGGTATCTAAGGATATCTACACTTAGCAACAGAGACAGACATTAGGCTACAAAGGAAACTGACCTTCTTCATTCCAGACATGCAGACAGATACTCAAACAATGTGCAATTAGAAACACATACAATTTTCATTTCACATCCATTCTTTACTGTATGCACTGTTAAAACTGATTTTACATACAGATTTGGTGAATAGTTTTTGTTTGGTGGACACAAAAATACATCAATTCATTTCATTCTCATTTATAAGGACTATTTACGATTCATTTTGACTAAATATGATTCATTTTGACCAAGTGAATAACAATAATTATATTTTTCACTTTCGATAATTTGCTACAGTTTAGGTAGAAACAAGACGTAGTGACTTTACAAGGTCAAGGCAAATTATGATACAAATAATTCTTATATTTATTTTAAGAAAAACATGTACCTTGGAGTAATCTTGATCTCAGGCAAATAAAAAGCCAAGAATTTAATTTAAGAAATAACTGAGAAATACCTTGACCTTGTAATAAAGTAAGAAAGTGTAAACTAGCAGAAGACTTGCCATGCAGAGCAGACTGTACACTGCCATAGGTTGCCATAGCAACGGTATTACTGTTATCGGTGGTCACGTGCACAATTGAACCTGTGGCGTTCACATCAGTGTGCAGGTGAGTGATCTCCCCTGTCGGTTGCCACACGCTCAGCAGCCGACCCATTGCGTCATACGTATAAGAGTATGTTTTCTCGTCTGATAACTCCTTGCTCAGCAACAAGCCTGATGTTGCATCATACGTAAACGTCATGCTGGTATTATCAGGTGCCAAGAACTTCTGCAGTCGTAGCATATTGTCCATCTGCAGACGACATTTTTCACCCGTTGGGGAAATAATTTCCTTTGCTTGGCGATCATAATCCCTCTCAATCTGAACACTTTTACCCGCATTGTCCGTAACAGCCACAAGACGACCGTAGAAAGAATTTATGTTATAAGTGAAATTGTACATGTACTGGTCAGTCATAATGTTCACTGTGTGCAAATGCTGTCCAAAAATATTGAATATATAAAGTTCCTTGGTTTCAGTGGAAACAACTTCATACTGACTTAGCCAGTTGGTTCGTGGAAGTTCAGAAATCACAGAAAACACTCTGTAGTTTCCGGCGTCTGCAAAATGAACAATTCCATCCGGAGTGACCGTTATGGCTGTCAGTTCTTCAAATAATGCTTGTGCAGCAGACGACTCTGTCGGGTCATAACAGCGACAGTTGCTCTGTTTACAGTCACATTTGGACTTGGTGCCAGCAAAATGATGGATCCTTCCATCTGTTGTGACGACTCTCACACGGTTTATATGATGAGTATCACTTTCTATGATGTAGAGGTCACCATTTGGACCAAATGAGATTCCCTCTGGCTGTACAAGAGACACGTCTGCTGCATGCTTGAAGCTTGATCGTCATCTGTAAGGACACCTGATGGCAGGAAATTGACATCCTTCTGGGGACATGTGAGTGGTCGCCCAGCAACAATCACCACCCTATCATCCTTTGTCAGCTTTACCACAATGTTGTCGTCAAGAATGTGGAGTGTATCGTCCAGTGGGTCGATAGCAAGGGCTGTTGGCCAATGCAGACGGGCCTGAAACACACAAACATATCAAAGCAATGATATAAGTATGTAAGTCTCTTTTAATATGACTTACAGCCACTATTTTACTATAATGGAATTGAAAAATATTTTCATTTCTTAAAAAAAAAACCCATAAAATATTTAGATGAAAACATGAAATGAGAATAAGTGACAGCATACCTCTTTGGATGGTATACTCTGGTCACATGACATGGGTTTCCATGCCCGCGGCTGAGCCTGTGAGCCAATCACAGTCGAGATGACACCATCTGTATCGATCATACGAATATTGGCTCCGTCCGCAATGTAGATCACGCCATCTTTGTTAATAGCAATACCTAAAGAGACACCAAAACTAAATTTAATAGACAGTATAACTAACCACAAGGTCAGAAAATAACCAAAATTGGAAAAAGCAAGAAATCATTAAGATATCATGTAAGCTACTACATCTAAATACTAACTTCCTTTATACTGGTCTGTATATGCATTACCTTTCAGGTGTGTGAACCTGGCTGTTAGGGCAGCCTTGCCGTCCCCACACAGGTCTCTCTCCCCGGGGGTACATTCTTCTCCGGTCCCCGCCACGACCTCAAAGTTCTCCTGGAGGTCACGGACTGGCCCCATAGTCTTTACGTGAATGATGCGCTTGTTCTTGTAATCAGAGATGTACAGTCTACTGTCCACTGGGCTCACAGTCATATAGGGCTTGTGGGACGTAAACGACCTGGTGTACAGAAAAGATGTGTGAAAGTGATTGGACAGAAAGACATTTGAACCAGATCAATTCTTTTTAAGAAGTACAAGGGATACAGCTTTCTTCAAAATTGCTGATGCCTTATTTCATCATAAATCTACTTACAATGTACACATTAAGATATGCTGAAATTTACCTAAAAATTGTTTTTTCTTTGAGAAACAAGTAACTGGTGTTGTATGCAACACATAAAGTCCCCTACCGGCTCCACCTTGACTCAATATGGTAATCAATTCCACATTGCATTTTCTTCCAATTTTCACTATTTGCCGTTACGCGACCATTTATAAGCAAGCCCACAATTTTAGTCGAAGAACAAAAATAAAATGACGTGCATAATCTACACATTGCCATCTAGTCATATACAAGTTTCATCAAGTTAGCTTGCTTAGTTATCGCGGGTCCCATTTTTGCCATATTTTCACTATTTCCATTACCATAGCAACCACAATTTTAGTCGAAGAACAAAAATAAAATGACGTGCATAATCTACACATTGCCATCTAGTCATATACCAAGTTTCATCAAGTTAGCTTGCTTAGTTATCGCGGGGTCCCATTTTTGCCATATTTTCACTATTTCCATTACCATAGCAACCACAATTTTAGTCGAAGAACAAAAATAAAATGAAGTGCATAATCTCCACATTGCCATCTAGTCATATACCAAGTTTCATCAAGTTAGCTTGCTTAGTTATCACAGGATCCCATTTTTGCCATATTTTCACTATTTCCGTTACCATAGCAACCACAATTTTAGTCGAAGAACAAAAATAAAATGACGTGCATAATCTACACATTGCCATCTAGTCATATACCAAGTTTCATCAAGTTAGCTTGCTTAGTTATTAAGTTATCGCGGGATCCAGATTTGAGCGGACAGACAGACGGACGGACAGACGGACGGACGGACGGACAGACGGAGGGCAAACCTATAGTCCCCTCTGGTGTAAACACCGGTAGGGGACTAATATTCTTTTCACAGGATTTCACTTGTCATACAGAGCAATCTATTTAAGAGTGCTGCAAACAAGTCCTAACAGACAGTTCAAAGCAACAAATTTGCTAACAACAAATATCCGGTAAAAAGAAATACTTACCCAATCTGTAGAATGCTTGCAATTTCCTCCCTGCTGGGTGACAGTTTGCGGATGAAGTTGTAATCCCAGACATAGAGACTGCCGTCACGGCTGCTGGCAAGAGAGAGTGGGGAGAGGAGACGGTTGTCCTTAGCGGGGCCGTTACAACCATCGCAGTCGGCACGGCGACGGATACCGTTACCCAGGATACTGACCAGCTTCTTGGGCTTCTCCTTCATGTATATGTTGGTGCCGTCTCCCTTGTGGAGAATACCTGGTGGGGTGATACAGGTTCACATTGAAGATATACTAGAAACATGTTGGGTCTACAAATCTACCAATTTTAGATTTGTAGTGAAAATTTAATATCCCACCTTTATCTACTCTTTAGGCATTATTTTCCCATTCATGGCTAGGGCAAGACCTTCATGTAAATCAGGTCAAATGATATCCCAGAGTAGCTTTTGGATAATTTGATGATTTAATTGAAATATTTTTACAAGCATTTGAAAAGCTCATGGTTTGTGAGTGAACCCTAACACTCTAAGAGTTGAAGAGTTGGAAAGATGATGTATAAAAGTTTAATGTTTAATCGCCAATACTCAACTTATTTGGACATAAATCTGTTTCACTACTCACCTTCTTGGAAGTTGTAGGTGTGGTGGATGTCGAGGTTCCAGTGGCCAATCTCAGAGGAGGAGAGATCGAACCCACTCATGGTGGTGCTGCGGGACTCCCAGAACACAAAGTTACAGCCCTTGTACTGGTACCCCACATTTACTGCAGGAAGAAAACATATATACTGGTAATCATATGTTACTGATGGCGAGAAAATAAGAAATATTATACATGGTATTATGAAAATAAATAATTAAAATTCTCCTTTTTTTCGTAAATACATATTTCTAAACTAATTGAAATATTATACCATTGAAAAGATAATATGATAATATAATATAAAAAAAATATTCAAATATGTTTAAAAAAAAATAACAAAAGAGCACTTCATTTCTTTTATTAAAGTCTGTAAGATTTTTGTTTTTTTATGATCAGATTCAAATATGCAACTATTACTATTAAAGCTATACATGTATTCAATGGAAGGTGGTTTACCTCTGACGGGGACAATGCCATACACCTTCTGTCTGTAGGCATTGCGTCTATCCCAGGCATAGGTGTACTTCAGCTCCGGGTCAGCTTCAAATGTTGCCTCAAACTGGTTCCCCTCAACAGAGACACGCAGGTGCACAACACTGAGAGTGGACGGCATGTCCTTGGGTGTCATCTGGATCATGATGACTGACCGGTACCCGACTGTCTCGCTGCTGTGGTACACAAGGTTCACACCCGTCCCTGGGATCCCGATACTCTCCTGTAACACCTGAAGCCCACAAGGTAACTCCATTAGTAACGTCATGATAACATCACCCAATATCTACATATCAATTAGCATAAGACATACATGAATATAGGTAGTAAAAATATATGGTTTTATATTTCATTTCATATTTTACCTGTAAGCTTTCACAAGACTAAAAAGGCAAGAGAAAAACAACATAGCAGTTAAAGTGACAGTCTAGAGAACTCTATGCAGATTAACTTGTTGACACCATAAGAAATGCATCAGCTCCAAAGTAAATGAGATGAACTCATAAAACGCACACTGACCTGTGACTCTGGGATGATTGTGCTTTTCTCTGGACATGACCCCAGTTGAGTGTGTTGCCATGTCGACAAGACCACAGGTGTTAGGGTGTAGTGCTCATGGATGACCCCACAGAGTTCAGGGTCAGGGGTCACTATTTCACTATCTGACAGCACCATGATGACAGTTTCCATGGTGATGATCTGGTTCCAGGGCACCAGCACACTCTCTGTGCGAGTCAAGAACGGTTGCCGTGAGAACTCCAGGGTCACAGATCCTCCACCATTCACCAGGATGTCAAACCTGACAGAGTGCAATATCATTTTAACATTATCTATACAAGAATATTACAAACCATTTACATCAATACTAACAACAATACTTAACACTGCTTGTAGCTTGAGATTGAACACAAATTAAGATAATAAAAAACCAGTATTAACGAATAAATATCACTACTAAATTCTATAGATTTAAATAAGATATGAATATCAAATAAATTCAGAAAAAATATTAATGAAGACAGAAATTGTCCACTTACAATCCATGTTGTCGTGTCCGTGTATAGCCATACAAGGGCTGTTTGTCAATGTCCACTCGCACTCCGACCAGTGGGGTCCCATCTCGTCCCTGTACCTTCCCGCGGATCACCGAGGCTTGGCTGAATACACAGGTGTTCAATACTTTACATATAGTACTTAACAACTAATACCACTGAATAATGTATAATAATGTTTTATCATCAAACTAAATACGTCTTTTTGTGTTCCAGTATTTCAAGAATTTACAAAAATCAAAGGATACTGAATTGATTATTTTAAACTGCCTAATAAGCATTTTCTACCACACCTCTATCAGACTTATCAGCAACTGACTATGCCAACAAACCTTTCATTGAACGCATTTTTCGACGTCTCCATCTGCACACTGTTCTCCTCTACGAGGAACTTCAGTTTGTCGTAGAAAGAGGAAGTCGGTGAAGGGGGCTGTTTTCGCAGTAAAATGTCTACAGGGTCCGGTGAAGCACTACAGTACAGGTCAACGGCACATTCGGGACTCGAACAGCAGTCAGGGTCCATACAGTCACGCAGACCATCTGTAGAATACAGACATGGTCATTCAATCAACATATGCAATATGCTTTCATAATGTAGGTAGGTAAAGTTTTACCCAAAATCACAGTTATCTTTAATTAAATTCTTTAACAAATCTGCAAATGATTAATTAAATTCTTTAACAAATCTGCAAATGATAATTTCTAAACCTATCTAAACCTATCACAAATAGGTAATAAAATTGCTAATACATGTACATTAAAATGAATATTAAATTTTGTAAAATCAGCACAAAAATAGAGTTCATCTTGTGCAACCTCACCTTCATCATTGTCAGTGTGATCGTTGCAGGCGGTTTCCATGGAGAGGTCACATGCATCGCCCTTCCAGCCGTCGCGACACTTACATGACCACCCAGGCCCGTTCAGCTGACAGATTCCGTTGTTACTGCAGTCATTTGGACATCCATCTGGAATAGAGAACATAGCACATGGTTTGTCTGAGTATTGGGATGTAAGTTATCACAATTAATCCTGGACAGACTTGAAACTTTATACTGATTACTGTCTCCATACCAGTCTGAGACTCATCTTCATTATTATAAAATAATCATAACAGAAACCACAAAATTAGGTAGAGCGTTGTTTTATGCCATCGCCATCTGTAGAATATTTCATATTTCTAACTAAACGTCCCCCCTCCCCCAAGTTATTCTGCACCTCCCTGAAACTGAAACTTCTTTGGTTTTTATTACTTCTTGACTCTTCTAAATAAAATATACATAGGTATAATAATATACATTCTATTCAAACAAAAATCAATCTGACCTGACATGTAAATACCTTGAGCCTTTTAGTTAGAATTAGCACAACATGTACAGTTTAACTTCCTAAAGTACCCAACCATCTGCAGTAAATAATGCTGAACATAAAAATACCCCATCTTCTTCAATTTCCATAATTATGCATCTAGGACATTTTCATGGTCTGCACACCATTTCCAATGGACTTTCTTATAATTTACCAAAAATATTCAAGAAAGATAACTCTTGCATAAGAAAACTCGAAAGAATCGGGCTTATTCCCCATTGCTACTGTTCACTATTGTTATTAGAATTTCTTTCATTTGTGGACAGTGGCTGCAAGTGGAGAAACTCAATACCTAGACTGCAGTGTTTTCCATTCCAGCCTTTACGGCACTCACAGGTACCATTGTTACAGAAACCGCGGACGCCATCACATCGCGAGTCACATCTCAGCTGGTCACAGAGGGCGCCACTCCAGCCTTCATCGCAATTACATTTCTGATTCCCACAGTATCCGTGGTAACACTGTAATCGGCAGACTTCTGCAAATGATGGCCAGTAATTACATATGAGTACAGGTAATGGCAGGACCTAATCAGGAATTTCTATCTACATTCAGTGATTATCACTAATTAGCTGTGTCATCATGAGACAAAATAATCCTCAATTTTTATTTATTTTTAAAATCTACCTTCTCAGACAATAACCAGGGTTCTAAAACTGAAATACAATGCAAATTAAATTGAAAATAGCTGTGGTTATTCTTGGCATGTAATCCTTTAGTTTCTCATTTGTGATTCAAGTATCAATTTCTTAAAATATTAGGCTATTATCATCTAATTCATAAATCTTATTTGACATTCACCATTTGTGCTGATAAAAGTTTATAAAACTAGGCAATAACAGAAAATAAAGACGGAAAACCTTAACCAACAAGAGATAAGAGTTTTCAATTGCATAACATTTTTTTTTTTAAAAAAATACTATAATAGAAAACCTAACTAACAGAGCAAAGACAAAAATCTTTAATTGAGGTAAACTAGCTTGAAAACAAACCAAAAAAAGAAATCTGGCAAAGAAACAAACTATATAAGAAGCTAAGGGTATTTCAATGCTTCGTTAGTTCAATCTTTATCTTGCATTAGTGACATTGCACCATTATACATGTATTATATACCTATCCAATCCATATTTAAGATAAATACCAATATTTCTGCAGTCATTCCTTAATATATTTAGTATCTACCACTTTACCACTTAAATTCTGCATTTTTTACCATGATAATATACCCTGTCCCATCAGGATGGGAACCACTCCCAGTCTGGTCAGAATAGTACATGTAGTTAGAAATGGAAAACCCTGTGTGACCAGTATAAAACCTGTTCAGCCTGCACATTTTAAAACATGTCTTTTAACATTGATTGGGAAAACAGATGTTAGAATATTTACTAATACCTCTTGATGGCCCCTGGGCTGGACCAGTAATTTATGCCTCAGGAAATCATGAAATTGTAACAACTTAATGGGCTTCAGATCTGCGATCATGTACGCTAGTGGCTACCACTAGACTACCCTGCCCTTTCTAAATATTTTATACTGGTCACATGGGTATTATTCCTAATGATATTCATTGTGTGGTAAATTTCTTTACAAACGTCCCATAGTGGTTCCAGACGGAATACATGCTACACAAAGAATCACATTTAGGAGTATAAATGTCTCTTTTTGTCAACAGAAACTGTCAAAAATTGATAAATCACATTCAAATACTGGCTCTGAAGTCATTAAAATGCTATGAAGATGACAGAAAATAGTTGTGCAATTTACTCCATTACGGAAACAACAATCCCGGCTGTGAATCAGTCTTCATAATTATAAGACTGAAAAAGCTACATCATGGACAGTGCAGTAAAACATACGAAGTGCTATTGCTATGGAGACAGGAATGGTAATGGTGCAGTTGCATGCTGGGACACTACAGGAAACAAAAATGGCTGCAACACACAGGAGGCTAAATGCAACAGACTTTGTGTCAATATGTTTTTCATTTTCTAACATTTCACTTCTCCATTAGTAGACAGTAGCTATCAGCAAATTATCTTGTGTTTCAAAAATCTGAATTGTGTGTATACACAACATAGGAAAGTTCAGAGTTTGTAGAAGAAACCCAGAAAAATTTTATGATGAAAATGATTATCATTTCAATACATTTCTTTATAATACCAACTTCAAGACACCATCTGTTGCACAGCTTCTTGCATTTACATACCAATGACATGTAAACTCTGAAGAATAAAAAACAAGGAACTACATTATTCTAGCTGAAAATATGTCATGAACAACTGAAAAAGAAAAAAAAAATCATGAAACAGGAGAATAATAAAAAATGATCAAAACAAACTTTAAATGAAATGACCTGCATGACATGAAAACTTTTAACAAACTCTCCCTGAAAATGCACAGTCTAAAGAATTCACAAGCAAAACTGAAGGGCGTGACATTTAAAAACCAGTGATCATGGCCAAATCCTAGCTTGCTTCACTGCTTGCTGGACTCAAGTATCAGGATCTGAACTCCAGACCTTTCTACTGTAAGGGACACAACCCAGCAGACATAGCCATTCAGATTACCTCCCCTTTTTGAACTCTTCTAGCACCAAAACTGGACTAGTGATCACATCTATTTCAGGACATGTTAGTTTCTAGACTGCTACAGAGTTAGTATCTTGCCCCTCCACCTGTGTTAATTCAACAATTAGTAATTTATCCGAGACTACAAGAGATGTTACTATAGAAACAAGGCCAGTATGACATGTTGTTAATAGACTACAGTAGTTACAGAGAAAGACACGAGTCTCAAAAATGCTTGATATAAGATTTGGGGTCTTCATTCATATTTATACACGGAAGTAACTTGACATTCATATTATGAACAATACATTTCCATACATGTACACATTGTTAGATGAACTGCGGACATGTTATTATTTGAGAAATCGAAATAACTTGTAATATAATGTGAGGGCTGCAATGTAACTCCATGCCATATGTATAAACAGGAGGGCTAAAACAGAGGGGTTCCAAACAATGGATGCATTCAGAAGCCATCCAAATGCAGGTCAGGCGGTTTCATTTACCTGTCTCACAGTCAACACCAATAAATAGCCTCTCACATTCGCATTTTCCTTCTTCAACATTATACAGCCCGTGACCCGAGCAATCTTTCGCACACACGTGCGTGATATTAATCTTATCGGGGATGCTGCAGTCGGTACCCTTATACCCCTTGTAGCACGTGCACTGCCCCAGCACACACACTCCATTACCCGAACAGTTAGGTAGTAGACAGTCCACTGGAAAAACCCATCGGTAAGTTGTTAGAAGTCAGCAAAGAGATGGAAAAAGAAATGATGAAATGATGAAATGATGAAAAGAATGGTTACAACAGGAGAACAGTGAAAGCCAAAGCAAATTAAAACTAAGTGTGAGCGAAATGGAAGACTCCTCTATTATCATTCACATATTAACTCTTTTTTTCTATTTCTGTAAGCATACTAAAAAAATATGAGTAAATTTTTCGCTCCTTTACCCTTTTCTTGAAATGAGAATATTTGAAGAAAGGTTTATTTACATACAAAACATATCAGATTTGGAACACAGGTCCTGGCATATGTCACTGAAAACAATATTTTCCAATAAAGATTTTAGTCTTCCACTTTTCTCACTGTGCTGGCAGCCATTTTATTTCTGATGAAAACAGACAAAGTAACAAAAAGAACAATAATATACCCATAATGAAAATAGGGATGAATATGACAGGGTCTAGTGAAGAGATTCAAAATGGCCGCCAGTCGAAAAATTAGAGATTGAAAGATAAAGACTCTCTGTGTATAAGCATACAATGATTGTGGTGAAAACATCCATTAGGTTTCTTGTTGTATATAATGTTGCAGTTTGATGTTGTTTTTGTTCCTAACACAGTTCAGTTGG
The DNA here is from genome assembly GCA_021229015.1 of Solen grandis. Classification (NCBI taxonomy): domain Eukaryota; kingdom Metazoa; phylum Mollusca; class Bivalvia; order Adapedonta; family Solenidae; genus Solen; species Solen grandis. The sequence goes on along the minus strand of CM037781.1, from coordinate 72,076,014 downwards.
AAAGAAATATGTAGT
>CM037781.1:72025899-72075899 GCA_021229015.1 Solen grandis | reverse complement strand
CTATAGTCTAGAATCAGTGTTGATATATTCGCAAAATTTTATGTGGTCAGAAAATATTAAGTATCTTAAAATTTTGTAAATGTTAAGAGTATGACCTTACTTTAATGATACAATATGTAGTTGATAAACATTTGACTATATATCAACCTGTATCAAACAAATTATGAAATATAATCAATCTAGTATTGACAACAACGTTCATACAAAGTCAAGTGTATAGTATAACCCACTTTTACTTGCATATCAATCTGTATTATATAAAAATGTTTACAATGTAGTTTTAATCAATACTCATGTTTTACAACATTAAAAGATACGCAAGCAAATTTCTACGAATAAATTAAAGAAACATTTCGATAAAACAATTTAAGAATATACATTCACCTGATTTTATCATATCATGGGCATTCAAAGAGAAAATGGAAGTCAAAGCTTTTTTTTCCATATGCCTGTATCTACGTTTCCTATGAATATTAAGTAGATTCACACGATGACATTTGCCACTAACATGTTTAAGATAAATTGGTATTCCAAGTAAGAAAATGTTTCAGTGATTAAGTAAAATGCTGGAGGATTCACTTATCCTTCTTCTCCAGTTGTATATAAAATGTCTTTTAATTCGATGCTCCAACAAACTGTGAAAAAGCATTGTGAAATACACCTCGTGCTTACCATACATAATAAAACCAAATTTGCTAATCTGACTTTACTTGATCTGGTCGGGCATTGATTGAATTTGTCATTGTGAAACAATGTTCATTAAGAGTGCTAGAGGCTACTAAAAAAAACGATGAACAAAAAATTATATATTTCCTAACAACTGATTTTGCTTGACTGAGTCCCCAAACTTCCGAGCCATCAAAACAATAGGTTTCAATACATGTTTATTATATGGAAATGTCCAACCTTTACTCTGGCATATTCACTTTTCTAAAAATCAAAAACGCCCTTCCGTGCCTGACCGATTGATGTTTTATACGTCTCAGAAAAGTGACCCCGGGTGTTGATATAGTTCCAAAATAGCATAACTTAATATTAACAATTTCAATTATACTGCAATCATGATGAACTTGCAAATTATTTGAAAAACGCCAACCTTTTCTCGAGATATTAATTTAGTTTTATTTTACATTATCACATTTATTTATGTATTACAAAAGTAGAGTCATTATCAGTCTTCAAAAAAATCCAACATCTTTTGCTCAAACAGGCTCCGTTTTATATCCTCCTTCTCTTGACACCACGCAGCTGTGGGTAGTTAGTGAGCATGGCACACCAGTACTTACTCAAGGACTTGTAATCTATATCACCCAGAAGGACGATAAATAAAAACTCCTTTTCTGTTTCCACTTGTCTGTCTAAAGCCACCTTTAGCTGAAACAAGCAATAGCTATCTTTCAAGAAATTGTTTGAGACCACACACATGACATTTCTGCTTGCATGTATTCCATCAAACATCAATTCCAGTTTCATTCCTGGATCGGCATCTCGTTGCCACACATGTAACTTAAAATTGTGCTGCTTTTCCATGATATCTATAAGATCCTTATGGACAAACTCACTATCATCGTCATGATAGACAACATATCCATCATATCTTATGTGATCCCCATCTTCAAGAAAATGCTGCTCCTCGGGGTTTATTCGACGCGTTTTCCTTAGCTTATATATCCAATACCTAAGGTACCATCTTTTCCGGTAAAGGACAACGTTTGTGAGCACGAGGGCAAGGAAAGAGAAGATAATGGCTGGTGCAAGAGTCCACAAGTAGTTGTGAGTGGTGCAGGATACTTCTGTAGGATTGAACTGTTCTAAGGGATATCTGCGGGGTGTTTGGCACCAGAAGTGATGCGGCCAACCACTTAAAAAAATATTACTGTGATTAACTGTAACTGCAATCCAGTTTCTAAACCAGCGCAGTGAACACGTGCAGTCGAAGTCGTTTTCACTGAGGGCAAGGTACTTCAATGTTTTTAATAAGTTTTCTGGTAAATCTTCGCGTTGGATGTTTGAAATTCTATTTGTGTCAAGGAAAAGTTTTGATATTTTCCTGACAGATTTAAAGGAATTATGAATGTTTTCTATTAGATTATCGGAGGCATGAAGTTCTGATAAGTTTGGAAATAAGCAGAGGAAATCATCGGATAGCTGTTGAACTTTAGTGTCTATCATTTCAATCTTTTCAAGATTTTTCAGCGGAGAAAACAATCGAACAATGGACGCCAAGTATAAGTCATTTCTAGAGATATCTAGTGATCTCAGATTAATTAAACCCTGAAAAATGTCGGTTTTATGAAATTGATATTTGTTTGAGTTGAGCTGAATTCTTTGTAGATTTGAATTATTGAAAGCCCAATCATCGATAGTTTTTATCGTTGTCATTTCCCCTAGATCAAGATGGATTAGTCTCGGAAATATCGAGAATGAAGTTTTCTGTATTGTAACTAATTTGTTTCCTGCTAGAATCAAAGAATGCAGGTTCAATAAACAACTCCATAATTTTGAATTAAGGAATCTGATACCATTTTTCCTAAGATTTATATATCCGAGTTCCCTCATCGCATACTTTGGAGTTTTGGTGCTACAGAAATCGGGTTGGTTTTGAAGCGAGTTTTCCTCCAAATCGATGTGACGCAGTTGACTAAGTCCTACTGTGACATACATTAGCGCCAAATTACATTTGGAAGCAGCCAGATATCTCAAATTATACAGAGGCTGAAACGCACTACACCTAAGCGTACGTAAGGGGTTTCTGCGAATAAAAATTTTGTGGAGATTGGGCCATTTTATCGAATCAAACATGTTGTCATTAAAACTTTTCAAACCTATGTTGTCAAGTTTCAGTGTCTTTACACTTTTAATGTTTCCAAGCGCGAGGCGAAGCTGATCTTGGTTTATAGCTGGGTTATCGTCTAAATCCAAACTAATAATCGTTTGAAAGGTTACAAACGCATACGGTGACAGAGATAAAATATTGTTATCGCATAACGATAATTTCATAAGAGCAAGTGAAGATATATTGCACAGAATATGTTCGGATATATAAGGAAGATAGTTTTTGTTGAATGTTAAACTGTCTATGAATTTTGGCAAAGACGGTATATACTGAAGTTGTTTTCCGAATCCAACACACTTTGCAAATGCGCCTTGAGATATTTTTCTGCAGCAACAGTGATTATCTCCACATGATTCAAAGGATTCACCCGTACAGTTGTCCGTTCGAGACCAACGGTCTTGTCCAAGGCACTTCGAACAAATACATATTAACATCAATAACGCAATACATATTGATAAGTTAAGTGTATGCATTGTTCTTACATGTGGGAATTATATCCTAACATTATAAAATACTACTTTCAATAACATTTTCGCTTTTCAACTTTCTGTGGTTGATTTTCGACTGATGGCATTTGTCTGAAGATTAAAAAAAAAGAAACATTTGTGATAAGAGATCGGGGGCACATTCATGGAATTAGTATATGTAAAGATATGGTAAATACAAAATTTAAAAATAAAAAAATAGAAAAAATAAAATAAATAATGAAATGTAATACATGTTATAATGCCATTATATCAGGAAATGATTGCTAGCCATTACAATAGAAGAAGAAGAAATATGAAACAAAATGAGTAATGTATATAATGAAAGGGGAAACTAGAAAAGCAACAACTAGTATATGCGTATATGGAATAAAAATAGGGTTATAAATGACTTACTCTTGAATATAGATCATCCATTAAACCAAGACAAATGCATATATAACAAACACGTTCTCTTATCTGGTCGAGTCAGCTGAAGTAACAAGTATTCCTATTAAAGCGAACGCGATAATATGAAATATTACAAGTCAATGAAATACATACATTCCTACAAGGAAATGAATTATATATTCCGTCATTATAAATGCTTGTCATGGGATCATTTCGCTGTTACTTATTTGCCTTCATAGCTTATAGCCAAACACTGTAAACGGATTTAATTTACTCCAAATTATGTTATTTATCCAATATAACGCAACTGAAGTATTATATTATGCCTGTTTTAACGGCATACATTTTTTTATTTGATGGAAGACTTCCTCATGAAACAGTTATAGCTCTGCCTACCACCTATTTCATGCCGTAGACAAGTGGCATGATATCACACCCAATCACATTATTACCACTTCCAAAACTACCATTGCGCCATGCAAGATAGCTAACAAGTATATAAATCACGCCTCAATACTTACCTCGAGGTTGGCACGGTGCTCGGATCACATCTCGAAAAATCGCAATTTCACTGTACACACCTCACACCTCAAAATGGTTGTCTTCTAAATGTTGTTTGACATTCGGGCTTAATGTTGTGCACACCATTTGTGTTGTTAATGCTATCCTCCATTTATCTAATGCAGATTGGCTATAGTGTTTCTTATAGTTTATAATGAAGATATAAATATATATTAAGATTGAGAGGGTTGATCAATTACATTCGTGGACACATTTAATAGCTGACACATTTTCTGCGTTCTGAGTCTCATTGCTATGATCTCGGTATCGGGAACCTGATAACTCAGATTTCAGTTTAAATGCTCCTTACGAAATAGGCCAAATTGTTTTAATATAATATCGTGAGTCATTCGTATCTTTCTCGAATAACTTACTGTTTCAGAAAGTGTTGTATTTAAACTATATTTTATGGTCATAACACCTACTAGTATGAGAAATTAATATTGTATTCTGGTTCATATTCGCTATATGTACGGGCTGTGAGAGATTTTAGATCAACATATACGTATCTTAAAACATAATAGGAAAAAATGGACGCAACTTGAATACAATAAGCATAATTGGCCGACATTGCATTGATTTTCATAATATACAGAGCATTACAAATTGAAAAAAAATAATATCGCATCCGCGTCTGTACACTTGTGGACAGGGCGCCGTCCCAATAGCTAATGCATATGACAGATGCTCCGACATTTTGCTCTGGTATGTAATGTAGTCAGATTAATTTTAACATATTTATGATATTTTGTCTTTGTAACTCCATATAGAACGATATTGTTATTGTTTGTTCATATGTACTGCGCATAAATATTCGGAAAGTAGTTCGTAAAGGTTGACTTACATATCAACCCTGCCCCGGTCCAAACTTTGGTACCGAAAAAAATCTTAATCATGACACTCAGTATCTTAGCAGAGCGTTATGGTTTCTGTTCTGAAAGATTTTATTCATTAAATTATTGTGTGTCTATGATTTGAAAATCCCATGAATTGCATTGCACAAACTTATAAGCTATGATATTGTAGCAGTATTTTTTTCAATTGGCAGCTCTCAGAGCTGTCGGTCCTTTGATTTAACATAGGACTTTTATCAAATAAAATTATGTCGTTCATTGCAACATGTAAGGCCATCAAATAGGTGTGTGAAGTTAGCGCGTAGATCGTAGGTCGTAAATCAACACTATAACTAATTTTCTTTGTCGACCTGGGTCGTAGATCGTAGCTCAACCACTCAAATAAACCAAAATAAATGGTTGAGCTGGGTCGTAGATCGTAGCTCAACCATTCAAAAAGTTCCGGAATGGTTGAGCTGGGTCGTAGATCGTAGCTCGACCATTGAAAACTTTCATAGAATGGTTGAGCTGGGTCGTAGATCGTAGCTCAACCATTCAAATAAACCATTATAAATGGTTGAGCTGGATCGTAGATCGTAGCTCAACTATTGAAAAAGTTCACGGAATTCATTTGTCGGAAAAAAAAATGCTTTCGTCGGGAAAAGAGTTTCCTCCAAAATTTTGTACTTGTCGGAATATCTCATTCGTCGGAAAAGTTTCCGTCGGGAAATTTTCTGTTCGTCGGGAAAAATATATGTCGGGAATTTAGTATAAGTTGTGAAAATTGCATTTTGTTAATATTTAATCTTCGTCGGGATTATTGTTCTCGTCGGGAAAATTGCATTTGTCGGAAAAAAATGCTTTCGTCGGGAAAAGAGTTTCCTTCGAAAATCTTTGTACTTGTCGGGAATATCTCATTCGTCGGAAAAGTTTCCGTCGGGAAATTTTCTGTTCGTCGGGAAAAAATATATGTCGGAAAAGTTTCCGTCGGGAAATTTTCTGTTCGTCGGGAAAAATTATATGTCGGGAATTTAGTATTAGTTGTGAAAATTGTATTTTGTAAATATTTTTATCTTCGGGGCATTGTCGGGAAAATTGCATTTGTCGGAAAAAAATGCTTTCGTCGGGAAAGGAGTTTCCTTCGAAAATCTTTGTACTTGTCGGGAATATCTCATTCGTCGGAAAAGTTTCCGTCGGGAACTTTTTCAATGGTTGAGCTACGATCTACGATCCAGCTCAACCATATATTTTGGTTTATTTGGATGGTTGAGCTACGATCTACGACCCAGCTCAACCTTCTATAAAGTTTTCAATGGTGAGCTAGCGACCAGCTCAACCATTCCGTGAACTTTTTCAATGGTTGAGCTACGATCTACGATCCAGCTCAACCATTTATTTTCGTTTATTTGAATGGTTGAGCTACGATCTACGACCCAGCTCAACCATTCTATGAAAGTTTTCAATGGTCGAGCTACGATCTACGACCCAGCTCAACCATTCCGTGAACTTTTTCAATGGTTGAGCTACGATCTACGATCCAGCTCAACCATTTATTTTGGTTTATTTGAATGGTTGAGCTACGATCTACGACCCAGATCGACAAAGAAAATTAGTTATAGTTTCGATCTACGATCTACGCGCTAACTTCACACACCTCAGTAAAATTATATATTAGCGACAAGATGCATGTGATGTGGGAAATCAATAAAACAGTTTCAAATTGCATCCGCTTGACTTTATCATTTACTGTTCCTGTTTATGGTTTACGCAACATTAGGACTCTCAGTCCTTTTACTTAAAGATTGGAGTGAGTTGAACTATCATTTTAGTTATATTTTTATATGACTTAAGAGGATTATGTCGGACACTTTAACAATTCTTTTTATGGGATTGCAGCTGTGGCTTTACATATTTAGCCTTTTCACATTTTTCAACATTTGCACCTGTGGCTTTACATATTTAATCTTTTCACATTTTTCAACATTTGCACCTGTGGCTTTACATATTTAGCCTTATTCAAGTTTTTAAGCATTTTTTTCACAATACCTTTAAATGTAATAGCATCAAAATATGGTCCATGCGATAGGTCTTTGTAAAGCATGCCTTATCAAAATACTTTCTTTTATTTGCATGTGTACGGTACATGATTCCTTTAAAGAGGTCGAAATGAGATCATGAACTCAATGAGAGCACAGTTAAAATTTTAAGTATTACAAATAAACGACAATAAAGGACTGGTTTCTGGTTTTGACATAACATGAAGGATATAATTATGATAATCACAGATATTTACTTTAAGACATGGGTAGTTCGTAGCATATTGATTATACCTCTTCAAATCCAGGGCATTTTTTCGTTTCAAGGGCAAGACAAATGACACCAGTCTACCACCATTGGCTGTTCGATCACGTCTATCGTCTTCTAACCTTGATTGCTGAAAAGACTGACATTGAAAGAATTGGATGTTTTTCTATTCAATTTTTTTATAGTATTCTATTTATATTATGGTGAGCAACAATCGATATATTTTTTATTTGTTTTCTGCATATCTCGTAAATCACCAAAAACATCTTTTTTTATTCCCTGTTTGAAATGAAACTAGAATTAGCTTAAGAAATAATAGATAACCACAGTGATGATAAATAAGGATCATTTATATTTACATACTTGTAGCAATTTACATCCGTGATATATATTATATGGTGATTTTGTTTCAGGTTCAGTATGAAAGGGGAGTCTGTAAAATTAATTACCTCTACTGGACACAACCACACATCTTCCAACATTACAGAGACTGCGACATATTTATACATTTTACATTTGCAAGTATTTACAGTTTACACATAGAATAACTGGTTTCTAGTCACGTGTATAATTTTTATACTGCATGTTCCGCATTGTAGTTTGATAGGTCCTTGATGTAATGCGTTTTTGTGTGTGTGTGTGTGTGTGTGTGTTTTTTGTGTGTGTTTTTTGTTTTTTGTTGTTGTTTTTTTTTGTTGGTTTATATATATATAAGCGTTGTCTCATGTGTGGATTATGAACAGAAATCTACATTTTCTGCTGAAGCAAACCTCTTCTCTAATACCAGTTGACACCGATTTGTGCAAAGGTAAAATTTCCTTCCTCGTTAACGAATGTGAAAATGTTATATTTGTTTAGAGGATGCATCTAGCGTAGAAACATACTTTGAAAATGTTTTAAAATTAATGATTTTATTTTTCCTTCTTCATTTTACTGTCTTTTTTTCGTGCATGCGGATATTAAATGTCTGTAAACTTTTTTTCTCTGGTATGCAAATACACTGCTTTGTTATACTGTCACATACTGGTGTATTTTTGGGTCTTATAACACGAGGTAGTCAATTGCATATACTTAGGCTGCATGAAACATCTTTTGGAAAGTGGTGGTTTTGTATTTTCCGTGCATATTTTACAATAGTCCCATCAAGGAGCCGCTCTCAGCGCGAAATGCTATTTTTTGTATTTTGTTGTCCCGCCTCTGTCGTAGGGGATATCGTTAAACCGAAAGTAGAACGATAGCACAAATACGGGTACACAAATGTGAAAAACATGTAGTTTTACAGTACTGTATTTTCAACTTTTAGGTATAGAATACATTGTAAGTTAACAATTATGATTATAAAATATCATTTTAATATGCTCATAAGGTATTTAGGATGAATCTTTCTTTTTAATGCAATGTTTTTTTATGCAAATTATAAAGAAAACTGTGTTATTCTACCGTAAGCTTAAAAATCTGTTTTTAATTTATGCATTATACATATAAGTGAAGTTATAGACTAGCGTAAAAAAAACGCACTGAAACGTCTTTAAGACAAGAAGACAGAAGCGGTGTAACAAGCGTATGCTTGTATTGTCTGTAGAAATATCTCTTAGATTTTATCGACCTAGAAATCACGCTTAATTTGTAAAATAATAAGTTGGTTGTACATGTTAAGTAGAAAGATATAAAGGTGTTCTTTTGGAATAATCGTTAAAATTTGAATTTTCAGAGCTTCTGAGTGCCTACAAATTAGGGTGACTTTAAAAGAAAGACTGAATTGTCTTTTTGAGGAATGCTCAGCAAAAGTAGGAAAAAAACAGTGTTGCTTGAGCATATTCTATTTTGCTAATTTGTCATTATGAACATTTCATTTCAGCAATCACAAATGGGTAGTACTTGCGGGGGCTATATTGATCTCCTGGATGAACTTCGGATTCACATTCGCTTTCGGCGCCCTGTTTCTCGCTATACTGGAGCAGTTCGATGAACATAGGTCGTCTGCAGCAACGGTACACTCCGTGTTGATTGGCGTTACTTTGAGTTTCGGTAAATTTATAGATTAGTTTAATTGTGGCGGTTTTGAATCAGGGTGGCCATACCACTTGTACTCCCAAACATTCGTGTAAATCTTCAGGGTTCGTGAGATTGTGGTTGTTGTCGCGAAAAGCGCATCACTCAAACTGCTTTTGTCCAAGTGTTAGGATATACTGTACTTCTGACAAAAGAATCATTAAGGCCTGTGCGTATGGAACAACCTTGGCTTCGCATGCGCTATATCCCATTATAATTGATTAAAAAATAAACACAACAAACAATAACAATAAAATTAACTCTTCAATATTTCGGGAAATCTTATCTTTCTCAATGAAAAAGAAAACACAATTTTTGAGCCACTACATTAAATCAAAGCGTTGAAGGCACCGGAGTTGTGTGTGTCTCAAATGAAAGAGTGCTTAAAGAGCTGCAATTCGATCAGCAAAAATTAAATTTACTTTGATAAACAAAAGAAATGCGGCATTCCTGTTCTCTCAGTGCTATCAAAGCTGTGATTTGTATTCATGCAGGACATTATCTACAACAGTCTCTATTTATAGATTGACAACACAACAAACAATAACAATAAAATTAACTCTTCAATATTTCGGGAAAACTTATCTTTCTCAATGAAAAAGAAAACATGATTTTTCAGCCACTACATTAAATCAAAGCGTTGAAGGCACCGGAGTTGTGTGTGTCGCAAATGAAAGAGTGCTTAAAGAGCTGCAATTCGATCAGCAAAAATTAAATTTACTTTGATAAACAAAAGAAATGCGGCATTCCTGTTCTCTCAGTGCTATCAAAGCTGTGATTTGTATTCATGCAGGACATTATCTACAACAGTCTCTATTTATAGATTGAAGTAATTATGCAAATTTTCTGTACAGGTCAGAGGCTCATTTCGGATAGCAGATATACAGGTTTCGGTCTTTCTTTAGTGTTAGAAATAACACTTGGAGATATCTGAGATCGATAGAATGATGTGATTTTTAGTATGTTACAATGATTTGTTTTGGACTTCAGATGGGTTTTGTAACAGCCTAAAATGATCGAACGCTGCACATTTACTATCAAATTCATATGCGAGCCACCTTTGCATCGAAACAAACTATACTCGTGCACATTGTAAAATGATCACGTGATAAAAAAAGTTTCATCATTCATTTGCAGTTACAACAGCATAGATAATGTTTTCATGTCACAGGCGATGTTTGTAGCCTATAAGTATTTATTTTTGACACAGCATTGATTTTTCAGCATTTTTTTCTTCATTCTAGTATACTTATGTTGTAGAGATATATATAATTGTTCGATCATATTGAGAGGTTATTCGGTTTTAAGTCCAGGAGAACCTGAGTTGAAAACGCAGTACTATAGTTGGTTTGACTGACGTCACACACAACTAAAAACGTTTGTACAGTCGTCATATCATGAAAGTCACAACAGGTTTCTCCTCCGAATCGAGGCAAAGATTGAAATGACGTTACATACCACGTGGTATTGTCACACTTGTATCAAATATATAACTTTCCTCTTCAATTCTTTTGTCTACTCTATAGCACGATTTGAAGTTAATGTCCATCCCATTAAGCCATCATGAAAAATAAGGTTTAAGTATATTAAATAAAGCTTAATTCCTTTAGATCACTAACATGATTCTATTTTCACACTGCACCGTACCATCACTTACTTTGTGTTGTTTTTTTAATTGTGTGTGTGTGTGTGTGTGTGTGTGTGTGTGTGACGCGTGAAAATAAGTAAATGAACAAAGCGTGCTAGAATAAAAATAGTTAAAAACAAATTTCCTATCAAAGTTTATTTTAATTGTTCTTTCCAGGGAAAATATTAGTGTACTGCTTCTCTTTTTATAATATATTTCACGGTTTCTCCTCGGTCTTTTTGATACATGAAAGCAAAGACCCAAAACCAAGAGATGCGCTGCTTAAATAAGCCCATGAAGGAAATTCCGTATACTCTCACCGAGACCGCGAAAAGTGACGTCATTTTGATTTTTCTCTAAAAAGTATGAGTATTATGATATGTTTTAACATTTTTATCATTTAATTAAACAAATTTGACGCCAGCTATGCATTAATTAGGTACATGTAAGTAGATAATCTTAAAACAGTGTGTGAAGCGTGAATGCATTTTCTGACTATAGAAACAAGTCCTTGTGAGATTTTAACAAACCTTTTTCATTTGTAGTCCAATTTTGGTGCAATAAGCTTTCCTAAACTCAGGAATGATGATGTCATTAAAGCGTGTAAGAAAAATAACACACATATCTAAGTTACAGATTTAAAGGCCCAGCATTAGGGTTGAAAAAAATCTAATATGTACCTCCGAGACTTCGCGCCGAGAATTTACGATATCTCGCCGTGTAGAGCATCTCATAGCTTTGGGTATTTGATGAAAGTAAGCTTATTCCCAGGATTCATAAAATGCCTTATGCCTCATTGATGGGATACTTTTTTTGTAAATACAAGTCAGAACCGTTATTGTAAAGCTGTAATTCAATTCTTCTGAACATAGTTAGTCTATTCTGCACAGAAATAATAATAGAAGTAATAGACATGTACGTTATTTCATAAGGATATTATGGTTTATCAGGTTTGACAGAATGAACCTCGACTGAAAATTTAGTACAAATGTAGAAATGTTTTGATCAAGAATATCAAACTGATTAATATTTATACCATATTAATGGTACAAAGTTCATATTAATAATGTCTAGGTATAGTGTCGGGGCTGCTGGTGTCCCGGTTTGGCCACTGGAAGGTTGCCATGGTAGGATCGCTCCTGCTTCCTGCTGGATTCATCCTCTCCTTCTTCGCCAAGTCCATCATAGAGCTGAACATATATATTGGCGTCATTTCCGGTATGTACGGAAGCTCATTGCAGACTCACACATCATTATACAATATAATGATCATGCTAGCTGAAAGATTTGAGAGTCTGCGTTGTAACCGGTATTTCGTGGGTTTAATCTTACGATCGCGACTCACCAACGTTGTTGAATGGCACTTGTGACGTTCAGCTTCTAGGCGTAGTTCAAGGACTGATGCAAAGAACTCATTTGAATTTAGTCGTAAGAATGTTGTTCTATTTAATGTATACTAGTGTATTATTTGCTCAATAAAACACGGAGAAATTGTGTCCCATTGCAAATTATACAAATGTATCACTGTTTTTAAACAAATACACACAAGCTCAAAAGAATAATTACCAGTTTACGTATACAAAGATTTTTATCGTGCGAAGTTTGTTTTAATGTACGGAAGCACAGAGGGGACATAATGTTTTTCTTTTTTATTATCTCGTGGTCACGAGATAATAACTAAGAAAGAAGCAAAAAAAATCTTGCTACCTCGTGGCCACGAGATATAATTGAGAAAAAAAACGAACATGTCTAATTCGTGGCCACGAGATATAACTAAGAAAAGAATCTCGCTAAATCGTGGCCACGAGTTAATAACTAAGACTTTTTTTTCCTTTCTCGTGGCCACAAGATATAAGTAAGAAAAATGAATATCGCTATCTCATGGCCAAGAGATATTCCAACGATTTGATTGGTCAGTTAACTTGTTGCCACCAGTGAACTGACCAATCAAATCGTAGATTATTTCCTGGACACAAGATAGCGATATTTTTTTATATTTTCTTAGTTATTAACTCGTGGCCACGAGTTAGCAAGATTTTTGGGGTTTTTTTTGTTCTTAGTTATATCTCGTGGCCACGAATTAGACAAGTTCGTTTTTTCTTAGTTATTTCTTGTGGCCACGAGTTAGCAAGACGTTTTTACTTAGTTATTATCTCGTGGTAGGTCGGTGGTTCTACCCGCGTACCTTTTGTGTACTCGGGGTCTTCCTCCACCTGTAATTAGCTGGACGTCGCTATATGATTGAAATACTATCGCAGCGACGGTAAACCCCAATATAACTACAACAATAACACCTCCAAGTCAAAATAACTGGATACCGGTATACAACTATTTTTTTATTTTTTTTTTGGAAATCCTGAAACATGACATTATAAAGCAATATTCGTTATTCATTTCTTTTTCTGGCAATGTTTAAGCGTATCCGTACATTTCAGGTATTGGTATTTCCATGACATATATAAGTAGTGTCACTGCACTGGGTCATGCCTTCACAGGAACCAGACGATTACTTGTCTTGGCCATACAGAACTCCACAATCAGCTGGTCAGGCTTAACATACCCGTATCTATTTGAGTGGCTCCTAAATCAATATGCTTTGAGAGGAACGTTTCTGATTCTTGGGGGCATATTCCTGAACTCATTTTTAACAGTATGTGTATTAGTAGGCGTTAGACCTCTCTCCGAAATAAAGAGAGTCTCTGAAAATGATCGTGCAAAGAGGGAGAATGCTAATGAAAACACTGATGTTGAAGAGAATGTTCAAGTCAGTGCCATATCTCAAATAGATGGATCGGAAAGTGGAACTAAAGTACATACTAAGAATGACGCCAAATACTCAATTAGTGAAAATAAAAAGTTATATGGGCTTTGCTCAATTCCATATATCTTCCTTTACATAGGAACTGGACTGTCGATTGCTTCAGTAAATGGATTTAGTGCGGTTGTTCTTGACATTTTTAAATGGAAAGGTTTCAGCAACACAGAAGGACTTTTATCATTTTTACCGTTTAACATTGTAGGTTTCGTTGCCCGTCTTTTGCCTGGCATAATTAAACAAAAGCAAGGTATCAGCTCTGTATTATTAACGATGCTATTTTCCATAACCGGTGCAACAGGTCAGATCATTATCTTGTTCTCTGACAACTACACTGCCATGATGTTTGGTGCGGGCTTCTCCGGTGCTGCGCCTGGCGGGTGCATTTCTTCTGGGTCATTAGCTGTTCTGAATGTGGTAGGGTTTTCAAAATTTCCAGTTGCACTTGGACTCACACTTACGACGATAGGATTGACGACTTCCATTACAGGACCACTATATGGTGAGTAACACCTACACTGTATAAAGTCCCCTAACCAGCTAAGAAAAGGTTCAAATGAAAATCAATCACCAACTATTTGTACATGTGTGTCTTTAGCATGTACAGATTGATTTAAAACTCTGCTGTTGTATTTTTCTTGATGCCATTTTAAACTGAAAGAATACTGAAGAATCGAGACTACTACTCGTATTACTGGTTTCTGTATAGTGCAAGTAACATATTCATCTCTTCATGCTTCCCTTACATTGGTTTTGAATATGTCCCAAGACAGCATGTATAGTCCGATAACCCTTTCCCTCATATAGACTCAATTTGACACACTCAATAGGTACCACATAAAGCCTGATCTGCAGAAAACCACAGTTAAACCTTACCAAATTTAAAGTAAAGATAAAGTAAATGACACAGAAGGCCGTTTTTTGTCTATCATTATTAAGGATGATTCGAAACTAAATTTGAGAATTTCGAATATATATGCTCCAAATAATGGAAGCGAGCGAAAACTGTTTTTTATAAAAATAAATAAATTAATTGAAATTAATACAAATTCCCACATAATAGGGGGTGATTATAATTGTGTTTTAGACTTCAAGTCAGATAGGCAGTCGAAAAGGCAGGGGGAAGGGGGGAACGACCCAGGTCACGCGGAACTCTCAAGCTTGATCCTTGATCATGACCTGGAGGACATTTGGCGAAGGCGATATCCACTCAAGCGTGAATACACTTATTCACATACAGGTTCCAAGTCTAGGATAGATTATTTTCTATGTAACAAAGCGATTGACAGTTTCATTGAAAATGTAGCAATAAGGGATTTTCCCTTTTCCGATCATAATATTGTATTTCTCAAAGTTATTATGGAAAAAATAGAGCGAGGTCCTGGTTTATGGAAAATGAATGCTAGTATTTTAGCAGAAAATGATTACGTAGTAATGATTGAGTCATTTTGGGACAATATTATACAAACCCCAATTAAATATCGCTCACTTAGAGAATGGTGGGATTTAACAAAACATAAGATAAAACATTTAACAATTGAATATTGTAAAATACGAAATAAAAATACAAATATTACAAATCTCGAAAAAGAGTTATAATCCTTACTGCAATCGAACGATGAAAGTAAGATAGATTTTTTACGAAATCAAATTAAGTTAATATATGAGAAAAAAGCTGAGGCAGCAATTATCCGGTCGAAGGCAATTTTTCTTGAAAATAATGAAAAACCTACGAAATATTTTTTTGAATTAGAGAAAAAAAGAGGTCAACAGAAGCTTTGGACAAAAATTAAGTGTGCAAATGGTCAAATTAAAACTGATATAAGTTCAATACTCAGAGAGCAGGTTATGTTTTATAAATCATTATTTACTTCAGAAGGTATTGATAATAATGCGGCAGATAGATTATTGGAAAATATTGACAAATCGATATCAAGAGAAGAATCGGTCAGGTTAGAAAGACAAATTGAGGAGAAAGAGGTCTATGACGCAATAAAGAAATTTAAGAAAAATAAATCTCCTGGGGAAGACGGGATTATAGCTGAATGGTATCAAACATTTTGGTATTTGATAAAAAATGACTTTATGCGGGTTTTAAGGGAGTGTATGAAGGAAGAAATGCTATCCAATACACAATATAAAGGAGTCCTCTCACTCATTTATAAAAGTGGTGAACGAGAAAATTTAAAAAATTGGAGACCAATAACCCTATTAAATGTTGATTACAAAATTTTGGCAAGATGTGTCTCCAATAGAATTAAGCCTATTTTACCGAAAATAATAAACACGGATCAAAAAGGGTATGTAGAAGGCAGATACATTAGCGATGCAAATAGGTTTATTCAGGATGTTATCGAATATTCGGACCGAAACAATCAAGAGGGTATTATTATCTTTTTAGATCAGACAAAAGCTTTCGACAGGCAAGAATGGGAATGGATTGATAAATGTTTTAAACAAGTTTGGGTTTGGGAAACTATTTAGATCATGGGTTCATATGTTCTTAAAACATTCTAAAACGGCTATTCAAACTAATGGTTTTATTTCAGACTTTTTCAAAATTACCCGCTCAATAAAACAAGGCTGTCCACTCGCGCCTCTACTATACATTATACAGGCAGAGGCTATGTCGGGCGCGATAAGGAAAAATGAAAATATAAAAGGCATTAGTTTACCCGTAGATAATGAAGAATATAGACAGGCAAAAGTAAATCAATTCGTAGATGACACTCAGCTATTTGTGGAGAATGAAAATTGTCTAAATTATGTTTTTGATATACTTGAAACATATGAAAAAGCATCTGGTGCAAAAATGAATAAACAAAAAACGACAGGTCTATTTATAGGCAAGTCAAAATATCAAAAGCCAAAATATGGGAATATTACATGGACAAAGTCATTTGTTAAAACATTGGGAGTATGTCATGGTTATGGAATTGATAATGATGCAATTTGGCTGGAAAAAATAAATAAATAAAATCATGTCTACAAATATGGAAGTCACGAGATTTAACTTATATGGGAAAAGTACTTATAATTAAAACATACATTTTGTCAAGAATAAACTATGAAATAGAGTCACGTGGAATTCCAAAAAAATACATAAAAGATATTCAAAATCTAATTTTTGATTTTCTTTGGGGAGGTAAAAAGGCACTGGTCTCGAGGGAAAAGGTCTCAATGAAAATTGAAAAGGGGGGGCTAGATGTACCAGATATAAGCAACTATGTAAAATATATGAATATTAAAACGTGCTACAAAATTATAAAGGCGGACTTAGACAATTGGAATATAATTGGAAAACATTATTTAAAACACGTGGATAATTTTTTTTCGATAGATTTCTTTTTATGCAGGTGTACGTCAATAGAAGGTTTAAACATTGAGAACATTTCAGAATTTTATAAGGATCTTATTTTCGCCTGGATAGATTTCCGTATACGAAATAATTCCAACATTGATAATATTCTAAGCTTAAATTTGTTTGGAAATCATGAAATATTATATAATGGGAAACCTGTATTTTATCATTCCTTTACAAAAAGCAAGATTTTTTATCTTAGGGACATTTGGGATGAAGTCAAAAAATCTTTCAAAAACACAGATCAAATTTTTCAAAAACTCGAAATTAAGAGGAATTGGATAGCTGAATGGAGTAGGTTAAAACACGCTATTCCGGTGAAATACGTTGACAATTTAAGATCTAGTACTATTTCTAAACAATTTAAAAACAAACTTTATCTTGATGGACTTATTATTAAAAATGCTAAGCATAAAGAAGTGCATTTTAGCAAATTGTCTATAAGATTAATTAAATCTATGTTTGAAACTTTAAATTTGGAGAAATCAAAAACTGAAACTAAGTGTGAAGAAAAAATTGGAAAAGAATTAAATTATATATCGTGGAGGAACATATGGCTAAATATTAAAATATCTCCGTCTTCTGTCAAGGCAAAACAATTTCAATGGAAAATGCTGCACAATATAGTATTTACGGAACACAAATTGCAGTTAATGAATCTGTCATGCGGACTATGTAATTTTTGCAAAAAAGAAAGAGAAACACTATATCATTTATTTTTTGGATGTTGTTCTGTAAAACCAATATTATTAGTCGCGGAAAAGATTTTAAAATTTATATTTGAACTTTGCAAAGAGATATATGAGTTAACTTTTGAAAATATTCTTTTAGGTTTTTATAAAAACTTTAAACTTGTGCAGGTATGCAATATGGTACTCTATGAAACTAAATGGGCGATTTGGAAATATAGAAATAATTTTAAGTTTGACACTCAAAAAGAAGCATAAGTAGTATTAATTTTGCATTGAAATACTCTATTCTGAACAACATAGACATGATATTAAAAGATGAATTAATTTTGAATATATGTAACTTTCTGAAAGATTATTTAGATATTCATGGACAATAAGGAAAAAAAATATAGCATTTTTTTTATTGCATATATAGTGTACTTATATTTTGTTATTTATTTAAAATGATATTTGCTTTGTGTTGTTGTAACACTTTCTATAATAACACTTGACATGATTTGTAAGGGTACATGGGGATGGCCCCGACCCTGTGTACTCTATTACGGGGAAAATAAACGGGGTTTCTATATAGAACCTCAAAAAAAAAAAAAAAAAAAAAAAAAAAATTTAATTATAAAATCCTCATTTCCAGACCACTGAGGAGCAGCGAACAGCATAAAACCTGATCAGCCTGCGAGTTCCTCGCAGGCTGATCTGGTTTTATGCTGTTCGCCTAGGTCTTTTCATGGTTACCTCTATGAGGGAAAAGGTAAACTATCTTTATTTTATTATTTAGGGGTCATCCGTGACGAGACAGGCTCCTATCAGCTAGTGTTAATCCTTGCCACGGCTTTACTAATGATTGGGACCCTCTTCCTTCTTGTGTGTATGATGGTACGTCACAGAAGACGAGAATTGAACGCAAAGTAAAAATAATCAGATAGAGGTCATCTTCTCAAAGTCGCTTTCCAATGTGCGAATGATGTTAAAATTTGACTGACATTTATGGAGCCTTTTCTAGGCAAACAACCCAGACATGTGTCACCAGTTATTTTTAACCAAATCGTCATAACAACTTCTGTATAGCGTTTTACACGTTAGTAACTCGTTATATAATATAACCTCTAAGTGTTTTATTTAACTGAATAAATATTTCGTCATAATCATTCGTTTGAAGAATGAAGTAATTAAAGTACATTCAATGGCTCTCTTGACTCAACATGGTACTAATATGTAAAACTACCATGTGGCGATAATTCTCAAGTTTAAATGTGACAAATAGAAAGGTTTAATTAGTCGGGTGTGAAATAAAATACTTAAGATGGTCAAAGTACAGAAACATTGCAAAACGGCTAGCTTAAACCCAAGTTTAATGTGTAAAGGGGACCTCCGGTGCCGAATGGGTAAAAGTCCCTAATTCCCCACCTGCTGTAGGCTCGAATATCATTTGGATTTTTCATATGAGGAAACCTCACTCCGGTGCCACTGTGCATTTTTTTTATCTATCATTGTTGTTTTAGAATACCCAAATATCCTGTATATAGATATTCAGATGACCCCCTCTCTCTCTTCTTTTTTTCTCTTCTCTCTCTCCCTCTAAGAGTTTTATAAAAATTATAAAATGCAAATTTCATTTGTAAAGAAAATTCTGAATCTAATTTGATATCTAAATACAACACGTGACCTGTTTAGAACTTGTGGCCCGACCCCATTTAAAAATATGTATAAAACAAAATCTACCATCATTCACAGTTAAATTATCAAGCAGTTATCATATGAAAATATAGAATATACATGTATGTTTGAAGCGTTAATTATCTTATGTTTCTAGTCCAATTTCTTGGAGGCAAAAGAATGACCCTATAATTTGACATTTTATTACAAAAATATTGATTTTTGAGCTGCATTCTGAATTCTCAGGATGCAGTCTCATTGCTACGATGTCTGTCTCCGGAACCTGATAACCCATATTTCAGTATAAATGCTCCTTACGAAATAGGCCAAATTGTTTCTACACATTGATCGTGAATTATTCGTATCACAGACATATGCAGCAGGTGAATATGTCTATGTTCATTTATTTCTCGTATGAGTAACTGTTTCAGAAAGTATTGTATGTAAATCATATTTTCAAGACAAAACACGTATTTTTTCACAAAAAAATATAACAGTCTACGGCTATATGTACGGACCGGTGAATGATTTTAAAATCACCACATCTGTATCTTAAAACTTTGCAACTAAAATATTGACGCAACTTTGAAACTATAAGCATAAATGGTTGACATTGCATTGATGTTCATAAGTGTATTTCAAATTTAAAATAACGACCTTAAATCGCATCCAAGTCTGTACACTTTTAGACCGGACTCCGTCCCAATAGCCAATGTATTCGATCGCATTCTATAACATTCAGCAGGGTTTCTTCATATATGTAGGGATTTTGTATTCAGTCAGAGATGATCGATATATATTTCAGACTCTACGACAACTTACTGTGGTAAGTAATGCAACCGGGATAATTTTGACATTAATGACATTTTTACACGTCTTTGTGTTTCCGGATAGAGTGACATAGTTAGAATTTGTTTTTTGATATTTTGAATTAACAGTAGTTCGTAAAGGTTGACCTACATATAACGGCTGCCCCGGTCTACACTTTAATACCGAAAAAAGTGGCCTCCTTGACCGAGAGGGTAAAGTCGCTCACAGTAACACTCACTGAGCCTCTCACCGCGTGGGTTCGAATCCCAGAAGGATCATGCGAAATTTCATGTGAGGAAGCCTTCCACCTGGTTTGCGGTAGGTCGGTGGTTCTACCCGGATGCCTCTGTGCATTCGGGGTCTTCCTCCACATGGAATTAGCTGGACGTCGCTATATGACTGACATACTGTCGAAGCGACCGTAAACTCAAATAGTCAAGTCAATAGCCAAGTCAATAGCCAAGTCAATAGCCAAGTCAATAGTCAAGTCAATAGCCAAATCAATAATCAAGTCAATAGCCAAGTCAATATCCAAGTCAATAGTCAAGTCAATAGCCAAGTCAATAGCCAAGTCAATACCGAAAAAAAATCTTGATCATGACAGTCAAGTCAATAGCCAAGTCAATAGTCAAGTCAATAGCCAAGTCAATAGTCAAGTCAATAGCCAAGTCAATAGCCAAGTCAATACCGAAAAAAAATCTTGATCATGACAGTATTTTAGCAAAGTGTTTTAAATGTTCTGAAAGATTTTTATTCCATTCAATTATTGTCATTGGTTTCAATATCCAGCGATTTGCCTTACACAAACTAATAAGCTGTAATCGGTCCTTCGATTTTTAACTCAATATGTTGATATTAACGTGATAAAAAAGAGTAATGAAATTGAATAAAACTTTTAAAAAAAACAACACTATCATTACTATCATTATGCAATTTTTGTTCACCTGTTTACACTATTGAGTTTATCAAGGACGGTTGTTATTCGGCGCTGTAGGACAACAAACCCTTACTGACATGGATACTAAGCCACTTCGGAACATCTCACCTGTTTCCGGTCATGAAAGAACGAAAACAATCCAGAAAAGTCTAAGATAATGCGTTCACCCATCCGTCAGCATCTGTGTCGGCGTCCACGTCCGCGTTATCAATTTCTTTACAGGGCCATATCGTACTTACCACATGAGATTTTCATATAAATGGATATGAATAAAGGTCGTTGAGGGAAAGTGCAGTGACCAAGAACTATAACTCTTCCTGGTCCCATTTATTTAATTGTTTCCCTTTATTTGACTTGAAACTTTATATGTACATAGATGACTAGGAGAAATGCAGTGAACAAGAACCATAACTGCCTTATCTTGTTATTTTTTTTATTTATCTTCCTTTTTTATTTATCTTTTTTGTCCGAAGCATTATTCAAAAGCTTTACAGGGCATTGCCTTGAAACTTTTGTCCGGAGCTTTTCTAGAAAATTATACATGTTAGTGACTAAAACATTAATATATACATAGACGGTGACTTGAGGAGGTGCAGTGATAAGACCATGACTTTATCTGGTGCATTTTCCATATACATTACTATTATGGAAAAATAAATGCAGTATTAACTTCAAGACTGTAATATGATTATGTTAAATTGTAAAGATGAATTTATTTTCCATTTTAACATGCAGAGCATGATACTGTCAAGGTGCTAGAATAATCGAACGTGCTGTCATTTGACAGCTCTTGTTATTATTTCAAATTTCATGACTTTCTCACAAAAATGACGACTTATGAAATAGTTTATCGATAATCAATCGATAAAATTAATCGTTCTTATCTATGATAACTCCATTTTATACCTGCAATATTTACATTTATAGCCGATGATTTATAGGATCCTTGCGTCCTGTGTGTCTGTCCATCCGTCCGTCTTAGGACAACTGTATATTTATCTTATTGAGAAGATATGAAAATCATCGAAAACTCTCGACCTGTCGTAGAGTAGCGAAATTGACCGATTACTCCGGGGTATCCCGGAGTCATGGGTTTTCACGCACTTATGTATTTAGCTCGTTGCGGATGATATTATTTTAATTGAAACTAACTGTTTAACTACCTTGGCTGCAACTAGATGTATTTGCTCTCTTTCAACGAAATATCATAAGTGTAAGCCGTATTTTCACGAAGAAGCAGACATTTTTAGGTGATACCCCAAACGTAGGTAACTTGCGTATTACGTCATATGTTTTCGCGCACTACATGCCATACTATAAATAAGGGGGTTTTCTGGCGTTCAGCATTGGTAAATTGTTTCCAATACTTAAATTATCCCAGTTGTATGTTAAGTGTAAAATCACACAAATATTAAGTTTATTCACACCGTTTAAGGTCATATTAGGTATCCTTTCAAAATAAAAAAATGAATTTCCTCTACTCTAAACATGGCATATTTCAAGTGGGCTATACCACGTGATTTTGTAAAATAAAAATGGAGAAAAAAATGTTCCGATAAAGTGACATTAGTATTATACAAATTTTCACGTAGGATTGGAAACATTTATTTCAGCTATTACTGATGCTACCACCTAGAGTATGAAATTATCCTAATATTTAAGCTTGTTACCTTCCAAAAACCGAACAATATACCATATGACAATCACATGACCAGTTTGACAGATTGCGGTAACCAGACGATAAAAAATATGGAGGGAAATGCACTCATTAAAAATTTCAGGGGGTAAACAATAAATTGCTTTAAAAGTAATAATTTTTTTTCTTTAAAACAGACTATGCCTCTAATCTTTTTACTTTTTTACTCTTGACAACTGTATTTTCCACACATCTAATGATCTGTCTATAGTTGCAAATCAGATAAAGAAAATACCGACGCTAATGACGTAATCATAGCTTGTGTAAATAGGAATTCCGGAAATTACGATACTGCGCGAAAAAGTATGTGCGTGAAAACATATGACTCGACGATATGAATCATCTACAGTGGTAGCATAAGAATGGGGTTTCTTTATATTAGAATTTTCTTTATCATGGAAAGCAAAGAATGGAAAACATGTAAATAAATAATGTAAAAATGTATTTGATTTTCATATTGAGGATTATTTGTGTGATTGAATGATATTGTAACAAATCAACATTCATAAATTCATTTTCCTTAAATATACAGTATGACTAGAGCAATGTGTTTCTCTTTCCATTTACCGCTCATCAAATTCGGCATTTAACTTGACTTCTATTCTCATACATTACAAGGATGCATGAATATTGTCATCTTCTGTTCTTGATGGCCTTGAAGCGGAGATTAATTATGTATACAAAAAAGTAGTTCCAAACTTTAATTGTTGTTGAGCAGTTAAATTCATTCAATAGAAAACAAAGGTCAAATACTAGTAACAGAAATAGTGCCCGAAGAGTTAGCTATGGCGAGTTATATTAAGGAGGTCCATGGGACCATACACAATTTAAATCTATCAATTGCTTCATCTCCAGTATTGTTACATTTAGTAACAAAGTTTAGTGAAAACTGGGCGACGTAAAAGGAAGATACTAGTAGATGTTTAACCAGGTTGATCCTTTATACAGTTAAGAAATAAAATTATAGTATATGCCAAACAGTAAATTATTGTTTTTCTACGATGATAAACTGTTTCTTTTTACGTTGATGGGAAGCAAATTCTTTCTATCTCTATTCATCCATTTCTGTGGTTCTTGGGTTGGACCAGTGCGTTGAGCCTGGATATGTCATGAACGTTAAACCACATACCATCACCACCACTACCCAAGCTTCGAGCCAACAACATTTCGGACCCGCTGTCATTTGCAAGATGCTCTCGATCGTATACATGTTATATGTCACTCGAAGATTTTTTAGTATGGCATATTTCATTACACCAGTGTTATTTTATTTTACATAAATATGCATTGATATTTCAAAAAAAAAAAAAAAAAAAAAAAAAAAAAAAAAAAAAAACCATAGATTTTAGTGAAGTAAGATCACAGGGCTATAAAAGAGCCGATATTGCTCGATAATTTGATATATGAAGATAGTTTAAGATATCTTAAACGATATACGCCTTTTTATTCTCGTATAAATGTTTATGAAAATGGAAAGATATGGTGGCTAGAAGTCGTAGATCTTAGTTTAATCTAATCACTAATTTAATCAAGAGTGGATGTTTTAGACGTCTCCTGATATTAAAGACAAAAATGTTAAAATTTTGTTGAATCAGACAGGAGAATCACTACACGGGAATTTTACAGTTTTCTGTTTGGTCATAATCAAATTTAACATGTAGTAATATGTGATAAGATTTTTTTTCCGTGATAGTTCAGTTCCTGCTTGTTATGAGAGGCGCTGCCTGATGTAACTAGGAAAATAGATATTTAACTGAATTCATTTCTTCTTTCATGGGCCGACTTGTCGCAGATATATTTGAGTAAAAACTGATATATTTGATTTGTAAATTGATTTTTGTTTGAAAAGCTCCTTGATAAAATTATTCAAGACGTAAAACTGCGTACGTAACTTAAAGATAAGCCATACCAGGTAATTATTAAGTAATACAGTCAGGCATTTGCGCAGTCGAGGATATTTGTGATTGAGGTTACTCTTACCAAATGTAGTGCTATATACTAATCGATTTTAAAAAAAGTATTATTTTACAAAATGTCGAAAGTTTTAGTTTCTCAAAAAATCTTAGATCATTTAGAAATATAAAGAGGCATAATTCCACAATAGATATGTGTATGGTTTTTGTCCTACATTTATTTTATCACTAAAAATACCGAGTTTAAAGGAGGGCTCAATCTGGAAAGAAAAAAATGACAAGGAATAACGAAGTTCTATAATACATGAGACGTTTTTAACGTTTACGAATATATTTCCTTGATCATACAGCTGGCTGCTTTTATCAGGTACATGTATGTTGCTCAATACAGGTAGGCAAATGCACACTATCCTAGGCGGTCTCTTTATTGATAAAACTGACTTTTGGAGGAAATCTCAGTTTAACCCTTTTCCTCATATAGACTCATTTTGACGCACTCAATAGGTACCACATAAAGCCTGATCTGCAGAAAACCACAGTTAAACCTTTCCAAATTTAATTATAAAGTCCTCATTTCCAGACCACTGAGGAGCAGCGAACAGCATAAAACCTGATCAGCCTGCGAGTTACTCGCAGGCTGATCTGGTTTTATGTTGTTCGCATAGGTCTTTTCATGGTTTCCTCTATGAGGGAAAGGGTTAAGCTTTCGATTTAATCCTTTAGATATAGATACGGCGATAACTATGCATAATGAATATTGAACTAGTTTTATACTATATGTACGTTTGTATAATTTGTATTTCTATTGTATTATATGAATAAATATGTTTAAACCAAGACTGGCTTTCAGTGTAGAGCGGGTTCAAAGATTGTCGGCGCCATTTTCACCAACATCAGTTGTCGATACGTAATCTTTAAATACTCAGGGGATTTTCAATATACCTGCTTCCCCACTGGAAACGCCTAGGTAGGTCATTTCATGACAAATACTTTCAGTTAAGTTGATAAATAATATTGATTAGATCGTAGTTTACTTAGTATTTTACTGACATATTTCGTAAAGTAAGAATGCCGGAATGTGTGTCACTACTTAATTTATTAAATATTAATTAGTGTTGTCGGTTGACTTCGAGCCAGGGTTATTTTGACAAGAATAAAACCCATAAAAACTTTGATTTGCGGATATTTTTGGGACTGGTCCCCTGAGAAATAATTTTACAACGATCCTGTATTCTTTCTAAATAAACTTTAAATGCACTTTAGATAGCTGGAAGTCATACCCCCTTTTAAGCAAACGTTTTTTTTATATAATTTCTGCATTAATTTTGTTTCTCATTCGTCTGCTTCACTTAGAATTTATTTGTAGTTCTGATACCGGTACATTGTAAAATGGGTATTATCGCAATACAAGTGGTTGTAAACATTGCTTCTAATGACAGCATTTTCTCTCGTACCACACGACACTTATAAATTCGATGAAAAAACAACAAACAAAAAATCAAGTGGAGAACCTTCCAGTTTTATTGCAATACGTCACGTCCTTTCAAAAGAAATCAAATACCGTAGAAAAATATTAAGGATTTTTATTTTCATCTGCCAGTCCCTTCATTTCTTTCATCCGAACAATTCTAGTTCTCCCATGAGTAGTTAATGATGTTTTTGACAACACTAAATGACCTCTAGTCACGTGGAAGTTTGACCTAATGCAGACTTACTAGCATACGGAGAATTAAAAAGAAACACTCGCGATCAGACTTTTGGATGATTAAAAAAGAATGAAAATAGCATGGCTTTACATAATTAGTTCTGGGACTAGTAGCGTTTTCCTGACTTAATACGCATGCCCACTGTTGTGTATTAACTTTTGATGTTGTAAATATCACATGCTGGTATATGTATACAATTCTATGGCATGGACTTATCAAAGTGTCAGTTTAAACACAGAATAGGTGTTTAAAGTCCTAACTTTGAGAAACCAAATCGTTTGATTTCCGCATCAGTCCAGTTTACATGGGGATCAGTTTTTGTCATCGCAATAAATCAAATCTATTTCAGGAAAACAAATTGTACTGAGTAAAAAGGAAGATTTACGACGTTAAAATTGCCTGTCGATTTCGTCTAAACACATTTAGAAGTCCCGGGGTGGATATGCAACTCCAGGCGTTATTACTTCACGTGTTGTCATGACCTGATATTAATCAAACAGTGAACCTTTATCATGCACGGGATGATCGTGCTTACGTCGTTAGTCTGGAGTATCATGATTATGTATATACTTTTACCAGGGTTGAATTCCACCAACAATTCTTAGCGCTAAGTAAAACTTGAATAAAGAAGGGCGAATTTCATAACTTTAGTTTCTCTAATGGATAATTTCTTATTAATTATTATTAATAATTCATTTCGTCTTAGTCGTGTTCTTGAATATTTCATAAAATAGCAATGCTGGAATGTATGTCTACCTATATTTAAGAATTTAAGTATTACTTAGTGCTAAGAATTCGAGCCTGGACTTAAAAGCCATTGTATGTTTTTAACAGTTGTAAATACTATTTGATAATACTGCCCATATGAATAGACCTAATATGTTATCAAAGCAGCTCTTTCACAGATGATCGGAAGAAATAAAAAAAAATCCTCTCTTCCTCGTGAATGTTGGTGAAGTCTTTGTTTCCTGACAAATAAATTCGACAACTACTTGTCACATTGCAAGGAAAAACTCCACATCGGCGAAATCGGATTTATATGGAATACGGTATTCATGAAGCAAGAGTTTAGGGTAACACGTGATACGTTCAACAACACTGCGTCTTCACCAGTTCCGGGCAACGAATTCGTAAGTTCAGCCTGTGAAGTGAGCGCATGCGTGAAATCAGAAAATCTAAATATAGGTTTTATAATTCTTATTATAGTTTAAATACTGTTCGTAACGCTATTGGTTTTTGATGGGGAAACCACTCTTTTTTTTTTAAACAATCACGGATGGTTACAATGCGTCTGTAGATGGGTATTGATGGACGTAATAGGCATATATAGATAAAAATCAAATTCTTTGACACTGACCGTCTGTGAACGAGCATGCTTTAAAACTATTATCAGATTTTATAATACTGCCCATATGCATAAGGCCTCGTGCGAAAATTGTGTGAATCAAAAAGAGACGCTTCCTGCAGACCCATGCGCATGTTTTGCGCGTGAAAAGTGTTGTGGGTAGCGAGGGTAATTAGGGCTGTGCAATGCAAGTGTGTAAAAAGCATATTAAAGAAATATGTGTCCCAATCCGTGAGTTATTGAATATTTAACCACAGGGCTAGAGTTCAGGTTCTCCTTCTAATAAAGAGGTGCGAGTTACATTCGAATACTTGGTACGCTTATGGTAGAGCATCACTATTTGCTAAAATTTGTTGAAAAACATGGCATTAAAATGTAAGAAAGATTTCGTTTTTTAAATACTGTAACAACATATCAAAATGATATCTTTATCATGAGTCTTGAGTCAGTCTTCTGATATAAATGCTTCCTGAAAGTGCAAAAAATACATACCTCACCAGCTTTATTTTTTAACAAATACTACTTTTTTATTCAATTTGAAATTTTAGCCAAATTTGCATAAAAAACACTAAAATGTGACTTTTTGTACCTTCAAATTTGGCAAATATACTTTTAATGATATTCTTAACACATGAATCTGGACTTTCTTTGATCAATCTACTTAAAATAAATGAGAAATTTAAAAAAAAAACTTTTTTTTTTTTACCAAAATCAAAATCAGCTGTAGCCCACTGAAACGTCCTTAAATCAGCAAAAAACAATTACTGTTTTCGGGTAAAGATATACCAAGTTACCGCCTTTAAGGACGTTTCAGCGGTAAAATAGATTTCAAGTAAAAATTTTTTTTTTTTTTTAGACCAAAATTTTAAGATTCTTGTAATAAAAAACACAATCAAAAGTATATTTGCCAAATGTTGAGGGTCCAAAAAAATTCTAGTGTTTTTATGCAAATTTGGCTAAAAACAAAAAAAAAATCATTTATAATTTTAAAAATTAACGTGGTGAGGTGGTATAGATTAAATACATATTCTGAAAGCCTTTATATCAGGAGATTAAATCTGGAAAAAAAAAAGGAAATCTGTCCGTTGAATTTTTTTCATCAAGAAAAAAAAATAAAATTTCGTAGCTTTTGTTTACAAATGGCTATTTTATCTCATACTGTATTTCCCACGCATGTTTGGCAGTATTTTCACCTGTAACTTATAAAATATAAGTTACAAATTATGATGAAATTATTCCGAAAATATGATTTTGAAATATTATCAAAGTATTTAGAACGCAATCTTTCCAATTTCTTGATGGTTTGTTTGTTTGTTTGTTGGGTTTAACGTCCCACCGACAGTGTTTCAGTCATTTGGAGACGATGTCTAGAGACAGATATAGTGCTGCCTGCCACACTGCAGTATCACACCGTAGACATGTGGCATGATACCACACCCAGTCACATTATCCTGACACCGGGCCAACCAGTCCTGCAACTACCCTTATATGCTGAGCGCCAAGCAAGGGCTTGTTGGTTTGACTTTTTCAACAAATTTTAGCAAAGTCATATTGTACCATAAGCTAATCTCTAAAACGAGCATGGTCATTTCAATTTTCA
The DNA here is from genome assembly GCA_021229015.1 of Solen grandis. Classification (NCBI taxonomy): domain Eukaryota; kingdom Metazoa; phylum Mollusca; class Bivalvia; order Adapedonta; family Solenidae; genus Solen; species Solen grandis. The sequence goes on along the minus strand of CM037781.1, from coordinate 72,046,283 downwards.
AATCCATGTATATTTTAGTTATAGTCTAAAATACTTATTTGCAAAATAGAAAAATATGTACTTTATAAAAAACAAAACAAACAAGAGGGCCATGATGGCCCTGAATCGCTCACCTGAGTACCATTGCTTCAACTGATGTCAAGGTTTTTAAACAGACAAGGATTCTGATATAACTTAATCTAAAACATTTTACCCCTGACAATACTACACACCAAATATCTAAGCAATGGGCCATATGGTTTCAGAGAAGACTTGGGCGCAGGGTCATTTATCACCGTAGGGCCAATACTTTGAAAATCTTTGTAATGAACCATTAGATGCTACTACATACCAAAAATCTTAGCTCTAGGCCTTATTGATTCATAGAAGAAGATTTTTTAAGATTTTCCTATTTAACTCTATGTAAAACAAGTGACCCCTGGTGTGGGGTCATTTATCACCATTGGGCTATGATTTGTACAATCTTGGTAGTGGCCCATAAGATGATGCTACATACCAAATATCTAAGCTCTAGGCCTTATGGATTCATAGAAGAAGATTTTTTAAGATTTTCCTATATAACTGTGTAAAACATGTGACCCCTGGTGCGGGGTCATTTATCACCATAGGGCTATGATTTGTACAATCTTGATAGTGGCCCATAAGATGATGCTTAATACCAAATATCTAAGCTCTAGGCCTTATGCATTCATGGAAGAAGATTTTTTAAGATTTTCCTATATAACTCTATGTAAAACAAGTGACCCCTGGTGCGGGGTCATTTATCACCATAGGGCTATGATTTGTACAATCTTGGTAGTGGCCCATAAGATGATGCTACATACCAAATATCAAAGCTCTAGGCCTTATGGCTTCATAGAAGAAGATTTTTTAAGATTTTCCTATATAACTCTATGTAAAACAAGTGACCCCTGGTGCGGGGTCATTTATCACCATAGGGCTATGATTTGTACAATCTTGGTAGTGGCCCATAAGATGATGCTTCATACCAAATATCTAAAGGCTAGGCCTTGTGGTTTCGGAGAAGAAGATTTTTTCAAGTTTTTCCTATATTAGCCTATGTGAAATCAAGTGACCCCTGGGGCGGGGCCAATTTTGACCCCAGGGTCATAATTTGTACAATCCTGGTAGAGAGTCATAAGATCATGCTACATACCAAAAATCAAAGGCTAGGCCTTGTGGTTTCAGAGAAGAAGATTTTTTAAATTTTCATTTTTAAAATCTATTTTTAGCTCCTGTGACCTAATTATGCGATGGACCAGAACCATTTATACAACTTTAGTAGAGCTTCATCCAAGGAACATTCCTGCAAAATATTTTTCAAATTGGCCAAGCCGTTTAGGAGGAGATGTTGTTTGAAGCAATTGTTGACGCCGGACGCACGCACGCACGCACGCACGCACGCACGGACGCCGGACGCCGGACAAAAGGCGATCAGAAAAGCTCACCTTGAGCACGTTGTGCTCATGTGAGCTAAAAAAACAAACAAACAAAAAACGCTGAAACGTCTTTAAAGTGAAAATCTTGTGCGTTATCAAGTACAATTCGGAAAACGATTCCGTGTCTTCGAACCAGACGTTGAAATGTCTAAATCTGGCCATAATCAGATTCGAGATACATTGTAATACAAAACAGAACAGAACAGAACATTGTACATTGTCTTTTTTGGTATGTGTCGACTTAAATATGTGCTTGTGTATAAATCACTCGATATAAACACAGAGTTGACATACATGCATTGCACGCGTAGAGCGTGGGTAAATAGATGAATTTTACAATAGGCGGCATTAAATCATGCTACTGATGGCTGGTTGGTGTCGGTTCGAGTTTCTGACTTTTTTTTTTCAAATAACATTTCCATTTAAATCTCTTTTTTCTCATCAACATATAACTTATATGCGGGGATATAGCACAATTGTTCGAGTTTATTTTTTTTTTACTTCGGCAATATGAAAGACAAAACGTGGGAAAATCTCCATGCAGGCGTACGTGATTACTGACAATCATTAGGATAGAACAATGAACTGTCAGCGAAAAGGGAAACACATAAAAAAAAGATAAGTCCATGGTTGATGTGAAACACACAATGATGTAATCGTAGTATGCTATGTGCATGCTTCGCTTCTTTTCAATTCGTCCGTGTTCGATTCGTGGTCACGTACAGTAGTCGCCCGTCCAGACACATGTTTTTTTCCGGTTTCCTCCCACAATAATGACAACATATGCCGGAGAATGATTTATATGAGTTGTGACTACTTGTTTCATAATCAATGTAAAATAAATATCTTAAGCCTATGTTTCATGCCAGGAGTCAAAACCAACTGTACATTTGGAAACAGCATCTTTACGATATGACTCAGCGCATTAACGCACTTTGGGGTCCAACGCACTTTGGGGTCTCAAACACTATTTGGTATAAGCTATGCATTCAGTGCGAGTTTTATGGCATTTTCTTTTAGAGTGTTTTGGAATTATCAATAGTATTTTGCTTTGGAAATTGCATGCTGTTTTAATGTCAGCGATGGAAATAAAAAGCTCACACTAATTGCATATAGCTTCAGAAATGTGTTTGGTAGACAGTTTAAATGATATCGTTTGCGTTTAAATGGCTTTACTGACTCCTGTTTAAAAAATGAAAATAAATACTCTCTTGCTTCAGACCTCCGCACAAGTGTCTGTGACCATCTAGCAAATTAGAGTTTTAAGTTTCATTTTTTTTTTTCACAATATTCATGGTTGCAAGGTGGTGTAGCAATTTAAAATATTTTAATAGTTTTTCGCTAATTAAGGGAAGACATACCGAAGGCTGGGTTTGTGACATTAAGATAAATTCCACAGTTAATTTATCACCTACAACTGCCCAGTACTTGGCCTTTAAAGAATCAAAAAAGGCCTTACACAAATGAGTGTTCTTCAGCTGAGAATCGGGAAAATAAAGTAGATTAAAAACACTTCTCCTTCACAGCATAATTCTTAGAAACATCATTAAAACGCAGTAATTTGATTATTTTGAATTTGTCGCAAGCCAGCCAAAAAAAAAAAATCGTCATATGCATAGCTCACTGTCAGAACATCAGTTTCAATTTATCAGCATGACAGCTGGTTACTGTAAAATCATTTATTTTTCATTGACATTAAATTTCGTGGAATCTTTGATTGAATTAATTTCGTTGGTACATATATTCGTGGAACCATGTTCTAGAAAACATGAGGTCTATGAAATAAAGTTCTCGTGGGGATAAATATTCGTGGATAGTCATCCACAAAATCAACGAAAATTAGATCCTCACGAAAATTAATGATTCTACAGTATCACAAAACACGCCCGTCCAGCCATTTTATCAATTCAAGGGTCTTAACTCTGGAGTGTCTGGGACATTCTGATTGGTTTTCAAACTCGATTGATATAAAGTGTTGATACATACTGTGACAGAGTTTGGTATAGAACGGTTCACATTTGTCAATGTTAGAGAGCACACTTTTGATTTTGCAATTTATCATCAATTTAAGGACCATTATTACGGAATGACTGGAAATCGAACTTGGCCGAGATACTGTGTCCACGTTAGCGGACAATGTTAATTTAGCAATTTATTATCAAGGTCCATAACTCCGGAGTGTCTGGTACAATCTGGATGGTTATCGAACTTGGACGAAAAATTGTGCCCATATAAATTGTGACCAAATTTGGTAAAGATTGGTTCATGTTTGTTCACGTTAGATTGCGGGAAACATCAGTGGACGTCGCCAGACCAGCCGCCGCCGCAGGTGAATCCATAATACGTCTCGTAATTCGACAGTCGTACAAAACAAAACAAACAAGAAAGTCAGTAGAACTGACAGATGCTCCCCGAAGAACGTCATTGTTACAAATAAGACCATGGTCAATGGGTGGGAGGATGTAGGAACTGGGTCAAGCCGAAGATATGCGCATCTCCTCTTTGTAATAAAGCTTCACATAAAGTTTTGTTGAAATCAAGCTATTAGTTCCTGAGAAATAGCCCGGACAAGAATCATACTAGATATACCGTTTGCATAAAAGTGAAAGGGCCATAACTCTGTGAAAAATTGAGGGACAAAGTTACCCCCATGATATGCAAATCTTCTCTTGGTAATTAAGCTTTCCATAAAGTTTCGTTGAATTAAGCCTTATTTTCTGAGAAATAGCCCGCAAATTCATGCAAATGACTATAGGCCGAAAATCAAGGGGCCATAACTCTGGGAAAAATTGAGGAACCAGGTCACGCCGACGATATGCGTATCTACTCTTGGTAATTAAGCTTCCCATAAAGTTTCGTTGAATTAAGGCTTTTATTTCCTGAGAAATAGCCCGGTCAATAATCATGCAACATGAACTATAGGCCGAAAAGTCAAGGGGCCATAACTCTGGAAAAATTGAGGAACCAGGTCACGCCGACAATATGCGTATCTACTCTTGGTAATAAAGCTTCACATAAAGTTTCGTTGAATTCAAGCCATTAGTTCCTGAGAAATAGCCCGGACAGAATCATGCAATATGTACTATAGGCCGAAAAGTCAAGGGGCCATAACTCTTTGAAAAATTTAGGAACCGGGTCATGCTGACGATATGCGCATCTCCTCTTGGCAATAAAGCTTCCCATAAAGTTTCGTTGAATTCAAGCCGTTAGTTCCTGTGAAATAGTCCGGACAAGGAAAGTGTGACGAACGAAGCGGCGACTATATGCGTCACCTTCGGTGAGCATAAAAATCCCACTACATCATAACCAACGAATGTAAATGCTGCTTTTCAAAGGATACATATACCGAGCAAAAGCAAAGACCTAATAACCTAACACAGATCCGCAACTCTCATATACGCCAATAGAAAGTCAGGAGAATTTCGTTAATTTACGATCGTGTGATCGAGAGATGTGTAAAATTGCTATTATCTTATATAAATATACTGAGTTTTCCTTCAATTGTCGATTAAACCAAATGTCTGTCTCTCATTAGATCGCAGATCTCTAATAAAAGAGATAGTGTAAAGGCGTCTGCGAATGAGCGAGATCTCGTTTCATCCCCGTTCATCTAGTTTTTTTTTGTTGTTTTTTTTTTTTTCGTCACGAGAAAAAAAAGTTACTTAGGACCATTTCATATATCTGTTGAATAGGTATTTGGCAAAAGTAAGCAAATAATCCAATTAGCGATATATGGAGTGGCGGAATGGGTAGTTCAGGTTTCCGACTATGTGGTATTTTCGCCGTAAACATATGGCATGATATCGTGCCAGATGCATTAGTCGGGATAAAACCACTCTGATTTTTGCGATGTGCCAATCTGGCAGCCAACCGTACTAATGTTCACAAGTTTGGAATATCATGACCGGGAACGGAGACCAAAGACCTTCGGTCCCTAGACAGGTGAAAAGATGCTTTTTTCCCCATGCAGCCGCTTAGACCGATTTCTTGTCTTTATGACCCATGTAGTCATATTAACAAAATTGTGTTATCAGAATACATGTAAATTGTCATAAAACGTATTAGTGGCATATATACAATAAAACAAGAAACTGAGACAAATTTCATTTCTTTTTATTTATTTCCTTTAAGCGTATAAATGCTTCGTTTTAAAATCGCATAAATGATTTGCAAAAAGGGAAGAAAAACAAAACAATTGCAGTACTTTCAAACCAAAATAAATCTAGGTAAAATTATAAGTAAGTATGTCGATCAGGTCTAAACATTTTGAATTCATTTATAAATCCCACATGTCCTATACCATATTAGTTTTTCTCTCCGTCAATCAGACCTAATGTTGATTAGGCTCCGCACCTCTCCGTTTCTTTCTTTCTTTCTTTTTGTTTTTTCCTAGCTGGCTCCATGTTCATCTAGTCCCACAATACCAGGATATATTTTTGTGAGGGAGTGACTTAATACATCACAAAACATGGCAAACGTATATTTATGGTTAAATGCACACAAATAAGATTGCTTCATTAGATGTAATCTCTGTTGAATGATGTTCATTTAGCACGATTTCCTCGTGCAGTTCAGATGTCACTTTATTAATTTCAATGTAAAATGACTTGTGTCTAACTCTTACAATCAGTATTCTGAGATCATTTATTATTTTTATGACACGTGTATCACCATCGGTCGATGCCCTGTGGTAATCCAGCATTCCAAATAATGAAATTAATGAAATATTTCTTGTTTGCTTTGTTGAGACGTAAAGCAAATCTAAGGGGACAATAAACACAAATGCAACTTCTCAGTTTGACATGTCAAACACTAGAAGTAGTAATACCTAATATTTGCAGAACGAAAAATAGAATCAATATAACCATGATGATATTTAAATTTTTGTCTTAAAAAAGAAATGCAGTGATTTTATTTCACAGAAATTGCAATCAATGTTTAATTCATGGCAATTCTCTTATTTTTTCATCTTTATAAAAATCAAAACCTCTAGTCGCTTCGTTTCCGAAAATCCAGCTTATAATCAAACTATTACTACATAAACATGCATGTAAAATCTAAAAAATGCCCCCATAAATAAACCAAGAATGTCTGACAATGAACGTATCCCCTCCCACTAGGGAATATAGAAATATGAAAGTAGGTGCTATACAATCATGAGAGGCAGTTGGATGTCCTCAAAAGGGGACCAAGAAGGATGCTGCTAACTGAATGATTCTAATATAAATAGCGTGTTATTTACTTACTAACAACAAGAGCTCCGCTGACAGCGGGGCAATATACGCCCGAAGGTATGTATTGTCAGGGAATATCCTAAGACAAAAAGGATAAGCACAAACATGTATATATAAAGTATTATTTCAACAAGAAGGATTGGCAATGTTAATCTTCAAGGGCTTTATTATAACAGTGGCTACAAATAGGTTTTTCATGTTTCTTATTATGTGAATAGTGCTTTAATCAAGAGTTACCTCATTACCAGCTAACCCAACATAGTTTATGGTCAGTGTAATATGCTTCTTTGGTTCCACATATACAGTCTTCAATGTTGGTGAATATGAGGTCAATTGTGGAGTTATTATCTGTGGTTGGACCTGTCATGATCTGTTTGAAGCGGACACAAACAAAAATACTAACTTAGCACCAGTTAAGATATTTGACCTTAAATTGTGACCTTGACCTTAAACCTAGCCATCTGAAAGCTATGTTCTGCACATCCTCTCACTCTGGGTGATACTTCTGCCAAATAGTTTCCATTTACATCCAGCGGGTCAAAAGATACAGAGCGGACACAAATATACTTATTTGCTCCAGTTAAGATATTTGACCTTGAATTGTGACCTTGACCTTGAACCTAGCCATCTGAAACCTATGTTCTGCACATCCTCTTACTGTGGGTGATACTTCTGCCAAATAGTTTCCATTTACATCCAGCAGGTCAAAAGATACAGAGCGGACACAAAAATACTAATTTTGCACCAGTTAAGATATTTGACCTTGAATTGTGACCTTGACCTTGAACCTAGCCATCTGAAACCTATGTTCTGCACATCCTCTTACTGTGGGTGATACTTCTGCCAAATAGTTTCCATTTACATCCAGCGGGTCAAAAGATACAGAGCGGACACAAAAATACTAACTTTGCTCCAGTTAAGATATTTGACCTTGAATTGTGACCTTGACCTTGAACCTAGCCATCTGAAACCTATGTTCTGCACATCCTCTTACTGTGGGTGATACTTCTGCCAAATAGTTTCCATTTACATCCAGCAGGTCAAAAGATACAGAGCGGACACAAAAATACTAATTTTGCACCAGTTAAGATATTTGACCTTGAATTGTGACCTTGACCTTGAACCTAGCCATCTGAAACCTATGTTCTGCACATCCTCTCACTCTGGGTGATACTTCTGCCAAATAGTTTTCATTTATATTAAGTGGTTCAAAAGATACAGAGCGGACACGAAATTGCTAACGGACGGACGGACGGACAGACGGACGGACGACCAGCGGCATAACATAATACAGCCCTTCGGGCGTATAAAAAAGGGAAACTTAAACAAGGTGAAACAAGTCGTCCCTACATAAAGATATATAAATACCACTACATTAACAAAAGTAATACCTAAAATTGCCCCCCCCCCCCCCCCACTACTCCCCACCAGCTCCTTATTATTTATTAAAGAATGTCTAATACTAACCCGTCACCACTTTCAAATTCCCTCAAGGAATTAAATATATGAAGACTGGGGCTATGAATTATGTCAGAGAGACAGACAGAAGTCCAGGAGACATAGTCCTCCAAGGGAGCTGGCCAAGATGCTGATAACGAAATGATTATAAGTAAAATAGTGTACTAAATCTAAAAAATAGGGAAACTTAAGACAAGGTTAAACAATTCGTCCCTTCGTATATCCTCAAATATTCAGTTCTCGCCATATTGGTATTCTCGAGCTATTAACACTAATGCTATGTTTCACCTTGAGTGTGACGTAATTTTACAGGAAAACCATCGACAATTGGTAAAATTGATTGATGCTTGTTTTCAAACTGTTTTTTCATTGAAAATGTTTGGGAAGCAGATAAAAAAACATTCGTTTAATAAAGAAGCACCAATTTTATACCAGTTTCACTAATGCTTCTTTTTATCAATTTTTAAAACACCTGTTCAATCTACCGATAACACTCAGCATGCTGACGATGACCGATATGTAAACCAGCTTCTGTTCTTAAAATAGCGTCTGTTTGATTATGAATACACTTCTCAAGAATCCTATGTACGGAAGTTATTTAGAGCCATAGTTGTTATTAACGTGATAGAGGATATCGCACTTGATATTTATAATACAGCATGCCCATTTACCACCTGTAGAGGGTTTTTTACCCCCCAAAATTGGTCATGTACCCCCAAAATTGTATGGACTCTAATACATGTAATAGCAATTGTTACCTTAGTTACAAAACTCAGAGGGCACCCTCTAATAAAATGGACACTGTGTGATAGTGTTTTTTGTTCTCATTTGGTTCATATTAAATTTTCCAATTTTTCTATTTTGTCTCTATATGTTCACCATACTCGTGACAGACTCATTTTGAGCTCACTGTCGAGAACTCAAGACGCAATATTGGAAATAATATTTTAGACTGTTGTCGAATTTTAATTATTTAAAATTTTTGGAAGATACTGATGCATTTGATAGTATACTTAATATAAAAGTAAGGGACTGATTGTTAATTTTTCTTGCAATAATATATTCTGTCGAGAACTGAATACTCCAGGATTACGGACCCACCAAACATATATTAAACTTAACAATTCAAGAATGAGACTAAACCTATTTCTACACCTTTAACATAGCTTCAAGGAATTACAGAGCTTATAATATCATAACAATCTTCTGATGTCACAGCAGAAAAGTCCTGAACTAAACTAACACTAACACAAAAATGAAAAAACCCCAAAACTGACTGATAACATGCATACTATAAAATAAAAACTAACAAAAAGATCATACTTTTTTTTAAGAATGATATATATACAACATTATAACATTATATGAAGCAAAAGAGCGACAAATAAAAATTATATCATACTATAAAAAAAAAACCCAATATAAAATAACTATCAAACAGATTTCTTACATAATCTAAAAATATTCACTATTTCTCCATAACTAAAGTGCATTTTTCTAAATAATTCATTTAAATTTTACAATCCTTTTGCTATAGAACAAAAGAAACACCTTAAATTTAAATAAAAATAACTTGAGATTTCTGAAATGTATCTGCTTATCAGTACTAGCAAAGAGAAAGTTAAGCATTTGCTGCCTGTAAAGTAAAGCTTGCATTGCTCGACATTAAGACTATAAAGCTTCAACAACTTAACCTTTACCTCATGAATATTCAAGTACACATTTTTCACCTCATAAATATTAATTAACTGAACTTTACAGTGGATTTTTCTTTGCTCTGCAGGCTGTGAAGAATCTGAGCTACAATATTGTAAAAGCAAACAGAGGAGACCCTGAGCTGTCTGATCTGGGTCTGCTCTGTTTGCCATTGCATCAAAATTAGTCTTTATGAAGTAAAGGGGTAAGTATATACTTATCCCAGAAAACTACAACACTATACTGCTGGGCCTAAGATAGAAGGTCGTGGATAGACACCATATAACAACATCTTTATGCACATCAATACATATACACACGTTTGAGTCAACTTAGAACCTTGTGCAAGAACAACAGAGCTGCAAAGTGTTTACAGACAAGCAAGCTACATCTGTTATGCTTCCACAAGCTGATGAGATCTAAAATAGGGCATTGATATGAAAATAATTCAAAGCTAATTAAAATATATGATCAAATGGCATCAATAACAAGGCAAAATAGAAGAGGAAAAGATTTGTGTATATCAAAGAAATGTAGTTAGTACTGTGTGGAAGTTTTAAATACTGGCTAAGGTTTGTACACTGGTTAATTGAAAATTTGGGAAAAAAAAGTTTCAGGAATGAACACGAAGCATACAACCTCTGAGCATCACAGGTGAAATTATCGTAAAACTGACAAGCAAAGATATCGAGACAGGAAGATATGTTGTTGGGATAAAAATAAATATATCAACATAATGAAATATGAGCGCAATTCCACTGAGTTTAATATTTCAGATCTCTAACAATAAGAATATGAATGGAATGTCATAAATTAACCCTTTCCCTCATAGAGGATACCATGAAAAGACCTATGTGAACAGCATAAAACCAGATCAACCTGTGAGTAACTCGCAGGCTGATCAGGTTTTATGCTTTTTGCTGCTCCTCAGTGGTCTGGTAATGAGGATTTTACAATTAAATTTGGTAAGGATTAACTGTGGTTTTCTGCAGATCAAGCTTTATGTTGTACCTATTGAGTGCGTCAAAATGAGTCTATATGAGGGAAAGGGTTAAGCTGTAAGATATGGTGATGATGATACAGTGGTGTTATATCTGTAACTGGATGGAATAAACATTTATATACAGAAAAACACTTTTTCATAAAAAAGTTCAAGATTATTTATGAAAACATAAAGGCAGAAACGTAAGTGCCGTGCTAGAAATAACAAGACACTTAAAGAAATACATTACAGCATGAAAGAAAAGTCTTTATAATGTCAAATAGATTAATCATTATATATAATGTCTCCAACTAGATTTATCATTGTATAGTAACCATGGCAATATAAATGGTTGTCTAGGTGATTTATGTACAAAGACAAGACACCAGGTGTTGAAAAGGTTTACAATGTACACACATACAACTTATTATCTCAACCAAAAATTTCTCCTGAACATCAGTATAGTCAGACACTCAGCTAATCACAAAATGTTCATTTCGTATGACTTAAAACCAGATCAATTTCAATGAGAATTATGAAATAAAAATTTGAAAAATACCCATTGAGTTTATAAAACTTGAAAGAGAAAAAAGAAATACATAATATTTTCTTCACCATCATATCAGAACAAATTTAATGGTTTTGAGAATCTTCATAAAATAGTGAAATGAAATGAGAGAAATGAATGATAAAGTAGCTGATAATAAGCTAAGTACTATAAAAGAAAAACTAAAATTGTGATAAAAATATGATATTAACAGCATTATCTTTAATATGGTGACAGCATTAGTCATTATCAACAGAGATAAAATTTATTGCTATAACAACTCTGCAACAATCACTAATAACAGTAGTCCATATTGAAGCTGACAAGTTAATGTTCAGAAAAGATATCTATTAATACATATAGAGTGTTGAACACAAAACTTTTCGAAGTGCATACTGAAATAAAATAGACTTGGAAGAGTTTTGCAGTCAGCCCTTGATATGTACATGTATTGAGGGTGTATCTTAAATTAGGAAATTACATAATATGGTAAAAGTTAACACTGTATAACTTAAAACAATAGCAGTAAAATAGCTTCAATAAAATGAAAGTGACATAAAAATTGATTAAAACCACTAAACTCAACAAGAGGACAGAGATGGTCCTAATCGCTCACCTAAGTAAGATTGATGTTAATTTGCTATTGGTGTTCTGATGAAGATTGAGCAATAAAGTGCTAAATGGATTTTATCTAAGATTTGCACTGGTGACCTACATTTTGACTCCAAATGACCCAATTTTGTACTTATCTTCGATCTAATGTAGAAAAACCTTCTGAATAATTTTAATGAAGTTTTAAAGAAGTTTGTGCTGAATATGTGGCCTCTAGATTGTTCACAAAAATTTTCTAAGATTTGACCTGGTAAGCTACTATTTGACACAATGTGACCTTATCACAACAATCAACATAGCTTTCAAAAATCAAACATGATACTGTTTCAAACTCATTCAAGATTTTAAGTAGATAAACATTCTGACCAAGTTCTATAAAGGTAAGGCCAGAATTGTGACCTCTATGGAGTGTTTGCATAGTTTTTCTGAGATTTTAAAAGCTTTGGTAGTTTAGAGATCTACTTTTTTTTTACCCCACATGACCCAATTTGAGCTCTTCAGAGATGTTATGGAGACTAATTTGTGAAGACTGGGCCAATAATGTGGCCTTTCAAGTGTACATAATTTTTTTTGTGAATTTCTTAGATTTGACCTTGTGACCTTCTTTTTGACAACATGTAACCCAATTTTGATTTCATCCAAGATCCTATAGAGACCAACATTCTGACCAAGCTTTGTGTTGACTAAGCCAATAATGTGGCCTGAGATCTAGAGTGTTCACAAGCAATTGTTGACGACAGACGATCGATCACAAAGGCTCATCCTGAGCGCAAGTGCTCAGGTAAGCTAATAAGTGGCAAGAAAGGCAAACCTAAAAATGAAATACATAACAAATATTACATAGATTTAACATCATAGATTTCAAACTTTTCTTTAGTTTTCAATACCTAAATATAATCACAGGTAGGTTACCACATCCTCCCTCTTCTAGTCTGAACACATCACCTCTCTAGAGCACCATGGATTCAATGTGACAAAACAAAAAAGCTATAGCTACCAGTATTTGTAACAGAACAAAGGTAAATAAACAAGAGGGCCATGATGGCCCTGAATCGCTCACCTGAGTACCATTGCTTCAACTGATGTCAAGGTTTTTAAACAGACAAGGATTCTGATATAACTTAATCTAAAACATTTTACCCCTGACAATACTACACACCAAATATCTAAGCAATGGGCCATATGGTTTCAGAGAAGACTTGGGCGCAGGGTCATTTATCACCGTAGGGTCAAGACTTTGAAAATCTTTGTAATGAACCATTAGATGCTACTACATACCAAAGATCTTAGCTCTAGGCCTTATTGATTCATAGAAGAAGATTTTTTAAGATTTTCCTATATAACTCTATTTAAAACAAGTGACCCCTGGTGCGGGGTCATTTATCACCATAGGGCTATGATTTGTACAATCTTGGTAGTGGCCCATAAGATGATGCTACATACCAAATATCTAAGCTCTAGGCCTTGCAGTTTTGCAGAAGAAGATTTTCAAAGTTTGCATTTTTAAAATCTATTTTTAGCTCCTGTGACCTAATTATGCAATGGACCAGAACCATTTATACAACTTTAGTAGAGCTTCATCGAAGGAACATTCCTGCAAAATATTTTTCAAATTGGCCTAGCCGTTTAGGAGGAGATGTTGTTTGAAGCAATTGTTGACGCCGGACGCACGGACGACGGACAAAAGGCGATCAGAAAAGCTCACCTTAAGCACATTGTGCTCATGTGAGCTAAAAAGTGGTTTTATCTAAATTAAATTCAATATTTTTTTTAATTCAACTTCAAACCCTAAGAAAACATGGTGCATAGAACAGTTTCTACTGCAATTAAAGAAAATTCAGTTAAAATGACTCATAAAAGAAAAAAAATACAACAATAATTTTTATAAATATTGACCTGGCACTCATTATCTTTCGTGTGTGGCCGCAGACATTCTCGGAAGAAATTGTATGCTGTCGTTAAAAAGCTTGACCTTTATAGTATGGTTTTGATACCAGTAAGAGAATATTTTTGATAAACTGAGCTAATGGCCTAGAGGTAAGGCAAAGCCAAGTCCGTTTTGTTCAAGTCTGATGATTGCCACTTTTTTTTTTTTCATCAAAGTTATTATCATCATTTACCAAAAAATTTTTTTTTTGGATGAATATTTTACTCCTGGTAAAGTGCTTGCATATTTTTATGTCTTTTTCACTTGTAATCATCATACTTTTTGTTGTTGTATTGGGGTTTACCGTCGCTGCGATAGTATTTCAATCATATAGCGACGTCCAGCTAATTGCAGGTGGAGGAAGACCCTGAGTACACAGAGGTACCCGGGTAGAACCACCGACCTACCTCAAGCCAGCTGGAAGGCTTCCTCACATGAAAAATCCGAAGTCCCTACATGGATTCGAACCCACAGCAGTGAGGGGCTGAGAGATTTGTAGTCCACGACTGTAACCGCTCGGCCACGGCGGCCCCACTTTTTATTGCAAACTCAATAATAAAATAAAACGCTTACAAAAGTCTACAAGAAAAGATAAATATGCTGGTATTGCTACTACTATTGACAAACAAATAAACCTACACATTCAAGTGAATGCTTTTCACATGTATCCTGATATCAAAAGACAGGAAAAAGAAAAACGAATAGAGGGATTCCAACCAGGGTCTCGAATAGACATCAAAACATGAGATCAACAGTCTACTGATCTGACTACTGAGCAACTGTGGTATACAGTGTGTCTGTTTCAGCTATACTGATAAGCTTTCCATACCTGTTAACTGACATGCTTTTAATAAAACCGCCAAATGCTGAGGGTAATCGGAGAGTTTACCTTTGACATGTGAATATTATATGAGTGCCAGGTCAATATTTATAGACTATAACACATTACAGAACACAGTAAGATGATAGCAATATATGCAAGTAAATAATTTAACAATTTTAACAAAAAAATTCAAAGCACAGCAGTGTGTTTGTTTTTCTCCATTTAAAGTTATTGTTTTTTGGTTTATCAAAAACAAGTACCTACAAAATGTTAAAACTCACTTGACATTGTTTTGCATTCTATTCACACACACACACAAACGTTTGATAACATATTGCATTTTTCTCTCTGAAATTAACAAACAAATTAAAATCTCAACAAAATTTACATACACTGCAGTCAATGCAATGATTAGACAATACAACAACAGAACAAACTGACACTCACAATAACAAATTTTAACCCGTTTTGACTTTAATATTAACAATATGCATGCACTTCCAAACCTAACCATGCAGGGATTCTAACTATTGCTCAGTAACACATTATTCTATACCAACATGATCAAGTTGTTGTTGAACAATACATATTCTTGCTTTAAATCCATCTTCAACATACAACAAAACAGCACAAACATCTGTTCCACTTTATTAATCAAATGTAGCCTAATGCATACAGTCTGTAGTTACAGCAATGCAAATCTGCACTGCTCATAGTTTCTTTCATGTACAAGATATAATAATCTCAGCAAAGATATGCTGCATTCATATCAGATTTTCTTCTTTGCAGAAACAAAAATCAGTCCATCTTTTACACATATATAATTCTATAATTTAGATATTCATAAGAACATTGGAAAGGTTTATTTTAATTCTAATTTCCTAATTAGGAAAAGCTAATACACTCTGACCAACAACTGTGAGAACTTCTTTCTCTCCTAATGGCATCTCTTACATTATGATTTTTGCTATGAGCATTAAAGCTACTTATTTAAATAAAAAAAAGTGAAACTTATAAATAAAAGCATGAAAATAAAGACATTGTTTTAAAAAATGAACTGAGATATGGTTCTGGGTCAAAGACATTTTGTGAAGAATATGCATGGGCAAACATCTAGGTAGAAAGTTAGCATATATGAGAGATCACAAAAGGGATCATAAACATTGAAGAGGCTAAGAGCTTGTGGTGGGACAGGCAGCTACTGGCACTACAAAGTACATGTTGATATTAAATTGTGAAAGCCCAAATAATACTACCGTAAACAACCATCCTTTTTGAACTGAGGTATCAATTTTAAATCATTCCTTGTTTTCAATTTCATCTTAATAAACTGATTTTTCTGATGCTGGGAATCTCGATGACAATTAATTCTATAATATTGTCAAGAACTAGTATCAAATATAACACAAGCATTAAATCTAGTATTCTACCATAAATATTTACATCAAAATGAATGTAACGAAACTAATTTTCTTTTGAATATTTGTGCTGATCTTTCTTCAGGTTTTCTTTGCAAATCATCACTTTCTAGAATAGTAATATTCTGATCCTCAATAGAAAAACACCTTTGAAAATGAAAAAAACAATCAGACCCCATCTATAATTCATAAATTTCATTTCAAAACTACAAAAATAGAATCTCTGAATAGTATCACTGCTCAGACAACCCTTATAATACCTTTTTTTAAAAAACATGTAATACCTTTTTAATAAACATGTGTGAATTAAATTTTAGTCAACACACACATTTAAAGTGAACATTCCATTAGGCTGGTGCAAGAGCCAACACTTTCAACAATAGAACAACAATAGCAGCTGCATAGACTGTTGTGAAGACAACTAGAAGTGGCAGTAATTACGCAATTTTCAACCCGAGTGATCAAATATTCGAAGCAGTTGAAAACAACCGACATGACGGTGTAAGCACAAGTTCAAACCTCTAACCCACAATGACCGACACCATTAGTGATAGGCATCGTGTATCCTGGCAGCCTCTTGAACGATGACGCTCTCGTTCCCAAACATCTTCACATACGGCGACACCTCCTTCCATTTCACGCTGCTCTCCTGTCAATGACACATATATATTTGTTTGTTTATTGGATTTAACATCCCACCAACAGTATTTCAGTCATTTGGAGATGACGTCTACTTGAGACAGATATAGTGCTGCCACACTGCAGCATCACGCTGTAGACATGTGGCATGATATATGTACCACACCCAGTTATATTATCCTGACTCCAGGCCAACAAGTCCTGGAAATACCCTTACTTATGCTGAGCACCAAGCAAGGGAGCTATACCAGTACAGTGCAACTCCTCCAAACCAGAACTCCTATATACCGAATTTCCTCTGTACTGGTTGTTTTGGTCCTGTTTTCCACCCTTTTTTATTTCATATCATCATAACCTCTGTAAACCGGAACCCCTGTATTCCAGAAACCGGACGATTTCGGGGAAACTTTTATTTATAGCAACAGAAATATAACCCTGGAAACTGGACAAGTCACTGGGATCTGCCAAAGGCAAGACTGATAATCGGTGTTATAAGAACAATGTTAATATGACAATCAATGTTGAAATAAGTATTGAGCCACGAAATTAACATGAGAAGCGTCAGTTATTGCAATTTGGTATGTCTAACTGTGAAACTTAAGAGCAGAATTGTGACAGTTAAATTAAGCAGTAAATTTATGAGCTTTAATGAATAGAAGAGAAACTCCATTGATTAATTACAAAGACGATTGCTAGCATTTATTTTGTAATTTATCAGTTAAGTCTAAACCTTCAACAGATCGAGCATCATGTCCTAACCTCCGGCAAAACCTAGGAAGAATTCTCTTGAAGATAAGATTCAGTTAATCAAAATTAAAAAATTGTTATCTATAAATAAAAGTAAAACTGAGAAAAAAAAGAAACTTTAAATATGAATCTAACAAAATGTATCATTATTTTAGGCACACACATTACAGTTATATATATAAGATTTTAGGCACACACATTACAGTTATATGTTTGAGACATGTAGTGAAAAAGGTCAAAACCCTTCTAAACTGGAAATTAATGCTGTTCCCAACCTTGTCCAGTTCAAAGGGGTTCTACTGTACCATTTTTTTTTACTTTGGTCTGTCATGGCTGAGGATCATACCCACGACCTCCAGATTCGGGGGTGGACACTCTAACCAATCAGCCACCGGGACCAGTATATACTTGTTAAGGGGCAGACCTTTAAGGGCTATGATATAAATTTATATGGTATGAAATTTAAATTCAGACATTTTCAGAAACGTTGATATTAACTGTATAATAACAATAATGCCATTGTTACAGAGATCATAAACATACTTTTACTATTTCTAAAAGGCAACATACGAAGGGTGATTGATAAGTTTGCAGAATTGCTTTATTACTGAAACCTGGAATAGAAAATGAAAAAACAATATACATCACAAAATACATTTACTCAGGACTGACATAGAGCTAAATATTATTTAATACTTTTAACAATAAAGTTTACACGAAACATTGAACAACACAGCACTATGTAGTACTTAAAGCACACCGACATCAATGTTGGGTCACACTGATATTACCTAAATGTCAAAGTCTATTGTCCGGTTTACTTTCTCAACATAAAAACCAGATGTAGACACACTTTCTATGTCTATGTACTCATTGATCAAATGTTACCTTAAACCAATCTGTACTGAATGGTGAAATTACTTCACATGCCTTGCTGCGTAATTCTAAAGAGGTTTCAAACCGTTGGCCTCTAAGTTCTAACTATCTATGTCTGCCAACCTGGTCTTTTATCATCAAACACTGAGGTTCTACCATCCTTAAACCACTTGTGCCATTTCCAGACAAATGCTTTCCCACAGGTTGGTAATATATTTGAATTTTTAATTTGTTTTAGTGTTTTGAGTCCCACACAAAATTTGACAACCACACGCAACTCAATGTCATTTGTTGTCATCATGCACTGTTTTGAAGCCATGGCCATAAAACACTACTGTGAAGTAACCATTCAAACACAATGTCTTCAAATTTTACAGAAATGATGTCGAAATGTCACGCTAATGTCAGTTGCATTCTCGCCAAATTTGCATTAAATTTGACTGCGCACTAGCATGTTTAATTAATTCAGAATATGGGAAATATCAGCGTGCTTCAAGTCACCAAACATTGGTTGCTATGGATACCATTTATTCTCCTTAAGTATTACATATCTTTTCACCTACCTGATAATGAAAGAGGAAATAACTTGTTTTACTTGTATAAGTTTTCATGTAATTTAATGAAAAATAAATTCTTGAGAGAGAATTCCGCAAATTTATCAATCAGCCCTCGTAACACTTTTGAACAGATAAAAGCTATCACTAAAATCAACCTTGTTTCAGCAATATAAACAATACTTAACTTTTTGTAAAATGGGGCACTATGGGACAAGACTGAAACAAGATACAACTATGTGTGATTCCTATACACCCTCCACTTCAAATTATGGGGTATATCAATATTTCTGAATTGTGATTTTTTTTTTCAAGCCAACAAGGTATCTGAAATACTCTGTACCTCTGTGAGATTCATATCGAAGGTATCTCCAATGTCATAGTGGAAGTTCCAGACCTCAGCCTCTACCCAGGCATTGTCAGTATTCCTTGGGTCATCAAGGTAACCCTTGTACAGCAATGTGGCACTGAAAACAACAAGGTACAGGATCACAATACCCTGATTACCTTTAAATGTAAAATCTACATCAAGCTTTGAATCTTATATCTGCTCAGAATTTTATTCCTAAAGCATCTCATGAAATTAAATCATAATCAAAATATGACCAAACAAGGTCAATATTTCCATACCGTTTTGCACCTTTCCTACTGTTGTTCAAAAAGTAAAATTATTTTGACTGAATAATTGGTGGTGTACTGCTTGAAAGTGATTGATCAGACAACTGTTGACACAAATATTTTAGGCAGTCCATTGGATTGTTCACTTACATGTATGTCTGACATCAAAGCCAAACCTTAAGGCA
This sequence comes from Solen grandis, assembly GCA_021229015.1. Classification (NCBI taxonomy): domain Eukaryota; kingdom Metazoa; phylum Mollusca; class Bivalvia; order Adapedonta; family Solenidae; genus Solen; species Solen grandis. Next base: position 72,026,529 of record CM037781.1, on the reverse strand, counting down.
ATCAGTTTTCTATAATTAATAAACAATTGAACATTAATTGTAAATTATGTAAATGTAGAATAAAAATGTGATCTTGACCATCTGCATAAATTGTTTACATATAAACTTGGAGATTTAATATAATTTTGATACCTGGGGTGCATGAGTAAGAAAAGATAATGTTGTGGTTGAATCTGTTTTAACATCTAAGAAGTACATGCATAAAGTGTGCAAAGCACTCAAGTTTTGTCTTCATTTAATATTCTGTTCAAAGTGAAGTGATATTTGTGACTTAAAGGAATACGCTCGGCTGATAACAACTAGGTTTTAATTGAAAGATATTGATGTAAATAAACCAATTTAATTACTCATTTCATTGAATCAATCATAATAAGAAAGAAATTGCAAGTTAAAGACGTCTATTTACACCAGTTTGCTCCGAGACATGGGCGCAGACATTGTTTACGTCTCGTGGTCTCGCGAGACTTTTTTTTCAACAATCGTGACGTCACAGACACACTTCCGGTTGCGTACATACATATAAATATAGAAGGGAATTACGTGTGCTGTGGAGAAATTGTTTGAAAAATGTTTATTATTTAAATATGATGAAAATATATTATTAAAAGATTAAACTATGATCATTTTATT
>CM037781.1:71975799-72025799 GCA_021229015.1 Solen grandis | reverse complement strand
GAAAATTTACATTTTTTATTACCCCTTGATATTTTTGTTTTCATTAGTTATCACCCTTGAAAACTAAAAAAGGATTTTTCCCCATTTTTCCTACGGTGAAGTTTGGAACATAATCATATAATGCATCTTTTTACAGTAGGTTTTTCACGAAAACTAGATTTAGTTTCTCTTATTCACAGAAATTGCATATTCCCATAAACTTCAATTTGTATAGGTCTTTTTTTTTTCTTCTTTTTGTCTTTTGCTATAGGTAAAAACACAAGTCCGTAGATGGTGCATTCCAAATAACTTTTAAAATTGATACATCTATAGCGTGTGAGGAAGTAATTTATTATAATATATCCCAATGCAGATTAACCAAACAGCATGAGCTATGCTTGTAGACTTTACGTGTGACAACGTTCTCTTGTAATTACATGTCTTCACACAATCTCTGAACTACTACAAGGAGTCGTTAAATCGATCCATGGAATGACGTTCGAGATTATTTTGCTATGTATGGGTCTTAAACTCCGTGCAGAAACCTAAATATTAAAAAAGGACATGGGAATAATGCATAGATTCTGCTTAATTGTTAGTCGTATTATCATTTTCACTACTTCAGAACAACTCAATAATTTGACATTATCATGTATCATTCTCGTATAAATAAGGACTCGGCCGAAAACAATACAAGTTCCTGTCTGTGCGTTTTCTAATCGGAAATTTATTGATATGTTATATGTTATGTTATATGTTATGTTATATATGCCCGTCAGCATTGTTTATAACAATGGTGACATATAAGCTGTTGACTGCGTTCTGTGAATTCGGAGGTGGCTGATAAGTCTGATCGGGGGGAGGGGGATTGGGGGGTCATTCCCTGAACGTCTACTCGCAAAATAACATCTTAATAGGTAGAATATTTTAGAGGTCTTCTAATGGTGTAAATATACATATATAATAATCTATACCAATCGAACTTGATCGAGATATTATGCCCATACACATTGTCAGCAAGTTTGAAAAGGATCAAATCAAAACTCTTTGAAAAGGAGTCCGGACACTGTTAATTTAACATATTTTCAACAATTCAAGGGCCATAATCGAGGAAATCTTTGGGCGATTTGGTTAGAAATCGAACTTGTCCGAGATATTATGCCTATAATCATTGTCAGCAAGTTTGAAGAGGATCGGATCAAAACAGTTTGAATAGGAATCCGGACACTGCTAATTTTTCACATTTTCAATAATTCAAGGGCCATAATCCAGAAGTGCCTGGATTGATTTAGCTGGAAATCGAACTTTTTTTTAAATATTATGCCCACACACACTGTCAGCAAGTTTGAAAAGGATCAAATCAAAACTGATTGAAAAGGAGCCTGGACACTGTTAATTTCACATATTTTAACAAATCAAGGAGTGTTTGGGACGAATTGGCTGGTAATTGAACTTGTCTGAGATATTATGCCCATACACATTTTCATTAAGTTTGAAGAGAATCAGATCAAAACTGTTTGAATAGGTGTCCGGACACTGTTAATTTCACATATTTTCAACATGTCAAGGGCTTTAAATCCAGGAATGCCTGGAAATCGAACTTGTCCGAGATATTATGCCCATAAACATTGTCAGCAAGTTTGAAGAGGATCGGATCAAAACTGTTTGAATAGGAGTCCGGACACTTCAAAGGACGCTGCCCGCCCGAACGCCATGGGTACAAAATTTGTACAGGCGTATAAAAATATAGTTGTTAGAATTGAACAGTTACCTACGATGTATACACTTAACAGGGCTCTTAGTTTCCTAAGCATTTTTTTTTCATGGAAGTATCGACTACTCCTGGAACGCATAAAATTAGTTGGCGATGTATTGAGGTTTACCTTGGTGTCGATTCTCTTTAATTGCCTGGATGTGCCTGGATAGCGTAGTGGTAACGCGCTTCGCTTCTCGCCTACATATATGCGTGGTCACATACGTGAGAGGGTATAGTGGTCGCCCGCCCAGACACTAGGTTTTTTTTTCCCGAATTCCCCGATTTCCTCCCACAGTAATGATCACATAAGCTGCCGCAAGAGCATTCGAGAGTGATTTATATGTTATAACTTATTTCGTGATAGATGTAAAAAAATAAAGTTCAAATTTCAATTGCCTGATTGCGCTTTTACGGGCTGTCCAATCTGATTAAAATCAGCTCCTTAATGACGCTACGTAAACTACACTGTATAGCATAGCGAAGTGACGTTAGAAGCCAATTTTAATCAGATTGCAGGCTGTCCTTCCTCAAGAACTGCCTAAGATACGTCACTTGTGTTAAAACATTATCCAGAACTGGACATTTAACTCCGTTTTCAGTAAGGTGTCCGAAAAGGTTATCCTCAGATTAATTGCCACTGCTATAATGGGTAAAATACAGTAATTACTAAACACTAAAATACGAGTCTAGTTTCCTTTACATAAATCGGAGCTCATTTTCTGCAAAATAGTTGTACATGAACCTTGATAATTTTCAAATATTATGCATAATCATCGTCATCCTTATTGTACTTATAGCTTAATTATTTTTAAAATAAAAAAAATTAATGAATACATGATTGTTTTGTCATAACAAATAAATATAAATCTTATCTGTTTCTAATTTGATAAATTCATTGACCTTTTAAAAATGCTTCGTGTGGTTTGCGACATTGATTTACAGAAAAATAACCAAAACATCGACGAACAACATTTATTCACAGTGCAAATGAGTCACGTGACCAATGACGGTTTTCATAGACATGAAGTTTGTTTCCGCCACGATTGAACAGTTCCACTAGTGCGTTGTTACAACAATGACAGCCAAATGGAAATAAGTGGGTTGCACGCACATACCGGTTAACCTCAACATTATGTATGACTGGAAAAGAAACTGGATATACAATATGGTGTATATATTACAGGCATAGAATTTATTTATTTATTTATTTTTTATTTATTTATTTATTTATTTATTTATTTATTTTGCATGACACATGCCGGTTGATAAGTGATTTAAAATCCACCGGGAATTTTATTCAACAAGTTTAAACATGTACATGTGTTATAAATTAGTTATACATTATTTACGTGTTTATTCCATCCCAAAACCTATTTGCTAACAGCTTTAGACAGACAGACAGAGAGTATATTTAATAGACATAAACTTTACAGTTTATATAAACATATAAACAATTAATTACATGATCAAGTGTAAGTAAACAAAATAAAAAAAAAATATATATACCTATGAAAATACACATAATCATGGAAATAAGATGATTAAATGATTGAATTTCGATGTTGCATAGCTTCATAGACATTTTAACTAAGTTTAAATGTAACATTTCTATCGGTAGAAGATATAAATGAATGAACTTAAACAAACTTGGATGTCTTATGTAAAAGTTCTTAATATACGTTTTCATATGCAGGACACACTAAAACAAAATGATATTTGTCCTAAATATCCCTAGCATTACAGATTGTACAGTATATATATTAAGCTCTTTCTTTTCTATTTTGACTAAACGTCCTGTTTCAATTCTTAATTTATGTAAAGACAATCTCAATCTAGCTAAAGCTGGTCTGAATTTACTAGATAAAATATCTGAGTATTGTTCTACATTTAAATTTAAATTACAATAAAAAAACACCTTATTTTCTACTGTTTATAGGTACATAAGACTCCCATACAAAGTAGTAATGAGTATATTATTTAAAGACAAAATTTTACACCAAATTTTTTATTATACGTCTATTTATGAATAAAGGATATCTGCCTAAATCACCATTAACTCCCATGTTACTTGTTGCCATCTTTACATTTAAAATTGTTTTCAAATATTTTAGATGCACACGTTCAATTAATTTAGATTTACCAAATCCCCAAATTTCACTGCTGAAGTTAAGAACAGCACCAACAAAAGCATCGAAAAGTTGGTATTTAACAGTTGTTTTTAACTGATACCTTTTCAAATTATTGAGAAGAACATTTAATGCATTCTGACCTTTACCCGCTAACGTTTCCTGATTTAAAACAAAAGTCCAATTATGATTGAAATCAGTCCCCAAATAGTTAAAAGTATCTACTACTTCTAACTCACTCCCACCATAAAACCATTTCTCATTACGCAATACAGGATCACGATTTCTAAACACCGTAACTTTAGAGTTTTATTTATATTAACTTTTAATCCCCACTTATCACAATAGTCTTTTAAAAGATCTAATCTTCATTGCAATTCCTCGGAGCTTTTTTTCTAACACCAATATATTATCCGCATATAGTAGCAAAATAAAAGAAACATCATCGATTGATAGACAGCTGACAGATTCATTTTGTCCGAGATCTTCGTTGAAATTAAGCCTATTATTCAAAACCCCGGTAAAGATTTTCGAAAGACAACTAACAAGCGTTAAACCTTATTTACATCACAAGGGTCATTTTTTTTAAACACAGGAACAATAATACCTCTAGACTACTGTATTGGAAAATGACCTGAATTAAGAATGGCATTGAACAATACCACAAGATGTGATGATAAAATGTTAAATGACTCAATAAAATATTCATTTAATAATTCATCATTACCAAAATACTTTTTTCTTTTTAATCTTTTAATATTAATCTATTTCTCATACATATGTAGTTCTAGTTCCTCAAATTTACAGTCATTTTCATTAAAATCATGCGACTGAACAAATTCCTCCCATTCTTCATTTAGGAATTTGGTAATGTCATTTTGTAAACTTGAAAAATGATCGTAAAAGTCACCTAAAGCAATATCATCAGAACACGTTGTTTTACGTTTACAAAACAGCCTCAAAAAATCTCTCGGCTTACTTAGTCTTAATCGTTCAATTTCACATGTTTTTTTTTTGTTTGTTTTTTTAGCTTTTCGTTAAGCTACGCTTCTGTCTTACTAGTTGTTTGTATGATGACTTAAATTTAAGCATGACTTTTCTATTACTATCAGATTTGACCCTATTAAACAAACTTTAAGAAATAAAAATAATTTCTTCTAGCCGTAAATATAAAGTCATCTGTACTAAGAATTTTCCAAATTGCTCATTGTGGCTTAAACAGTTTCTGTTTCTGAGAAACGCCCATACAGAAAGTTATACATGTACTATATACTCTGAATAATTTGCTTTATTACATTTTTAATCATTGATTGTTCTAACTTTAGTCTCAGTTTATATTTTATTTTTAAGGATCTATTTTCAAACCAGTTAGATTTATCTTTGAATCTAATGCATTCCCATTTGTTATTCGACTTAACTTCCTTGAAGTGAATTGTCACCGGTTATATTGATATCTGTACAGACCGGACACAACTCTGTTTATAAAATCGAGCGTCGTTTGATGACATTTTGAAGTTTTACCACAAGATCACGTTGTATTGACAGGCGTTTGAATAAATCGCTAGAACATAAACTGAAGGACAAGATTGTATGTTATTCACAAACTGCAATATTCAACTTTATATTTTTATTAACTTGAATATATTATTTATTAATAATATTTTTATTGCCGATTTGGCTCTTCTTGGAAAATTAGTCTAGGGTTAGGCATTTAATCGTTTAACAATAGCATTAATGATACTGTAATTTGAAATTTCAATCCTCTGTCACGGTTAAAGTCACGATCGGAAATGTCTTTCTCTCTCTTTTTTTTTTTTTTTTTTTTGGCTTTGGCTTTGGCTTTTTCTTCTCTATTGGAGACATTCAAGAGTACAAAAAGCCGCAAAACATCATTAAATATTAATACCTGATGCATATACGTTATAACTCAAGTGTAGGTTAAGACAATTTCTTATAATGTCTGTTTTTCAATAAATGTAATTTTAATGCGGCCAAATGTGGCTGGGTAGCTATTAAAGTGTCAATTATTTCTTTCTTACTGCCAATATTTTACAAACAATAAAGGAATCCTTACGACTAATAATGCTTCAAAGTAAGAACATGTCTAATTCATTTCCTTTTACGTCTATTATTCATTACAAAGATGGTGTGTGTGTCACATACGGTAGTCTAAGAGCGGAAACACTGCAGGCCGCCTTACACGAAAAGCCAGTTAAATTGCCTCAATCTAATTAGAACTGCGTATGTTTTCTTGCAATAAGAAATCGACTCTCCATCGACGTGAGATTAAGCGAGAGAGAGAGAGAGAGAGAGCGGCCGCACAAACAGTAACTATGATTATAATTATAATAAACAAGTTGTATCTTTTTGCAAATGACTAAGACCTATAAAGTTTTATTTCAGTATATTTACATTCATAAAATTCTAATATATCAATTTTGTATTAAAACAATAATGCTTACTTATGCTTTAAATGGGATGAAGTTTACTTATGCTTTAAATGGGACGTTTTACTTTTCCCAATTTACAGTAAAATATATGTCTCCGGTTGATATAAACCTGTATAAGAGAAGAAGAAGCAAATTATTGGCAATATTCCTACTTCTTGAGAAAATAATGAAAAGTTACAGATGTCATGCCCGAAGGTAGAAATTTCTGTATATACGTCATATCATAGACGTAGAGTAGTGTTTCAATAATTGATTCCAGCAGGTTAAGATGACTTTTATCGGAATTTGCGCCACGTTCTGAGAAAAAATATTCCGCTTTCAATCCCACCTAGGGCTTTACATAGGTACTTTAATTTATATCTACTATGTTTCTCTTAAGATAACTATTATGCGATACATGGTATTACGCTGACATTGTAAACACTTATTAGGTTTTCGCCCGTGGCACAGGGCGAAACTTATTGTTCTTCTTCTGTTAAATTTGTCACGTTTTTGTCATTTTATCTTCCACCCATTTTTCTATACGCGATTACGGTCAGGTGAGGTAAGCTACAGTTATGAAATTTTAGATATGTAATCACATATTTCTAAACATGCGCCTAATGTGTGTAGTTTCAGTTTTTTGTTTGTTTTTTTTTTGTTGTTGATTTTTTCTCATTTTGCCGCCCCTGCCTATGTTGTGTTACATGTCGTGACACCGTGCTGATTTTATCATGTTTCAAAACGTAGAGTAGCACTATTTTTTCGGAATCGTGTGCGTTGTTCTGTCCCGTCAACATTGCTTCATAATGTTTGAGTCAAGAAGATGTAGCTGTTTTTTTTTTGTTTTTTTTTTTTTTTTAAGGACTGATTAGGTTTTCGCCTCTGCAGGGCGAAAACCTTTTGTTCTTCTTCTGTTGATTTTTTTTTTATTTTATTTTTCCAATTCCACCCATTTTTGTAGCCGGCCTAGGGGCCAGATGATAAAAGCTACAGCTATGAAATTTTGGGCATGGAGTCATCTTTATCTGAACTTGTGCCTAAATGGTCAAACTTTTCACTTTTTTTTCTGATTTAGCTGTAATCACTGTTTTGCTCTTATAATTTAATAAATAAATAACTAAACAATTTGAAGACTGATTTAGATGCGTTTTTTTTTTACATAATGTTCCTTGTTGACATCCCAATAAAAAATGATTGATATCTCAGCATCGAGTACTGGAAAAAATGTTTTAGGGGAGGTTGAATGTTCGAACCTTGTAAAAAAAGTAAAGTGGAAAAATGAAGGTAGGTCTACGAAAAACCTGCCCATTTTTGTTAGAGATCAGATAAACGAATTCTGTTTGCTGCATACGATTTGCAAGACATATACGCACAAAATGCATGGTTTGTCCTCTAGAAACGGTCAAACTTCACTAAATTTAAGGAAAAATTAAAATTTCAAAAACATGTTTTTTTTTCGTTCCTGGCTTAATTTTCTGTTCATTCTTTATGAAATATTCACACGTTATGTATTGTTATGTTTGAAAGGGCCTTACAATTAAAAATTTAAAAAGAATTGAAATGGTCAAGGTCATATTACGATTATTGTGTTTTTATTCGGCCCCAAATAGCTCCAAAACTAAAAATATTTCATTGAGAGTAATTGAACAAAAGTTTTAGTCCATCAATAGCTCTTTCCAGTGATGTTTAGTTTTTGAAGATCGAATTTGATTTGGTCATTTTACGACAGTCCAAAGTTTGATCCTTTTTTGGAATCATTGTAAGTCATATTTTATGCTTCAAATTGTGATATATAAGAAATAGAATATTCGACTAGTGTTACTTGTATACTTAATTGAACTATTTGCTGCATTGCTAGGTACCTTATGGTAAAATTTTACTCAATTGTGTTTCTCATTTAGCCGCTAGGAGGCGCTTTGCTTGAAATCAAGCTTTTGCTTATAACTCAAAAACCTGAGCTCTGATCTAAATGCGGTTTGTTGCATTATATTCCTTGTTGATATCCTAATAAAATATGATAGTTTCTAGGTATGAGTGGCTGAACCTTTTGAGCTAGTAACGGAAGGTTGAACGTTCAAACCTTTAAAAAAAAAAAAACTGTGTAAATAAATGTAGGTCTATTGAAAATCTATTCATTTTTGTTAGAGATCAGATAGAAGATTCTCTTTGCTGCATACGATTTGCAAGTAATATACGCACAAAAAATATGGGGTGGCGAATTTGAGAAATGCATAGAAACGGTCAAACTTCACTAAAATATTGGAAAATTTAAAATTTCAAAAACATATTTTTGGTGCTCCTGACTTTATTTTTTGTACATTCTTCTTGAAATATTCACAGGTTATGTATTGTTATGTTTGAAAGGACCTCACAATTAAAACGTTAAAAAGAAATTGCAAAGGTCAAGGTCATATTACGATTATTGTGTTTTTATTCGGCTCCAAATAGCTCCAAAACTAAAAAATTTTATTGAGAGTATATGAAAACAAGTTTAGTTCTTGAAGAGCTTTTTCCAGTATTGTTTAGGTTTTGAAGATCGGGCTTAATTTGGTCATTTTACGACAGTCCAAGATTTGATATATAAGAAATAGAATATTCGACTAGTGTTACTTGTATACTTAATTGAACTATTTGCTGCATTGCTAGGTACCTAATGGTAAAATTTTACTCAACTGTGTTTCTCATTTTGCCGCTAGGAGGCGCTTTGCTTGAAATCACTCTTTATAACTAAAAAAAAAATGAAGTCTGATTTTTATGCGATTTTTTTTTTTTTTTTTTTTTTTTTTGCATCCTGTTCTTCGGTGACATCAATTTGAAATGACACCAAATAATTAATGCGATATTTCATGAAAATGATAGTAATGCAATGCATAATTAGTTTGGAAAAATATCGAGTGTCATTTTATGCTATTGTGTGTCATTTGCTTTTGTTGTTTATCGATTACAATTGTCGTTTGTCGCCATTTTAAAGCAACACACACATCTAACGTGGCACTGACCGAATTCCATAGAAAAAAAAATCAAAATTGCGACTACATAATTGACAAGTAATACTCAAAAATATTCTTTTGCGTAAAAAGTCTGCTTAAACATTGCGACAAAAATGTTTGAAAGATCACTGTTAACACTGTTCAACAAGCCAGTGAACGAAGAAATATGTTTTTCGAATTCTGCGATTCGTGAACTGAATGGCATTGCTTTCGCGAAAACCGATGATATCGCGATAGCGATTATAGTTTGGTTTTATCTTTCAAATAAAGAAAATAGTTTCATCTTTTAACCAGTAGCCATTAAAAGCTTACGAAAAAATTCAGATAATCAAAGTATCATTTTGACTGATGACATTCTTTATTGTTATTAATACTCCGGCTGTTGATTTTGTTAAACTAATAAAAATTATGTTAGCCCTTCACAAAAGGTTAAGCTCTTTGAAATTAATTTTTGTTAGTTATGTGTTACTTTTTTTCCTATAAAGGCCTAATCGTTTTCAAATTTTACAACAAATGAAAATATTCATTTATATAGATAACATCGTTACAGAACAGTATATTACATACCACAATAATTAATGCATTAATGACAATATGCAAGGGAAGGAACATGAAATATTTCATAAAATATTAAATAAAACAAGCCAATATGTATACATATATATTTAGAAAAAGATATTGTTTCGGAAATAAATGAAAGTTTATCAGATGGTACACTTTGATTGATGTATAATCCATCAGTAAGATTAATTATAATCATGGTCCTCGAAATGCTTAAAGGACTTCAATGAAGATGCAAACATCCATTGACTCGGAGTTGATGGGCTATTTTTTTCAAAGTCTGTAAATGCTTGCATTTACTACAAAATTCCCACAATCACTTGATGGACCATGATCACAATTTAATAATAGATGGTATTATTTTAAAAGCGTCATGATATAACACAAGCTTCAGTGCTAAACTGTAATTAATTGGCTCTTTAAACCTTTAAAACAAACTTACGTCACCTTGGTGGAATCTTTAGCAAACGCTTTTGACATTTCATAACAAGTTAGAATTAAAATATAATATGCAGCTATACAAGACGATAACAATGGAAGATTAAACACAAATCTTAGTTTAGTTATTACCGTAGATAATAATGATGTCTATTGAGCATTTATTCAATGAAATATATCTTATGCATTTAATGATATAAAATTTATCTGCAGTTTTATGTTTCTTACGTTTTCTCTTACCTTTGCTTGGCATAATAGTTAGATTGCTTAACGTTTTATTGACAAATTTCAATCATTAGAGGTAATGTAGTCTCACTGAGATGATACACCGGAAGCACGTGACATGAAACCATTTATATTTCCATTTGGTCATACAGTCCTGGAATTCCTATTACGTTCTTGTATCCGAACTTTAGGTAGATATGCCAGGACCGTTTCAGAAAAGTTGGTATGTGGCGTCTGAAAGCCGAAGCCACTCACGATCTAACCATTCGGTCATATGGGCAAGTCAAATTTCTGTTAATTGATAAAAAATGGGTACATGTATAAATTAAATTAGTATAAGCAAATGTTCATTACGTATTTGATACATACGTATCATAGCTTTGCAAAACCAAGGGTGATATGTAATTGTTTCGACATAGCTTATATCAGCATGCCAACACAAAGAAAATTATCAAAGTGCTCCTAGTGAATTAATAAAATGTATGTATCATATGATGAACTTGTATACCTCAGGCTTGACACAAACGTTGATACGAAGCAGAAGATAACTTGCCAATGTATCATCAGTTAAACGGTACATTAGTAACACTGTAGAGTATGATGAAGTTTGCAAATGAAAGAAAATAATATTGGATGTTAAAATGTGTCATGTTACACATAACTTCCCCGATCTATGTTTTTATTTCCCACTAGATGATATATACGGTGAGAGTTTTAGGTGTAGCACGCACAAAACGCCACCGTAAGCAAAACTGTTTTGCCATAAAGACAAACAAAATTGATGTAACGACATTATGGTCTTTTCTTCAAGAGGCATTTAATTATTTTAATTATGTCTTCTGTTCAAGACACTAATTCAATTAGTGTAGTTAACATAATTATATACCTCTTCAACATTTTGAGGACGCGTTTGTATAGAATTTGGCTTAGGTATATTTAAAATATACATGCTACCTGATGTATTTTATCATGTAAGTTAAATTCAAACGTTTAATATACGATTAAATAACAATGAATCAAATTGCAAAGTTGTTCGTTTAAAGCAACACTTTATACTGGATATATATATTTCAAATGATGATAAAAATTATTATTATATTATAATAACAAACCTAATTCACTTCTTAAATTGGTTGAGAAAAATATTTTACATTTGTTCAACTATTTATCTTTCCCTCTTAAGATATTTTAATGACCTATAAATGTTACATGTGTGTCATAAAATCATTGATAATTTTGAGTAACGGAGGCCGGGAATATTCAATACAAATATGAAGAAAATGAAAATTAAAGGCGTATAAATAGCTTGAATATCAGTGAATGAAACAGGTAAAATTGGCAAAACAGTAAATAACTGGTCTAGTAGTTAATTAAAGAAACGATTCGTCTGAAAGCCCTAGTCAAGTATAACTGAGAAATGACTTGACATGCGTGTATTATCTTTGTTACCCAGTAATTAGTTGGAAACTTCAACGTAACATTAGTGTGAATTTACGAGATGTAAGGTAAAGAACGAGGAAGTGACATTTTCCTTTTCAGACAAATAATGCTGATAGGTTGTGCATCTTCCTGTCTTTTCTTCTTCTTCTTCTTTTTTGAGCCTAGTCAGAAATCACATGTGGGTTGAGTTTGAATATGGATGAAAACAGTTCTTGACCCGGCGCTGCACCATTTCAGTATGATTAATGTATTTTGATAGGGGACCAGACATTGTAGGCGTCGTCTAATTTAAGACGTGTGTGAGATTTTATCAACCCAGGATCTATATTTATTACTATTCTTAAATACGTTTACAGAATATATCCCAAGCTGATGTGATACGAATTTATCCCACGATTTTATGATCAGACCTACACTTTCTCATGTAAATATGAACTTAATTTGGAAATGTATACTGATATTTGCCAAATTTAATGATAAAAGTGCTCTTTATGGTATTTGTTTTTATTTCTATTTTCCCTCATTGTGCTCGCATTTCTTTAAATGTTATTGTCAGCTACAATGCAAGTGAGGCTGCAAGTGTGACCGCGACAGCTTTATTCGCATTATTAAACGCAATTAAGACCTTTTTTTCATGAAATGCTTGCAAATAATTAGACTATTCTGTTATTGTTTTTAATTAATTTGCCTAGTATGTATGACAAAACTTTCGATGTCCATACAGATTTTAAGAAAATTCGAAACTAATCCTCAATTTCAAAATGGCCGCCTCCATCGTAAATGTTATTCATTAGCTTTCAGTGAAGACAACAAACTTCTTATTATGCACTAGAGGATAAGATTGATGGACAATATCAGTGAGGTGGGTAGGACGTATGCACTGACATTTACAATGAAATTCCTTTCTCAAACTTCATACATGAGTAATAATCGGAAGTCACTTTTTTCAGCCTCGAAAGAAAATTGGTCGGGGTGTAAAATAACGGGTCGGTCAGGTAACCAGAAATAAACTTTTTTTTACACCTTACCTGACATTGAAAACCCACTACCGAGAGTTAAACCGTGGTACTCTTGGCATGTCCTTAAATCGAAGTAACAATCAGAAGGCTTGGACAGGTGTCAGGGCTCGTGCGTGAGCTGCTTTTTGATAAAAAAAATCTACAATTTGTGTGAGAACGGTTTCTCTGTAATACTGGACTGTCACACACTGTCTTTGGGAGCTGGGATCTGTTTAAATATACATCAAGGAAAATTGCCTACAACATTGATTCTAGTTCGGTGAGCAATGACAGGTCTGTCGCCCACCAAACCTTACTTCTAGACTTAGACTCTGGTTCCAAATGGTATATCCAGGTTCATAACTTGCAACTTTTTCTTCAAAACGATGTGGTTCACTTTTGTCATAAACTTTTAGACTACTAAATGGGGGACCCAACGTGCGCAGACCACACGAAGCTTAAGTCGTTCACACAATATCTTATAAAAACAATTCAGTGACAACGGAAAAATAGCCTACCTCACTTTGAGTCATTTTCAACTGGCTCACACTCTCATTTAAAGTTTACACCCGTGTACAGACAGAACTACGGTATATTTGAAAGCATCATTTCCATAATCTTTCTGCAAATCTGTATGCATTTCTTATGACGGCCAACCGAATTCTGCTCGAGTTTACAATATACCCTTTGCTTGCACGTTTTGTCGTCCATTTTGCAAGATATGATTTGTAATTATGTCCAATTTATTTACTTGTGTTATAAAATCTTTGAGCAGTTTGACAGGATCATGTGTTTCCACTTAAACGTTAAATGTTTGAAGTACCTGTGATTAAAAATCCCCTATTTTTTCAGTTCCAGAGATTATTTTATATCTTGTTTGAAAAAGGGGATATACAGTGTAGAGACCTTCCAAGAAAGGACGCACCTGTGATTTTAAAGCAGATGAGAGTAATAATGATATAATTTAATTTCCAAAAATGTGCTTGAATAGATAGGTTCCATGCAAAAACCTGTGTCCTAATTATATTTGCGCCAAATTAAAACCAGTCATCACCTGATGTTTCTGTAGCATTTCGAGTAATTGGAGCTCAATGAAACAACACGATTTATTCCCAACTTTCTAATTTTAAGTAAGATTTAAATTTTGATAAAATATGTTTATGTTACATATTTTCTAAAATAAATCTTTCGTGTGCGTTTTTTTTTCTTAATTTTATTTATTTATTTCTTTTCTGTATCAATTAAAAATATTGAGATGGATTGTAAATCACGGAAAGTTTTCTAGAACGACTGAACGAGAAAGTGAAAAATAGCAGTTTAAAACGAGAGATATTAGACAATTATCGTTAATGTTGCCGAGGGCCGCTGAAAAGTATGGTATCGATTAACTGCCAATTATAAGTACTCAGAGTAGGGAACTGATCTTTGCTTTTAAATGAAAAACTATTAATTATAAGTCCACGTCCCAATTCTGGAACTGCTGATTTAGATATTATTATAGCTGCAGACATTGCATAACCAAATGAATTCAGTATGTTTGACGTAAAGCATTGTCGAGAAGTAAGCTGTTATTAATCATAATGAGCACGGTTCAGACATGCTACAGAGGCACGCATCTGAGATATAGCGTAAACGGATATCAGAATAAGAGTTTGAGAACGTCTGACACCAAATCCATAGAACAGGTTTTTTTCTTTCTTTTTTTTTTCTTTCTTTTTTTTCCTACTAGATATGCTAAAAGGAATGTCCTTCTTCAAGTCTGTAAATATCAGTAGCATTTTAAAAATATATATAATGGCTTTTTTGTGGAGTTTTTGTTAACAATAATGTATTAACTTGATACCGGATTTATAGTTAATGATATATCGCTTCTGGAGATTATAAGTTGCTATAAAAGGTATTCAACGCATTATAATCTTAGGAATCATGTGTTATCACGCCGTTTCTTGGCAAAGTTTAAAAACTAGCTCCTCATTCGTATTTTCTTCGAATTGAAAGGAAGATATATTTAGTACACATACTGAAGATACTTGTCTCGCCCATGTCTGAAACATTTACCTAGATAGATTTATTTTTTCAAATGTAGATCTCAATCGACTAGAAATAAATAAGTCATGTAAGGTTCACGTTGCCTTTCAGACAGTGGGATAAAATACGATGCAAAACAATGACAAACTACCGGTCTACGTTCACAGCCTTAAGCCTTAAGCGTGTCTTCGTTTTTCATATCTTTCTATATGAACGTACATCGTTACTGTAATATATTAACTAATTCCATACTCGGATGCGTGTAATGTCGTATTAACTAGACCGTTAGCTTCATTGCTATAATACTGCTGCTTTTATATGACAATAAAAAATATCTGATCTATGACTGGGGCATTTCTAAGAGGAGAAACTCATTTCGAGTACAGTTAATGTCAGTCCCAGAGAATATTCAAATGTATGGAATACATAGACTCAGACATATATGATATCTTAGATAACGTGAAACATATTTCACAATGATTGAATGATAGGCAGTAAATTGATCTGTAAGCGATTTTATCTACATAAGGTTTCGATGGAAATATTAGTATGTATTGTCGCTTTTTAAATATAAGATAATTACATGTATACAGAATAAATGATAATGTATTACAAAAAGGAATCGCTATGTGTCTCAGATTAGAATATAGTACCCTACTCTTGCTAATATAAACTAATATTTCATAATACATACGCTCATAATTAGAATTATTTTTGTCGTGATCCATATTTTACATCCTTCATGAACTTGTTAAAACTATTTAAATCTAAATGGACTGATGAAAGTTCAATTGATCAATACACAAAGACAAACACACTCACTAAACAAACAAACAAATAAACAAACAAAAACAATGAGTTGTAAGTTCTGTGCGTTACGAAGTATAGCACAGAGCATATGTCTTAGCGATGTGTATCGTAAACTCGGGTAGTGCGGTCACTGTAGTGTGAATGTCACGTGAGCGATATTGTCCAATAAGGTGAAGTTATTATTAGGGTACTACGTGGTCAGTTCTACGCAGTACACCGTGCTGTTCGGTTCTATTTTAAATCATAACTAGTATTTAGTTTAATACTTGCTTTTATTGTAAAGTAGAAATGAGTGTGCCAATTTATCTTTATCTGTTTAAGAAAGCAAATTTTGCATTTTGAAACTATTATATTGTAGGTTTATGATGCGTTTTGCACAGTTTACCAGGGTTTTTTACATTTCCTAGGAAGTGAGTTTTTCTTTTAAAAATATATGGGCGTTTAAGTTTTAGGTTTTGTGTTCATACGTTGAATTTGACATATACATGTATTAACTTATGCATGAGCGACACAATGTATGGTCATTATTTAAATGTATTAACAGATTTACATGTAAATATGTATCCTCTCTTGCCCAGTATTAAATAGCATGTCCTGCTAAATGCAAAGGTTGTTTGCGTTGTTTGGAGTAAACATGGATAAGACTATTGGAGGCTGGTCTCATATAATATCATTTCATTCACTTTGTCACAGTGCATTCTGTCCTTTTGAATGTCCCTCTTATTTTTGATATAGAGCTACATAATGATGATGAATAAAGATTTGTATACATGTAATGTATATGAGTAAGTACTTTTAATTTTAATGAAAAAGAACAAATATATATATAAACATACTGCTGACTAACGCAAATGGCACGTAATGTGCAAATATCTGCCGTAAAATAACAGTGAAACCCAAAATGTTGATAGAATGAGCCATTTTGTATTTGCATGGATTACAAAATAATTTAATAGTGTATTTACATGTTGTATTAGCGAGTAATCCCGAAGAATGTCAGTAATCGGATATATAATTTGAATTTTAAAAACTGTCGCCGAATCAAAATTTATTTATCTGCTACGGTATATATGCACTGCGATTCGTTAATGGAGATAATTGAATAATCTTTAGTAAAACATATTTTTATTTACGCAGTATATTAATGTTGTCGTCAACGTGTACCGGTTTGTACAAATTGCATCTCTTAACAGATCTGCAACACACATTTTGCTTTTCTATCTGAAGAATATATATTTCATTTGGAAGAATAATGGGACTTTAAAAAGATAATTAAGAAGAATCATGACAAGGCGGCAAATTGGATTAAATATCATTACCATAATTTAGTATTTCATGAATATTTGGGTAATAATAGTTTATCATTTTTTATTATATTTCTTTACTATTGAAACAAATAGTTCAGCTGATAATTTCAATATATCATACTTTTTATTTTTTTTTTTTTTTTTTTTTTTATAAAAAGGGAATAACTCAGCGACTGGTAAATTTTGCACATGACGGGGAGCATTTATCGGGGTATGTTTGACTAGTAATTCCCACACACAATGGAACCCATTGGGAACTATTTTCATGGGCTTTTTGTCTTTAATGAACAAACTGAATTATATAAAAGGGATCACACATGTCTTTTCTTTGGACTATTTGGATATATGTTCTTTGTACACCATGCAGCGTCGTAAATTGTGGAACGTTATTTTCTGGAAATTGAAATGTGAAATAAACTTAAATAGATAATAAACCTGTGTAGCGGATTCTCGGGTAAAATGCAAGCACTCTCAAACATCTATCAATACTTTTAGACATAAAGGCGGCACGGTGTAATTATTAATTGAATGATATATCAAGCTGCAACCTGGGTTTGCTTAAGTCAAGTTAAATAATAAAGTATCATTTTATCAAACTTAAATGTGTGTTATATAGAGTGTGAGTAAATAATATTCCCTGCACTGCAGAACAATGTAGGTAGGTAAATATAGAAAGGATGTAACAAAATTTAAAATTAACGTTCACAATTAGTTATTAAATGTGTTTGTTTCCAACACGGCCCTGTAGCTTTTCAATAATCTTGTTAAGTACCATAGCCTAATGAATAATCTAATCAAACTTCGCGGTCAAAAAAAAAAATAAGAATGAGAATAAGATAACTCATCAAATATTTGAATCACTCTGAAATTTTTTTACATGTTTATCAACTGTTATATGGCGAGTGGTAAAATACACTGAAGGAAAGTTCTTACCGATCATTAAAGTTTATGAAATATCTCAAAACGCTGGGAATTGTAAGAGTCAAATTTTATTTCATTTTCGGGTATGTGAATGGTGAACAATATGTGCAAAATTTCATTGAAAGTGGTAGCAAATCTACAATGGCAATAAGCTTTAATGAAAAGCTACCCTCAAAAGTCAAAGTCAAACAGATAATTTAAAAAGTGATCGGTTAGAACTTTCCGTCTGTGTATATTGTTCTTCCAAAAAATTAAAACATACACAAAGCGTTTAAAATTACAACTTTGCGAACTCTACGGGCTATTCTCCGCGTGCTATATTCAAATGAATGTGTCTCCTTTGACAGCTGTAAGTAAAGGAATATATATATCGAAACTTAAATTTGAATATACGTATTGAAAAAGCACGAGAACTCAAATGGTTTTGGGTTGCCTTTCAAAATCTCTTGCATTGGGTTATAAATCAGTCTAAAAGCCTCGCAATCTTAACAAAGGTTTCTGAGTCTCCTGTCGGCAATGAAAGAACTGAAAGAAGCATTCCTTTTCACCAGGTGCTGAATTTGTGTTGAAGACCTCATTCTATATTGCCCAAGCAATAAGAAAGATGTCATTCGTGCTGTCAAATCCTGGTTTTCTGATGTATATATACAGAGTTAATATCATCAAATTAACAAAAGATGTCCTTGAAGCTTAAATTCTCAATATGCTCATTGTTAGACATTGATATATGGAGTAGTTTGGTTAAATGGCATTTGCATCGATTTATAATTGTTTATTTTTCAAATTTATTTTTGTCGTTACTGTCTTATCTTTATCATATGAATGTCCTCCCTTTAAAATATCTGAAAAAAAAAAAATGCGTGAATTGTTAAGATTGTAAAGAAGTAACTCGTTTATGAAAACCCCACGTTAGACAGAAGGGCGAATATTTCATGATACACTATTCTGTAGATCATGGGAAGAAAACAGCTGCTGTTAAATTCCCTAAACGAATTTATTTTATGTAAACTAAAATATAGGATTTGGAGATAAGGCGGTAAATTTATAGCACCGAGGTGGTGAAATATATATCAACATGTCTGTGAAATAAAGATTTCAAGGCAAGTTAGGAAATCAAGTGTGGAGAGAAGTAATTATTACCCGACACTTTAACGTTATAAAATCAGTAATATGATTAATCTCCCTCCTAGTAAGTGGACAGACAATGTGGGCGTATACTAATTAGAGATTGTAAAGCGGGAGAAGATTTTGTTTTGTTTCTAAAACACACTGTATATACACATATTCTCATATAAAACATTTATAAATCTCTCTCTCTCTCTCTCTCTCTCTCTTATTAAATATAATGGTACCCGGTACGTTGCATTGACCGAAAAACTTCTGCATTAAATGAAATAAAATACGACTGTGAGCATACATAGAGAAAATACAGGTTTCTAATTAGTTGAAATTTTATCCTATCATGATATGAACGTGTGGTAGATTATAAATCCTAGTATATTTTCTAACTTAACGTTACTTGAACGGAAGAAGTGAAACTGGAAAGAGACATTGGACAATTTTTTTACAAGTAACTGTTTGAAATTCAGACTGATGTTTTCAGTAAGTCATCAGGGGACAGTCCATTCTTTTAAAGAAAATGCTTCAAACAAATATTACGTCTGCATACTGGAACTGTTGGACCAGATATTATTCTAATGGGAGACATTGACAAACGAAAATAAAATCAGGATGGCAAACTGAGATTGTTAAGACTTGCCGAAAATGTTTGCTTGAATAAATAATGAAGAACAGGTCTGAAATATGTTACATTTGGCGGAAGCGTAAACCAGAAAAGTGTGTGAGTGTGTGTGTTGCGGAATGATTTTAATCACATTATATGTTTAGTTTCTCATTCAAAATGATAGAATACAACATGGTTGATCATGTTTGCAATTCTTAGTGAAGTAATTAATTCAATTGACTGATAATGGACTAATAGCAGCTTCATTCTTCAACAAAAGAGCGTTCATCATGATATTTCGGGCAAAAGGCCGTATCACTGAACGTGACATGATATTGACATAGAAATATCAGCCTGCGACTGTTAATGTAACATTTTAATATAAATGACGATTACGATTTCGGAACTAAGAATTCAAAAATCCATTTACGTAATTTCATTCATTAACTTTTTTATCATTAGATAAGTTATTTATGGGCATGTGAGTGAGAAGCCCTATTGTGTACATGCTGTATTCTTTTATTGTAATATACGTCTAAGATATATTTTATTTTGCTAGGACAAAGATGTCATTAATGTCACCGTGTAGCTGATAACTGTGCCAGCGGTGTGATTTTTTTATATCGAGATTGGTATGCATACAGGGAATATTATTCCATAACATACACTGGACAATCTGTAAACATTTACATTCATTAGCTGCTGTGTAAATGAAAACACGGGAGCGGGAGGTCGTGAGATCGATCCCAGGTCGCGACATACCAAAGAAAAATGGTATTGTTATAGCTCCCTTGCTTGGCGCTCAGCATATAAGGGTAGTTGCAGGACTGGTTGGCCCGGTGTCAGGATAATGTGACTGGGTGTGGTATCATGCCACATGTCTACGGCGTGATACTGCAGTGTGGCAGCACTATATCTTTCTCAAATAGACATGGTCTCAAAATGAAATACTGTCTGTGGGACGTTAAACCCAACAAACGATCAAAATCAATGACTGACAGCACTAATTATTATTCGAGGTGTTTGTGCCACCGATATATATATATTTTACACAAGTTACTCCTACAACATAACTCAAAGGCATAAAAGAAACTTAAATTGAACTGATATGTATTCGAAATTAATTATATACCCGAACTGTTATATAAAATGGGAATTACGTGGGCATCAAAGCAATTACACATTGCCTTGAAACAAGCATAAAAGATATAGGCTAATATTTTGTAACTGTTTAATAAATTCATTGTATTTCATTGTTTTTTAGTTTGAAATTAGAATAATAATTATTCTTAAACGCTATGACAAGGCGTTTAATAATGATGAGTCAAACGCACTAGGTAAAACAAACAAAATGTCATCGTACATGCATTAATCACGTGATTGCATGTTAACAAAAATAAAAATGAAATAAAGACTCTTTTTTTTCTATACTTACTTTCTGTATTTCTCAACTTTTGTTGAAGAAAGGAGTGCTATTTTACTGATTCAATATATATCTAGTTTGTTAAGTGTAAATATTTCGGCTGCATAGCAGTTAACTCAACCTTACAGACGTTCAAACCAATGAAACAATGGTATTAAGAAACACTTAAAAAATGAAAATTGTTATTTATGTTTTTTTATTTATTAGTGAAATTAAAATTGGCATAATTACTATATATATTTTGTTTTACGGATTCATTTATGTAACACTGGTTATCAAAATTGCATTCTGAATCCAAAGGAAAAATATCATAAGTTTTGCACATTGCAAAAAAAAAAAAAAATAAAAAAAAAATAAAAAAAAAAGATAGTAAAATGTCCCTCAATTGTAAATTTCATTCTGTTTCTTTGCATCTAAATGATACCATAATCACCGGAGTTCTAGAACATAATGCGTAATCAATCCAAATCTAGACGTTTTATAGCTCCGCGATACGCAGAATATTAAATGTCTTTGCAGTTATGGTCATTAACAAAATGATATCCAATGCATATAGCCTTTGAAATCATGAAAACCAGACAGTAATTACACATAACTGTATTAAACGGAAAATAATATTGTCTTCAGGTGAAATGTGGTTCTATATAGGTTTTATTAATTTATACTTTGAGGAAAGCTTTTAAAGCTGGGAAATGTGTTCATGGTAGTGGGTGGGGTGGTCAAATGTCAGTGTAATCGATTTAATGTAACGTCCTCTTATGTTTATATATATTATAGCAAGTGCTACATTTAACGGCACCTTAACAGTAAATATATTAATAATATATATATATCAAGTGCTACAATTATCACAGGTTATAGTTATCAGCATGCTTTTATATGTTCATTGGTCACTTGCATTCAAATTCTGATTCTGGTTAATACCACTTAGCTTTAAATGTTCTACATGTATCAGACCGTCAAATTATTGCACTTTTTCCCATCTTCATATGATTGGGTGCCGGGTTATTGAAGCATGAATTTTAAGCATGTGACAGTTATCAGCGCTTATGACCGTATAGATAACAGTATAATGATTCTTAATTAATTCTTTTTTATATCTTAAGATAATGACTTTACTGGCCAGTTTGATTGTTAGGGAGACAATTGGAGTTTTTAGGAATCCCGTACTTAAGAAAATGATAAAAGAAAAAATATCAAAGATGTACATGAAAGAATACATATATGACCATCCAAGACTACAAGATTCTAGACAGAATAAGTTATTCAATACAGCAGAAGAAGCCAAGATAACTAAACAAACCGATGCGTATCAAATTTGCTTAACAAAAATACACACCTACCTTAATTAAACTTGCTAATTAAAGGTGCCGATAACAGTCTCACACTGCCGATAACTATCACATGTTTCCGACATTGTTTGCATCAAAACTTCATGGCATGCAAAAATTACAATGCACCGGCTGAGTAATCAAACAGCCAATCAAAGGTGACAAAATGAAATATAACATTGTTTACATGTATACTCAACATAGTTTTAGGTCAGCGTGACATTTACTGTAGCGGTTCTGGCGTCTTTATTAGCTAATGGTAAACTAATAAACCGATGATTTTGTACGTGCCCGTTTTCTGAGAAGTATATGAAAATGGTTTCCAGAGGGCATGACTATGTTATAATAGCGCAAATGTTCAATTAAAAGAAAGAACAATTCACAGCATGTTGATGGAGGAATGAATTTTAAAGACTAAAGTGATAGGTATCGATGTCTAGTTACCTCAAGGAACTTGAAGATATGGGAATAGATTTATGACGGGGAAGTGGCGAAATTTCATTAAGTGTTTCAGTTGTGCATCATACTGTCTACGTTTTGAAAATTAACTGTCTAGTAAGGAATCACATGAGGGTGCAGTTTGAATGCGGGGAAAATTCATGTTTAAGCGAAGTATAAGCAGATTAACATGATGGATGTTTAGTTTAGTAATCTGATAAACCAGTAATGGAGTACCGTATATTTTAAGTGGAGATAGGAAAGTGTGTGTATGGGGGGGGGGTCTAACACGCGGACGCCTTACATAATAAACAAAGAAAGAAAACGTGGACAATATGTCACACAGTGGGAAAATGTGTATTTTAAACAGAATATCTAACATGTCTTTTTTGTTATCGCAATATCAAATATGCGAATATACACTATGGTAGTATATTTAGAACTATGCTGACTCTGATGATATATTAATCAAATTAAAACTATTTGACGTGTCAACTGTATACACTATCAACGCTTAACAGTTGTAGACTTATATTTTTGCCACAAAAAAATAATGATTCTTATTCAATGATACACAACAGCAAAACTTTATTAGGCGTGCACGTCTTAAAAATAATAACTATACATATTTTCAACAAAAAAAAATCCTGTTCATATAATACAAGAATAAATTGATTTATTATTTTTTAAATTAGATACCAAATAGTCAAATTGTAGACACAATCGTATCACTTCACGCGTAGGTCATTTTGGGCTACCATAGAAGGACTGTCTCTCTTAAAGTCTAGGGTGCCACTTTGGAATCTCAATCTACATGTGTTTCACATGTACCTGCAAACGTTATTAATATAGAAATGGTACAATTCCAAATGCTTAATCATGATTCCAAAGTTAAACTCCTTTCAAATGCATTTTGTACAATAGCGCATATGGACCTTCGAGCAGCTAGATTTATTAATCTATGAGTGAATGAGATATGTAAATAATAATTAAATACTAGAACAAAATGATATACTTACGCCGCATCTCAACACAGCTCTGTCAGGCGTTCCCACATTTATAGTCGACTAAGCACTATCAGGTGGTTTGTCATGGGTAAAGAAAGACAGTAGAAAACATACCAATACAACTACAGATTGATGGTCTAGCCGTTCCGTGTTATGATAATGGCGGAATCCAAGTGTAATTTTTGGCATGTTGGTTAAAGAAGAATATCATTGTGATTCAGAATTAAGTATAAGCAGTGTTAATAAATGAAGAAAAAAAAAGACCAAACACAAAAAATGTAAGGGTCGCGTGTTGGCAAAGATTTATCTAGTGGGAGACATTGGAAACCAAAACGACAATACAGTTAACTATTAGGTACATCAATAAATCATTCAAAGTAGAGACGCGCCGGCAGTATTTGCAGTTTTGGACAATAAAATATGCCTAAAAACACATTAGAGCAGTAAGATGGTTAAATGGTTAAGGTCGTATATACAAATCCTGTTCTTTAATACTAGTTTTTTTTGTTTTATTTACATTGTATTATATAATAGAATATGTGTCTCTTAATCTTTAAATCTTGCTCGTCGATTGGACTTAAATAAGAAATCTTAATAGACACATTTAACACATCTGTAGTTATTGCAGATATCAAGCAAACGCGGAACACTGATATTAAACAACAAATCGAGCAAACAATGTTGTAAATAGCCTTTAATAGTATGGTAAGAGAAATAATTTTCAACTTGCTCTCTGTTGGTAACAGAAATGAACTACTACTGATGCAGTAGATATAGAAGCTAATCAGGACCGAGCAAATGAATAATTTCGTTAATTCTATCTCATTTTTCATCAAAATATAGAAGCATAAGACATAAATATGAGTATATCAAAAATAATTTCTTTGATAACGACGACATTGTTTTACAGGATAACCATATCTAAAACAATTACTGAGGTTTTGTTAAAAATTGAAAGATATGACTATGTTTGCCGCAAGGATAATACAAACTTCTCTGGTGGTATACTGACTTATGTTTCTATTCAGCTACACTCAAGCCGAGGTTTTACACTGTATTGAGCACATTCTATACGAATTATTATAAGAATTAAATTAATTATTTTTAATTTCAAAGAAAAGACTTAAAGACTTCTCAAATCCATGTCTTTTATGTCACAGTGACTAATGTAGGCCTCCAAACCCATCCGTAGGAATTCGATATAGAATTAGTAAAGAATAAGACGAAGGTAGAGGTATGTAACACGTAATAATAGTAAATGATATTCAACTTAGAATTAGATATAAATACAGTTGAACCTATATGAGTGGTAACCTGTTATACGCGGTCAACCTCCGTTTAGCGGTCAAATATGATATGACTAAACTAACATTTTGATATATGATTAACTTTCATTTACAGACCACCTCTGTTAAGCGGTCAATTTCCCTTGTTCCCTTGGTTGAACGCTTAAGACAGGCTTGACTGTACTCACAACTTAAAGATACCTTGCTACTAATTAATACATCTAAACTTTGCAATACAACTTGAACATTAATTAATCCTGTAGCCATTGCTTATAATATTCAATGTTTGCACAAAGGGGTATTTGAAACTTTATGGAATGAACATATATCTATTCTAAAGTTGATATTCAACCTCCTACTAATATAATCGAAGACTTTGGAATTAAAAGGAAGCTAAATTCATTTTTTAAATGTTAAGCTTTGACTGGTAATTCATTGAATTCAAAGATGTAGATGATGCTAAAGAAAACTTTCAAGAAATTTAATCAAATTTTATCTTTATTACTAGTTATCCGTTTCATTACCCATATATCTATATTCTTGTTTAATTAATTTTATTCATGATTAAACATTATGATATTTATATAGGAAGCAATAAGTTTTTATTTGCGTTGGTTTTTCTTTTGTATTTCTAATTACAAAAAAAATTGTTGTATTTTTACTTTCTACATGATAAGAGAGGTGCAAGTTAGTTGTTATACCCCAATTCCGATCACCAGCGGAGAATACCCCTTGCCCCTCTTTTTATCAAGTATACATGATTATCTGTTTCACGGATATATATTTCAGGATACACCCGTCAAATATGTTCAAGAGGATACACTCGTTATAACATCTTCATGGAAACAAACATTAATTTAATTAATCAATCAATCGATTAATCATCTTTTACTTCGCATGGTTTCACTGATCATCAAGTAGTTGATTAATATTCATAAAAACGAAGCAATATCATTGTACAGACGGAGATAACAGCCGAATATATACATGTAACGTAGGTTCCGAGGATGGTTATTCCAGTGTGCCGTCGTGTTGAATTAATTTGTCACTTTGTATGCCAGTTCATTTTCGACCAAACACTTAACAGAATTTGTTCTATGTTTTGGGTTTTTTTTAAGAGAAAAAAAAACAGTTTGACAATACTAAAAAGGATACCTCTGTCTCGATTCCAAAGCCAATATTGTGAGCCAAAACTAATTTATTTTTTGATGCGATACGCGGAGGTTATACGCTTTATTTTGATTACCATTTTCATTTTATTTTCCATTGTTATTGCGTGTATTACTAAAATAAAAACAGTTAAAACATTAAATCTGTATATTCATACTCTACCATTTTTGTCTGAAAAGGCCATTAAATATCAATAATCATTGGTAATGAGGACCACGAGCAAAGAAACCCAGACCGATCGTTGTCAAATTTCATCGGTATTCCGATCGCGAGACAGTCCGTCTTAAGTCCGTCTTGAGAGGTATAAAAATAAAGGAAAATGTTTTTTCATAGGAGATTTCAACGCTCGCACCTCTGATCTATCAGATTTCTTATATTATGATATGTATATGGATAATGACAGTCTGCTGTCAAACACTGTAAACATTAAACCACGTGTATCGAGAGATCACGTGATTGATAGCTATGGTAGACGATTGGTTAATTTCTGTCAAAGCACTTCTCTGGTCATCGGCAATGGGCGTCTACACAGCGACACATGTATAGGCGAATACACATATCATTCTATAAACGGTTCGAGTGTTGTAGATTACATTCTGTTAGACAATAATGATATCAATTGTATTACTCACTTTTGCGTATTGCAGCCTCACGAATTTTCTGATCATTAAGGCACAGAGTTTAATATATCAGGCGCAAAAAGAAAATTTCAACAAAATATAACCCAAGAAAACACCGAACAAACACTTTATTCAATGAGTACTGTTCACCTCATTACCTGAATAGTACTCACGTTATTACATGAATAGTACTCACCCAATTAGTTCTGTTCACCGAATAATATGAACAGTTCTCACCTTATTTAGTGAGTACTGTTCATCTAATTAAATGAACAGTACGCAACTCTTGAACTGAATAAGGTTATAAATGTACGTGAACAATTCTCACTGAATCAGGTGAACACTATCCATATAATTATCTAAACATCACTTATTGCAATAAGTGAGTTTAACTCACCATATTCAGTGTTCAAAGTTCAACAAATTATATGAACAATATCACATTTTCATGAGTTTTATTAACATTCTCCATATCAGTGAGTGATGTTCCCGCAATCATATGAACAGTAATCACCCTATTCAGGGTATACTGTTCACCAAGTTTTATGAAGAGTACTCACCATATTCAGTGTGTACTGTTCACCAAGTTATATGAACGGTACTAACCTATTCAGTGTACTGTTCACCAGTTTTATGAACAGCACTACCCTATTCAGCGTGTACTGTTCATCCAGTTATATGAAAGGTACAACCTATTCAGTGTACTGTTCTTTTGAACAGTTCAGGTTCTGTTCAGTATTAACCCAAGTGTATGAACAGTACCCAGCCTATTCAGTGTGTATTTCGTAACGAATTAGTTTCTTAGATATATGAGCACTTCTTCCTCAAAGTCTCACCTTATTCAATAAGTAATGCCAACTTATTGATTGTTTGTTTGTTTGTTTGTTGGGTTTAAAGTGATGGACAATAAGTAGATGTGAAGTAATGTACAATTCTAGGCCCTAACATCTTATATTAATGGGATACCTCTTTATGTTGCGCTCAGTTATGTACCTCACTTGGTGATATAGACAAACGTGTGTGTCTGTGTGTGTGTGTGTTGGCATATAACTGTTATCATCCACGAAGTAGAAACTGAGAGGTTAAAAAATGCTGCCAAAATAAACGGCCTGGAAAGGAAACCAACCTCGGAATCAGCAACTATAAAACTGTATATCGAATTATTAACTCGATAGGGAAAAATATTTATAAGGCACCACGAAACATGTTTGTTTACTTTTTTAAGATTAAAGATGTTTAGATTGAATATGTAAATTTCTAGATGTTTTAAGTATTTTTTTAAATAAATAACGAATGATTTATGCTTTCCCGTAGATGCCTGGAATGTGATTAATTCAAATAGTTTTTAGATAAGCCGTAAATTAACGCATAATGCCATATATACTCTTTAAGTAGTGCTGCAACTTCCATCCATTTGTTTATTTTATCTATTTGTTATGACTCTTCCAAGTATCTTTAAAAGGGTCATAATTTCAATATCATGAGATACAGTTAACTCATATCAATGTTTTATTTCCTTTTGACATCTCGTGTTGACCAATAATACCAATGATTCAATTACTGTCGTAAGCGTAAACCACATTGTCTCTTAACAATCTTTATATCTTTATTCATAACTGAAAAAAAAATCGATAATATCTCTTGAACACAAGTTTTCATTAATAAAATTACAATTCTGTTCTCATCAATACTCAATCATGTCCACTTTTGTTAGATCAGCTTTTGAAGTCTTTGTTGTCCGTTTCGGTGTTTTATAAGCCGACGCTCCTCGGGGTTTTCAACAAATGAGAACAGTGATTTCTGTTTATAATCTATACGTAAACATTCAAAACACTTCAATCCTGTCTGTGAATACCACTCGTTACCTTCATTCGACATGCACCTCAGAGAGAGTAAATGTAAACCCTGAAGTGTTAGTCATTATGAGAAAACATACACTATTTATTTTTAATGATACAGTAAAAAGTTATTTTTTCAAAACGATTATAATTACAACGATTCATGTTGTTTTTCATAACTACTACAATAAAAGAGAAAGGACCTATTCAAAATAATTGTAACAACAATACAAACACTGTAGATAAACAACATCATTCTTTTGTTTTATAAGAAATCATAGCCACAACAATGAGAAAGCAATTTGAACATATCCATTGTTTAAATTTAAAGGTGATTATTTAGACGCTCTCTCAAACATCGCTTCAGTTTTCTTATATAAATTATAAGGAAATCTAATAAATAATTGAATATAAATCAGAAAAGTAAACTCGAACGGGAATATCCATGTCATATATACATGACAGAGATGTTAGAAACGATGCCGTATTAGCACATGTCATTTTTCTCTCGTCCAATCAGGTGCTAGTATTTGTTTATAGTCACCGTTGACTATAACGAGTAGTCCAACACTTTTGTAAAAATAAAACAAAAAACAAAAAACAAAAAAAATTGTGGACTAGGCAACCAGATAACTCACACTTTTGTGAAGTTTTGTCGCTAGTGGAAGGAAAATGCCTTGTGGTAAATAGCTTAGTTCATAGTTGCCTTTAACTACATGACATAGTGACATAGCCCTCGTGACTATATCGTGTAGTTAAAGGCAACTATGAACCTACCTATGAACTTACCTATATTACCTATACATCTTGTATATTTTTTAAGCAGCAGTTGTTTCAAAAAGTATTATGATTCTATGATAGTTAATATTTTATCAAATTGTTGTTCAAGTCTTCCTTCCTTCATTTCTAAAATTGCTTTTTTGATATTTAAGAAAAGGATTGATCTAAAAGAAATTCTTCCACAAGTGAACATTTATCGTGATATCGTTGGCAAAAAGACGCCAAGCTCAATAATTTATGTCATTGTCAATGTAATTTTTTTAAGAAGTTTGAATGAGATAAAAACACTGAGGAAAATAAAATAAGATGAAAATAAAATTCGACCGCTGTGGAAAACAAATAGATTTTCAGAAATTTCATTCATTTAATAAGCGTTTGTTTTTTCTAAAGCAAATAACATTCCCACGTCTTCATAAGTTAATATATACAGTCTATATATGGTTTAATTGCTACTACTGTGTTGTTGTTGTATTTTTATTTCTATATTTGAACTACTATTTTGAAGAAGTTTGAATGAGATAAAAACACTGAGGAAAATAAAATAAGATGAAAATAAAATTCGACCGCTGTGGAAAACAAATAGATTTTCAGAAATTTCATTCATTTAATACGCGTTTATTTTTTTTTCTAAAGCAAATAACATTCCCACGTCTTCATAAGTTAATATATAAAGTCTATATATGGTTTAATTGCTACTACTGTGTTGTTGTATTTTTATTTCTATATTTGAACTTCTATTAAAATGCCTATATCGAAATCTACGCCTAATATATATACCTGTTCTTAGTTTCGCTGAGACATCAGAAAGTATAGGATAAAAGCTATATTTCCTTTACTCATAGGTTGGAATTTTTTTTTGATTATTGATACTATAGTTTTGTGGTGCAGTACCATTATTTACTTACGAAAATAAAGAGAATGTATCAAATTGTTTTTGATTGACTAATAGACGAACTAAATACCCAGTAGACATAACTACCGCCGTTGTCTTAGCGTCAAGCGGAAAAGAACGATGACCCAAGGATTCTTTTGTAGCTCATGACGTCACTATAGCACGATAGTCCTTGTTATTCGGAATTAGGCATTGGTCGATGTTAGTACACATTATTTTTAATTACTAGATTCCATGTCTGAATGATTGAACAGTTGAACAATATTCTGTTGAAATGGAAGACGATGCACATGACGATTAAACAGTAACTACAAGAGTAAACAATACAACGTCGACAATATTTGCGGTATTCATCATACGAAACATGACCAAGGCACACTGTGGAGGCGTTTATCTCAAAGATAAAACTTTCAAAATATGACAAAGCAATTCATAAGTATAGTGTATAAACACACATTAAAAATCACTATGGGATGTCACCATACATGTATACATACGGCTTTAATTAGATAAAATATACACTACCATATGGTAATAAACAAGGACTAAATATCTATCACAATAATAACTAGATAAAATGGAGCATTTTATGAATTAGCAAAGGGTATTAAACTCAAATACAGAAGTGATCTCGAATCTTGAATGCAAGTTTTAAAAATGTGCTTAAATTCAATAAGCTGTTTTTATTTTTTATTAATTCATTAAACTTATTAAGACTAGGGCTTACATAATATTTTCGTCTCATGTATAATTACTAATAACATTATATGCAATACATAAACAAATAAAATGGAATTTATCTTCAATATTACCAGATTTACAGATATAATACTATATATGGCTATGAACAACTCTACTGGCTCCATATTTTCCCTTCTTGTTAAGCTATCAAGATTATATTCAAATTTAAAAATTATATATTTATATATACGTAATTAGTGACCATCAAAATAGTCGTGAACTAAATTAATTTTACCTGATCTAATAATCTTTCCCTGAATTCTGATTAAAATGTCTCACAATTAACAGTTTGCGGATTTACCCAAACATGAGAAAATCAATTCTAATAAAAAGTTCTTTCGTAAGAAATTCCCATTTCGTTTTTGCATCTATTGCAATCAGGCAATTAAATAAAGCATTATATTTATTGACCATGTAAAATATGAAGCCAATATTTGACTGTTTATATACAAGGGGAATCTACCAAGTTCCCCCATAAATTGACATTGTACAAGTAGATTGTTTAACACATAATAACCAAAGACATATTTTTATATGTATTCTTTCTTGTGTTTTATTCTTCCAAAAGCCAGATATTTCAAAGACATAATTAACAGATCTCACAAAAAACATCAAACAGTTGACAAGTGTACTTGGTTTAATTAACAATGGCCTTATGTTTACCATTAAAATATTTAATGCCTTTAACCCTTTGCCAGCCAAACATGCATTACATAGCCCATTTATCTTCGTTACGTAAGTATAGATTAATGTGAGATAAACGAATGAATAATTTGTCAGGTTAATGTGCATTCGGGATCGAATTACCACCATTAATTAACACATTTTAATTAAGATTCGTTTCTTAAGGCAATACGAAATATAAATAATCAGTTACATATTGACATTTAAATACTACGAGTAGTGTTGGAATACTACGAGTAGTGTTGGCAAAAGTTGCACTAAGCAAAACAGCTCAGAGTATATCATTTATTTTAAAATTAAAATCATAATAGACTAAATACACCATTGGAAATCAACGTTCTGGGTTCGTTTAAAAGCATTGGGATACCAGAATAGGGATCTCATGCTTTGATATTACAATATTTTATTCAAAGACATTTGAACAAAATTGATAGTTTTCATGGAAGCTCTTTACGTTAATGTGTATTTCACGAAATTAAATATCTAAATATCCTTTTCTTACTCGAAGGTAATATTACAAAAAAAGAAGATAAACTATTTGCTAACTGTTGGTATTGCGCATCCTATCTATTTGTCTACGCTTAATGCATGTGAAGTAGATGTTGTGTTGTGACATTTTATCCCTCGATAACAACATAAACGGCAGTCCTATCTTAACCTATCTAAAGCGTTACTTTTATCATATGAGCGAACTAAGGCCATGGCGCTAGAATCTTCCTCCCCCCCCCCCCCCCCTTTATTTCTTATATATAATGATATAATGAAGGAGAATGAAAAACGCGATTCTACGATTCTATCGGCAGTTTTATTTATTTTATTTTTTTTCAACAGAGATTTCATCCCCATTTATATTGAACTGAAAAAGAAACGTATATAATAATATATAGATATAATATGCAAACTGTGGTATTATTTAGATCAATGCAACTGATTTGAGGCTTAGCAGGGTATACCCTGTAATCTGTTAGGTGTATATAAGATATATTTAGTAAGCAGGTTTCGAAAAAAATGTCACCGACAGATAATTCATAAATAATCAATAAACTTACTCGTTTATCATCCTAACATGATCCAGCCATTTATCCAGCGGGGTGGGGCTGCGACAGGGAAATGTTCCCAACTCTGATTTCCAGCGGTTAGGGGTTCTTTACTCCTTTACTCTAAATATAAAAGCCAAATCTAAGCGGGGCCCCTAAACCCCCAACCCCACCAAAATTGGATTTCGCATGCATTATCCTGAAGAGGAATGGACCGTACACTAACGTCTCTAAATAGGAATGGTGAATATTTGAGTTCAATTCGAATTTTTAAGTTAATGTTAAACGCTGAATTTTCATCCTTTTCTTTTTGTTATAAGTATATCATTGTCCGGTGTGTATATATATATATTATGGGTTTTACATTCCTGAATATGAGAATGTTGATAGTCCTTTAGATGAAGATATTATCACTTTGAAAATAAATAAATCATAACATTACAAAATAAAGTTGCCAAACATAAACAAAGAACATAAACTATGAAAGAAAATAAAACAATCCCCTTGTCAATTTAAATTAGATACTGTAGATACCAGACATGTTATGTAATTAAATTTTCATATCAATAATTCAAAGAAAAATACTATTCCATAAAACGCATACATGCCGTGAGTTTGATACATAAAAACTGTATTGTTTTTCACAATTTTATCTTTACATGTTGTATAGATTTTAACAATAAAAACACATTTCATTTCCTTGCTATTAGTTTAAAATTTGCCTCAACGTATTATATTATATTAGTAATTGCCCTTCACTTGTCCACTAGGCGATAAAGGGGTATTCGGGTAACCTTAGATAACTTAATTCCGAACTGTTGATTTGTCTTCTTTTATTTCTCAGGTATAGAAGGAATAATTGAATACCTCATTCACTAGATCGCTTTATAAGTGCGGTATAATCGGCACGTCGTCATGAACACAATTTGTTAGATCAACTTTAAAGTATTTGTCTTCAATTTCGATGTCTCCTAAGCTGTGTCTGCCCATTTGTTTGTACTTACTGGAATTATGAAATTCTCAATAAGTTTTCTTCTTCTGACCTATTCGTTATATCTTTAAAAGAATCTTTCTGTCCCTTTGGGAAAAGCCATACATAACGTCGCGTGTGTCCCCAAGAGAGTCGCCACAGAAAATGATGTTCTTGTTAAAGCTTCTCATCTAGACTGTATTTTATTTAAAATTAACCTTATTTAATAGCATGGTGTTGCTATTGTATTTGAATGACAGCTTAATACAGATCTAATTCTTAACTTCCGTCAGGAAGAGCACTTCATAGTATTTATATTATTGATGTAACAGAGTAAAAAAAAAACATCCAAAAAAAGGAAATATTAAGAATATTTCATTGTTTGTTTTGAAATTATTAAAATAAAATGTTCCGGAAATCAATAAGTAATCCTCTGTGGCTAATAACCAAACTGTCTGGCTCTCTCTTTCTCTTTATGCTAAGTCATCATCAAACACGTTATCTTAACAAATGCATCACCATTCAAGTAGTGCAGTTTACTAGATCAACGGCCTGTTTCCATAATATCAAGTTAATTAAATATTTCGGGTTCGTTATCAATTGATTGTGCTGCATTGCAATCAATTTTGGAAATATGTAAATTTAAGTATTTTTTTCGGATGTTACAGGACTCATCGGGGGGGGGGGGGGATTTTATTTTAAATTTTAATAAGTTAATAGATATAGCATTGCAAGTTTAGACAGAATAAGAATTTAAATCAAATGTTATTTACTTTCTAAACATACGTACATGTATAAGTTATGCAAAATAGTATATCAAAATAAGAATAGCGATGTTCATTAGTAAAGTGATAAAATATAGTTATTAGCAAAGTTACTTACTATATAAATACACTATAAGTATTCTACTTTGAAATGATCTTAAAAACCGATTTAGACGTGATTTGATCACAAATCATCTGCAACGAAGATATAGCAAATCGAAGGAAAACGGGCAATCAAATGGAACACTAATTGTATGCTTTCCTGGAAGCCTTGGTGATATACTACTGAACGTATATATTATTGTGTTTTCTTTCAAATTTGATGTTCATATTATGCTTATGAACTATCACAGTTTTAAGACTAAATGCTCTTGATACTATGAATAAATTATTTCAAATGAACTTTCATTCTTTTCTGTGATAAACATTGGGTTAGTGGGTTTGAAAAGAATATTGAAATTTACAATACCATTTACAAAATCAATTATAGAATTGTCTAAATATTTGCATCTCATTTGAAATGTTTCAACTATGACCATGTCTGTGATGTCTAAATTTAAAAAAAGTTTGGAAAAATAAATAAACCCTAATAAATGGGTTTATCAGTCAAGAAGAAGAAAGCACAAATTGATATTATTTTATAAAATGGTCGACGGTTTATCCCCTATTTATTTGCAAGAACTTATACCTGAACAAGTTGGTAATATATCTCAATATAACCTTAGAAATGCAAGCAATATTAGAAGTATTCATTCAAATACTAATCTCTATCAGAATTCTTTTTTGCCTTCAGTTGTACAAGAATGGAACAACTTGCCAGCTAAAATAAGAAATGCTAAATCAATCTCTGAGTTTAAAGGATTAATTAATACTGATTGCATCAATGTACCCAATTATTATTATCATGGTGATAGAAAATATCAATTTTTTCATGCCAGACTGTGTACAGACTGTAGTCCTTTGAATCAGGTTTTATACATGAAAAATGTGGTAAATTCTCCTCTATGTACTTGTGGTGCAGTCGAGAGCGTTGAACATTATTTATTATATTGCCCAAATTACAACAATGCCGGAACTACGATGTTCAATGATCTTTCCTCTATACATAATATAAATCTTAATATACTTTTATTCGGTGATATTAATCTTGCACATGTAAACAATATAAAAATTGTTGAGGCTGTTCATTCATTTATCAAAGCCTCCAAACGCTTCGATAATTAATGTTTGTTTTTGAGAGAGACTCCCTTATACCATTATATGATTTTACCTGTCACCAACCAATCCACCACTGATCACTGTCATCTCTTTAAGTTTTCTTCATTCTCATATATTGCAATGTTGTTTTCACATATTAAAATTTTCTTGATATCTTTTATGCATTTTTTCCCTTGAAAAAGATTGAAGTTATTAACATATTCATGTACATTAAGCCATATTACTTTTTAAAAATATTGTAAAATTATTTTATTTTTTCTAGAAAAATGAATTTGAATAAAACGGAGAAGAACACGATAGGAATATTTCTTTCGTTCTAATCCTTATTATATTGTTAATGAATATCGTATATGGAAATTTACTGAATAAATAAGTTTAAACTAAATGGGTTTATCGTACTTGGATATACTTCGTGTAGATCGTGTCTGGTAATTCCGGATGAAACAAATTTACTGAATTGGAGCTTGTCAGTTGCTAATTATATGTAAATACGTATGCCACCATGTCATGTTATAGCCACGCAAATGTCACGATATTCCCTTCAGCGCACTGACACACAATATCGAATACTTATCCTCCATTTGCAAATGATTGTATAGGTCCTTTGAAACATCCAACATGTATATATTTTTTTATACAAACATATACCTACGTCGCCATCTGTGTAGATGGTTGCGTATTCTATAAACCGTTAGGTAAATGCAACTACTACAATTACAAAATAAGGGTGTTCCTTGGAACACATGTGTCACCTGCTAAACCGTGATGGGAAAAGTGTGACAGACAGACAGATAACGGTAATAACCAAAAACATATTTATGCCAGATTTATGGACACTGTGCAGGACGATTCCTCATGTCAAGCTCTGTCCAATGAAATTTCATTTCACTAGCATGAGTAGAACAGGAATTATTACAGAATAAAGAAAATGAGGAAAAGGGAAATAACTAAAAAAATGATACCAAATTATGGACCTCCCCGTGTCAAGCTCTGTCCATTAATAAATTTCATTTCAATAGTATGATTAGAGCAGGAGTTATTGCAGAATAAAAAGTGTGACGGTGCAAAAGAAAGAAGTGTGACTGAAAAGGTGAATAACTGAAAAATGATACCAGAGTTATTGACCTTGCGAAATGACAATACCTCGTGTCAAGCACTATCCATAAATGAAATTTCATCTCAATAGCAGGATTCAAGCAGGAGTTCTAACAGAATAAAGAAGTGTGACGGAAAAAGTGTGATTGACAGACAGACGAACAGTCGACGGAAAAGTGATCCCTGTGTCACCTCTGTTTACAGCAGGTAATACAATAAAACTTGATCAATGATCATGAAATTTCCAGGAAATGTCACTCATTTTGAGTTTATGTATCAGTGGAATAAGTAGCCTGTTCTTAAGACACGGGTCGTCGACCGAAACATTTTTGTATTTACCAAATTGATTAACTTTTGGCTGCGAAATAACACATGCTTGGAATGAGAGGAAAACTGACTTCGTTTGTGGACCCCTATATCAAGTAGTGAGCATAATACTTTTACCAACATAACTTAAATCGGTACAATTAACAAAGTAACTTAAGTCCGGAGGGCATTGCAGTGTCGAATTCATATATACAAATACAAATGCCATAAACCGTTTTTCTGTCTTTCGTCTACACTACCATATTAGGCTGTAGACATGTGACATAATACCACACCCGGAAAATTGACAAATCCCAATATGGACTTGATATCATTTTTAACGTGAGCATACAGGCACAAGGTCGTCATGACATATATTATACAATAAAGCGTCCTTTGGGGACAGTAGCAATAAATATCACAAGCCAGACAAGGATCAAATCAGTGAAATCAAATATTGAAAACAAAATATTACATGAAAAATCAAAAAGATGGTAACATGTTTAAAATATAATAGGATAATATTTCCATCTAAATCATTTTAATTCCTTTTAATGTTGGTTTTAGTACAAAGGCCAGACAGAGTAGGCGTATAATTGGAGATTGTCAAGTGTTTCATAAGAACAGATATAAATATTTATATACTGAATCGAGTCACGAATAAAGCAACAGAAAAGAATACACATTTCATGTGGATGTTTATATTATTATAATTAATATTAATTAAACAAATAATTTCTAGACCAATAGTGCTGATGAGCTGTTATTAAAATTTCCTAAACAGCAATCAACTCTTGCTAAATTGTACAAAACATTTTTATTTCCTTGTTGCTGAAGTTTTAAAGTCGGATAAATTTAGACACACTTTGTCCATAATAACCTTAACGTCTTATATAATTACTCCTGTCTGATATTATTGTATCAAAGACACAAATGTATTATAATAAAATGAACCATGCCGTTAATTTCATAATTTGCTCCACAGCCTTCAGTATGTATCTCCAGTAAATAAGCTGAAATTCTAATGCTCGGTAAGTAAACTTTGAGTAAATACACCCTGATACCTTTCATACTTAACATTAATCGTTCAATATTATATAAAAATGTATATTTATAACACCGTTGAGGTTAGGGGTGGTAGGTGGGAAACAAGGATTTTTTCATGACCTTCCAAGGCACAAAGAATTGCTCCAACCCCAGGAACCGTCGAGGGGGATTTGTATAATTTGTTAAAAATCGAAATAAAATAACTAATTTTAACGTAAGAAATGCCACTTTTGTTTTACCGTCAGCTTCAATATTCTAATAATTACACAATAAGTTACCATTAATGTCTAAGGGGCGTATTAACTTGAGATTGGATTAATTTTGGTAGGAATGTATAAATCTTTCTTTTTTTAGATATCTAACAGTCAAACGTAATAGCTAATCTTCTGAATGAAGGAACACATATTTACCATTATATGAATTTTTACTAAAGTTAAGAAATAATAATGCAGGAAACACTTCATAGGGAATTAACTTAAGTTGCTTTGTGTATTAAGTCGAATGAAACTTACAGGAGTTACGGAGAACGCAATCCTCTGAGATCTTCGTAATATAATTAATGTAATGCACATCTTGCTTTATTATTGAAAACAATCATGTAATTTTGTCATTGAGTATGGAAATGCATTTCCACTAATTTTCCATATAGCTTTATTGTTATTATTTAATGAATTATTTGTTTACAAATTGTTATGTAAAGCATGTTTGTTTTATTATTGCAAGAGAAAAACTAGGAGTTAGAGTGAATAATTCAAGGAGCGGTTTTTAAGAATGGATTCATAACAGTTATTTTCCCCCATTTTCCTGATTTCACAGGCACGATTTGCTCCGTGGCAAATGATTTGTGTCACTGCCAATACCATTGCAAACTGTGATTGAAAAAAAGATTTTTTTTGTTGTATTGGTTGTATTGGGGTTTACCGTCGCTGCGATAGTATTTCAATCATATAGCGACGTCCAGCTAATTGCAGGTGGAGGAAGACCCCGAGTACACAGAGGTACCCGGGTAGAACCACCGACCTACCGTAAGCCAGATATGAAAATATGAATAAAAACTGATAAAATTAGGAGAAAATCCGAATATTGAAGAATAAAAAAAGAACAAGAAATGAATCAGGTTGTGTTATCAGTCTGCACCCTATCTAAAATATTTGGGGGAATCGGAATAATTCCTTTACTTCTTAAATAAATAAATACTTCTCAATAAAACAATATGAGACGATATTCTTATATATTTGCATTATTTCTTTCACACATCTACCGTTCATATTAAACATAGAACATTTGCTAATGTTTCGATTTGGTGCAAAAGTTCTAATGTAATAGATAAAATTCGTGTATTGAACTGCAATTAATATGTTCAGGCAGGTGTATGTAAATACTAGCATTAAAAATATCACAAAGACGCTTGTATTCCTTTACTGAGCTATATGGGATTCTGTGAAACTGTGATATGACTGGCAATATTAAAAACTAAACGTTTTAAGGACAGCAAGAATAGAAAGAAACAAAACGTATGCCCGAAATGTACCTTCGTGTAATTCCAATGCAGCCACTGGGAATATGCAAGACGTATACAGTTTATCGACTTGACTTGACTATGTGAGTTTACCGTCGCTTCAACAGTATTTCAGTCATATAGCGACGTCCAGCTAATTACAGGTGGAGGAAGACCCCGAATGCACGGAGGCATCCGGGTAGAACCATCGACCTACCGCAAGCCAGCTGGAAGGCTTCCTCACATGAAAATCCAAATGACCCTGCCGGGAGTCGAACCCACGCGTAACAAGTTATCGAACGATGGGATTGTATTACTATACTGAATGAATGTAAGATTGAAATGTTACAATTTAGCGTGTATTTTAAGCGCGACGTAAATAAAAAAGCGTGATGATTAAGAGATATATTGTAGATAAAAGCAATATATATATATTAACCGTATTGTAATTATCAGTTTTGCAACGGTCTGGCAAACAAGTGCGTATATATCGCCAGTTTAAATGACATGCGGTTATATATACAACCATCAATGAAAAGGATTTTTATATTTTTAATCAAGACTATCATATTACAATTCATCGCTAACTGGTGACTCCACAAAACATGTAAGTTTCCCTTTAACAGCTCGTTATACTGTGTGTGCCGGATTGTTAAAGTCTTAGTCAGACATAAAGCTTCTAATTTCATATTTTGTGAAATTGCTAGAGTAACTTACAGCCAAATTCTAGAAAATTCTTCTTAGTTTTTATTTCCGTAAGGTGTATCGGTTAAAAAAAAATGAAGCTTGTTTTGCTTTGAATATCGGAATTATATTTTAGCGCTACTATTGAATGTGAAGGTGAATATATGAAAAAGATTGTAGAAAAAAACAACAAGAATATGAATATCCATATGTATACGGTATAATCATGAGTTATAACAATTTTTGATTTAACCCTTTCCCTCATATAGACTCATTTTGACGCACTCAGTAGGTACCACATAAATTCCTGATCTGCAGAAAACCACAGTTAAACCAGACCAAATTTAATTACAAAATCCTCATTTCCAGACCACTGAGGAGCCGCGAACATCATAAAACCTGATCAGCGAGTAACTCGCAGGCTGATCTGGTTTTATGCTGTTCGCATAGGTCTTTTCATGGTGTCCTCTATGGGGGAAAGGGTTAATGGTCTAACAAACATTATTAACAACACCGGCACACACATTAAATTTCTATATGGTTATTACAATTGGTTATCATCGTAAAATTCAAGATGTCAGCCATGTGGACGGAAATATCTAAGGTGCTTAAATGTAAGGAATTCTTCCTCTACAGCGTACAAAAATAAGCTGCCTTTAACATATTAGGAGTGCGAATATATTGATCTCAAAGCTCGGAATGGTTATGACATAATCTAATTTAATACTAAAAGATATAAATCTACATCAAAGTCAACAATAACTAGGAAACTTGTGGTATGACGAGCGTTTTGTTATGTAATGTCATCATTTATTTGCCGTTCATAAGATCTAATTGTTCAAGGCTGCAGTCAGAGAATCTTATAATTTCGACTCATCTTATTAATATTTATAGATTAAATGTATCGATTTGCCTTCACTTTGGAGAAGCCAACAATAACGTAGTCTTGGGAGTATAACAAAATAAAGCGGTGCCCACGAAACTTCAGAACTATTTTGAAAAAGAAAAATATAATTTAATTTAAAAAATATAATTTCGTTGGTGATGAGGAGTAGAAGAAAGATGTAAATGATGATGGTGCATATGCTTAACTTCCTAACTAATATATTTCAGTCATTTTGGAATTATGCCTACACGGGATAGACATAAGGTTGTCTATTGCGAGTTGATTTTGTTGACGTGTGGCCTGATTTTGCACCCAAATGCACCATACTGATACGAGGTCTACTACTCTTATGCAGAGCGCAAAGCCAGTAAAACATATCAGTACCATTTTAAAACGACTATGGTATGTCGCAGCCTGTAAAAGAACCCATCCCTACACAGAACGAATTCCCGGTTCTTAACACTTCGAAAGGTAAAAAATTAGATTATTTACAAAAGAGGATGGAGAGGTTCAAGCAAACCATCTGTATATCTATCTACTTTTGTCTTGATATCTTATGATCATGCATCAATTAACCACATCATTTCGTCTCGGAAGTCAAATAAGATTAATTTCAAGTAGCTAATATATTTTTTTCGAAGACATATTTTAAGATCATTAATTCAAACGTAAATACTTTGTAACCTTAAAACAACATTACTTTATTAAGGTAGCTCTGCGATGTTATCTTAATTCGTCGCTTTTATTCTCAAGACCTAAGCAAAGATCATGCTGGTAATGGGATAAACCAACCGAAAAATCACATTGTAGACATTGTCATTAATATGGTATAAAAATCTAGAAGTAAAACAAGTTATACTCTGTAGAATTTTCTCATATAAATGCTATATTATGAAACTGTTATACATTTTTACTTTTTTTTGTTCGTATATTTCTTGACCTAATGTCTCCTACGTTACACTGTGGATCCTTGTCCATTTTGAAAGCATCTTTTCTTTTATATTAAAACAATCTAAATTACACATGTTGGTCATTATTGGAAGAGCAAAAGCGTTATTTTGAAAAACATGTAAGAAAGAGGCCAAGTTATAAACACAAAAATGTCATGAATAAAATAGGAAAAATAATACTAGTAATAGATGTGATTTTTGCACATAATGAAAAAAATTATTCCATTTACGAGAGTTTCCTGTCCGCTGCATGCACCAAAGGAAAGGTAGATCAAATTACACAAAGGTCATTATCATATTTGCCTGTTCGGGCTTATTCTTTTTTTGGGAGACGTTGTCTTTATAACGGAGCAATATGATGTTCAATAGCTAATACGAGTATATGCAATATCACATGATGTTTTGTAAAACAACAAAATGCAAAGTTACACTACAGATGACGTTTAATGCATATCATTACATTCTATATCTTAGTACAGCTACCGAGATATCATGTCAATATTGTAATGAAGATAGGTTCTGATAAGAAAGGTTGATATATATGATATAATCACTGGCTGAGAGAAAGAGAAGTCACGCCATAAGAATCATGGAAAAGAAAAAAATAGAAATCACAGTCTATACATCCTGGGGAAGTCATAACTTGACTGAGATAAAAAAAAAATCACAACCTATAAATCCTGACAGAGAGAAAAGAATTCACAACCACAAATCCTGACTGAGAGAAAGAGAAATCACAACCTAATTATCATGGAAAAGAAAAGAGAAGTCGCAACCTACAAATTCTGGAGAAGTGAAAGATAAATTACCACTTACAAATCCTGACTGAGAGAAAGAGAATTCAAAACCTATGAATCATGGAAAAGAAAAAGAGAAATCGTAACCTAAATCACAACTTACAAATCCTGCCTAAGAATGGGAAAAATCACAACCAACACGTCTTTAAAATAAAAGATGAGTAAATCATAAAAAGATTGAATGTGTTGCTTAATAGCATTTCAATTTGATTTTTTTTTTCATTATTAGAAAATTAAAAAAAGAACATTTTGTGGATGGGTTCTAAAAATAGGAACAGCATATTAAATCACCAAGTACAAATGAATTGGAAAACATTTGTTATAACCCCAGCGTTTTTGAGGAATATAATGTAACAGCGTTAGCTTTGTTTCAATCGACAGATATACTGGCCCATAAATTCCGTATCTGCTTTTAATTTTGCGTGGGTCTAGACATTAATTC
Source organism: Solen grandis (assembly GCA_021229015.1). Classification (NCBI taxonomy): domain Eukaryota; kingdom Metazoa; phylum Mollusca; class Bivalvia; order Adapedonta; family Solenidae; genus Solen; species Solen grandis. The sequence goes on along the minus strand of CM037781.1, from coordinate 71,982,161 downwards.
TGGAACACGCGACAACTGTTCCACTCTTATACAAAACATCTCGTGATATGCAGCACGATTTTCCTGCTCAACGAACACAAAATGTTTTAAATCTAAGATCTTTGGCATTTTTGTAAGGGTTCTTTGGAAGAATGAATAATTAATCCAAATTGTTCAGTTAAGTCTTTTTGAAACTGACTTCTGTCAGTCACATGCATTGTTTTGTATTGTCTGCATTATGTATTCTTGGTGTATTATGTCATCTACATATACCATGAGCCTATAAATCATTTTATACTTAAATTACTATTTTCACCTTTGTGAAAATACAGTTGAATAATAAAAGTAAAAGTAATAAATGCTCTTGGTATTTTCTCCGCTTTGTTTTATTATGCAATATCGGTTATGGATGCTGCATAGCAGGATGGCAGCAAATATTTAAGTCGTTTCCCAGTGGTAAGATCTTCCATGTACAACATGTACATGTACTCGTATTTTGTCAGTTTCACATTTGAAAACATTAAATGATTTCAGTGTTAGATCGTTTCTTACTTCACGGGTGATTTTAAATGTTAATTACGAACATCACTATTCTATGTAAGAATGCACCTTTTTTCATAATATTTCACTATGGGTGCAAAATCAATAAAGCTTATATAGCTATGTGGTCAAAAATTATAGTACATGGATCATTTTGTTAAGAATGACAAACGAACTAATGTAGAACAACAGTTGATACCTTGTCATAAACAGGTTATGTTTGTTGAAGATCTTGACATGTGTTACTGTAGAGACCTCGTGATCTCAAAAGATATATTCATGAATTCAATAACTAATTAGTTGTTTCACGTTGTTTCCGGAAAATATATTGGGAACTGAATAATAACTGATGCCAGAAAGAGAAACCTCCCATCTCTATTTCACAAATATAAACACCAGTTGACAACTTGCAATATACACTTATGTGGCAGTTGTAGACCTTGACGTGTTTCTTCAAGGTTTCCATCACATCTCTGTCTAAGGACATGCATGCAATAAATAATTAATTAGTTGTTTGCCGTTTTCCCTGGACAAAAATATTTTTAAGTAATTAGTAACTAACGCTTTAAAGAGAAACTCTCTCTATTTTAAACAAAACTTCATATATCGCCAGTAGCATGAAGTGTTCTCGTGTTATTTGTCTAAATGTACATGTCGATGGTGCTTCTCCTTCTTAAATTATTAGAAACATCTGCATTTATATATAATACATATTACATTTGTATAAATGATTTCACTAAGTTGTGTTTCTTTCTTCTGATCTCTTCTGAATCTTCTTCTTCAAGTACCTTTGCGTTGTTGAGATTTTATCCTTTAAGACTTTATCTTTCATATTGGCTCCCTTGATATTCTGAAACGGTCCCTCGATTGTCTTCAGACGAACGGATGTTTTGCGATGCGAATGTTAAAAGGCGCCGGAGTCCTGCTGCCGAACTCTTCTGATCCAGTAGCTTTGCTAAATGATTATTAAACGTTCCCAAACATGCATCATTTCCTACTTTGCATACATTATGTCATCATGGTTCTTTACGGTTGCTAAATATTCTATCAAAATCCAAAATAAATATTTGATTGACACTCCCTAATTCATACTACGTCCTAACCGAGGTTGATAAAAAAAAAGATCACAGTCTAAAGCGCCGTCCGCGTTTTAAGTAAGTTTTCCTTATTCCTATATCAAAGTCAGCTTTATCAAGGCTTTTGTCGGTATTAGACCCCTAGAAAAAAGTTGTCTTTTCAAGTAAGGAAAGGGGGTTTCAGGGGTCAAATTCTTTAATTATAAGAAAGTAATTTCCTTTGAGGAAAAAATCAAGCGTTTGATATTTTAACAAAATGCTTTTTTATCTATCCTTGTCTCGGATTATGAACCTTTACATAGACAATGAAGCAGTATTGCGGCTGACATAGGTACATGTATACGTAATTTGTTATAAAATTCATACATATGTTAGTCTCCCGATAGGAATTAAATATATGTAAAAAAAAAACTCAAGCAATTTATGATTGTGTTAACCGTCAGTGAGTCCGTATTTAGTCAAAAAGCGAAGTCCATTGTATTAGATAGTGCGAGAGATTCCAAGTATGGAAGAATTGACGTCTTTCTAATGTTATCATAGATAATATGTAAAAAAAATACAGGAAAAAAGCACCACTAGTTCTGAGCAAAGACCTTTACGTTGATGTCACTGTGACGTTACTGAATGCGTCACCTCGGTTCGCTTTCTTTCAAGTACCAATTTAAATTTAAAGTAAATTAGTTAGATGTGTTGATTTTCATAGAAAATTATAAAATATACGAGAAGCAACATGATATAACAAACTAGTATCTCCTACGTAATGCTTATCTTTTATCTATATATACATACTGTCTTGCGATAGTGAAACATTGTTTTATACTTTGTCATTGACACCACCAAGATCAAATGTATTCTAAATCATAGCGGTCCTCAGTATTTTTTTTTCAGTATTGTTATAAACACCTATATCTTTGAAAGGTAAAAACCGCAATACAACTAGAAATGCAGAGTTTTGTTGCGGGGGCACTCATTTTGTAGGACAAATAAATGATGTATTGTGGCGTTGTTATGACATTGACGTCATTTCTTGTAGGTTTATCTACTTTATACAACAAATAAAACCCTGACAATAACATAACTTTTTTAGATCATTAATATAATATTTGCAATGTATGATTAGTATTACTCGATGAAATACGCAGTGTTTGTCTTTTATAGCATTGTCAACACATACAGATGCGTTATTTGAAAGCAAAACATGTAATTCATCATATTCAATTAAATTAAAAGAAATGGTAACTTTTTAAATCAGGCAAAACAAGTTTCTTCATCATAACTTACTTTACGGTAATAGGACAATAATTCTGCATGATTGCATAAGGACATAACTGTGTGCAAATTGCATGATGTTTAACATGCTGATATAATCCGAAAAGAGATTATTGTGTTTTATAGACTCATAAAGCATGAAGTGAGCCGCGTCCAGGAGCTTTTAAATGCCGGATATGAAATGAGATGACTCTGTATCGACGATTTAATAGCGTATTACTAGAATTTATTAATAATGTAGGCGACGCTACAAGAACGAAAGGTCAAAGAGTTGTTATAGATGTCATTGTATTGATAACTTGCATGTATTAACAGTACAGTAGCTCAGTCGGTAGACGATTATGCGCCCAGAAAACGAAAGGGATTGATTCCTGTTTCATTTGCACATTTGTCAAACTGATACAACTGGCGCCCAACGTATGACCATGTGGTGCTAGGATTTTGTAATGACACACCTTTTCATGGATAAGTAGTTCAATGATTCGAACACCGGTCTTACCACCTTTTTTATTTATTTGTTTGTTGTTGTTTGTTGATGTCGTTATGTTTGTTGTTTGTTTGTTGTTGTTTGTTGATGTTGTTGTGTTTGTTTTTGTGTTTGTTGTTTGTTGTAGTTGTTGTTTAGTTTCAGTTACAACACACGCGATGATCCCTGCATTTCACATGCCATGTTCCTTGTCAGTCCTCGGAAATTGATTTTTTATACGGCCCATTACTCTTGGACATCTGAGACGACATTAAATATTGAAGGGGAGAAAGTCATAGTATAAATTAACAGATAGTATAAAAGTAAGTAGTTGACGTATTATTTCTTAAATTGCAAAATGTCAAAGTCTAGTAAATAGTAAATAAGGCATTGCACATTGGCAGGAGAAAGAACAACTACCAACCTGACAAATTTAAAATAGAGTTTGAGAATTGTGTAATTCACTGAAAGAAACTGCATCATGAATTATTACTGACCAAACAAAGATTCCAAGCACAAACAGAATAATAGCTATTTCATAGTTCTTCTTACCAAGGAAATTTATTATTTTACTGAAAATATTTCCGAACATTGAACTCATCTTTCAATAATCATTTTTATGCATTATCTGAAAATACATTTGCTACTTTTGAATGTGTCTTTTCTCCAAACGTGGGCGATTCGTTTATATCTATACACGTGCAATAGTGTTCCATCAAATCTGTTGCCCTTCCATATCTATTTTAGAGTAAAATAGAGGAAGCGACGTCTATTTGCATCTTTTACCGAATTGAAAAATACAAAAATAGAGATAAAATGAATATTTGAAAAAAAAGAGAAAACGTTATTCTCGAGAAAATAAGCAAACTGTTTTAGCAAAATCTTCCGACATCGTTTATATTCATGTAATAAACAAAGAGTAATGGGACGGTTTCAATAGTATGCTAACATCAACGTAAGACGAAAAGGTGTCGCTGAACGAACCATATCTAAATAACAAGTTGTTCCAGGGAACATTACGGTCATCCCTTGTCACAACACGGCCTCTGTATTTGTCGCATACTCAATCCATCCATGTTGCTTCTGTCTCAATAATACAATGTCATGTTTATAACAAGTAATAGAAGAATATCCTGTGCCCAACGAAGAAGAACACAACGCCATGTAAGGACCTTTTGAAACGTTTATAGCGTATGCTACTTTACAGAAGTGTACCTAGAGATTCATGCTGCGGAGCTGTTGAATCGATTACTTACAATCAGAGCAAGTATGACACTTCAAGTGAGTAAACAGAAAAAATGAATTAGTGTAATACAGTCAATGCATTCTAATATATTTCTTCAACGATGCGTCATTTATTCTAATTTTATTTCACATCGATTTTCCTTAAATAAATGTTATGGTATCAAATCTCAAACTGAAGGCTGTTAAAACGTCAATAATCTGTACAAGCGGAGGTATGGTGCTGATTTCTAAATAATGATAGCATCAGGATTTGTAATTGCACAATAGAATTGTATGGTACACTTTGCTTGTATGTCTTTATATCTGGACTTTTTATATTGTGTTGTTTACAACGCAAAACATTAGGACCGATCGTGGGAATCTGAATACCGGATATCAAAATTCATTGCCCACTAGCAAGCAAACAATACGTGCACCTGTTTGCTCGTACCATCGTTGTGTATACAATAGATACATATGCTTGCATGATGAGCTCTAGTGTAGGCGAGTGACATTTTTTACATATCTTAAACGAAGACAATGCAATATTATCTTCTTTCTTATCAAAATAGAGCTTTGCCGGTGTCAATTTAAGCCATTTCCTAAAATAATAAATGTGGTTTTGTCAAACAATATGCTTTGATTACACAGCATATGACGATTGAGTTACCTTATATTGCATTAGAATTACATTGTATTAGAAGATTGAGTTGCATTACATTGTATTAGAAGGTTGATTTGTATTACAATGTATCAAAAGTTTGAGTTGCACTACAATGTCTTAGAGGGTTAAGTTGCATTACAATGTATTAGAAGATTGAGTGGCATTACATTGTATAAGAAGATTGAGTCCTGATCAAAAGATATCATATTGATAATTCAAAGCAATGATTTAATATAGATGTATGCTAATAACTAAACCGATTGAATATGAACAGTGTACGTCTAAATATGATTTGCATGTCTCACAAAAAGAAAGAACAAACTACAAATTCCTGAACAAATAGAAGGGAAATCGCAACCAACGAAATACAAATATGTACATGTACGACTAGTAGAAGGATAATACCAATATACAAATCATCAGACAAAAGAAGAAGGAAATCAGAACCTACATATACAGAGCAAGAAAAAGGGAAATCCTAACACATAATAACGCAAACACCCTCAAACTTAAGGAAAAGTAGATTACAACAAGATTTACCGACCAGATGAATAATTGTAATACTGCGTTATTTGAATTCCAGTTTATATGTAATTGGTTTTAGAACGCGAAAACTAAGAAGAAGGAAAAACAGACATACAACAAACATATTGTGATTTGTTCCTAAAATAGATAAGTAAACCTTCTTACCAAATAAACTATCACTGCATCAAGTATGAAAATCGCAATGAAAAGCATTTGTAAATAATCTAGCGCTTGTAAATAAGGCAATGTGAAATCATTTCAGTTTACTGATAAACTGGCGGCCCATAAATCCCGTATCTGCATAACATCTGCATTTTGCGTGGGTCTAGACAAAGATTCTGAAACGCGCAAAAGTTTTTCCATTCTAAAACAAAACATCTCGTGAAATGCAACTAGTTTTTTCTTGTTTAGCATACAAACATGTTCTAAATCTTAGACCTATGGCTATGATTTATAATGATTGAATAATTAGTGAATAATAATTATAATAATAATAGCTGAAACTCTTTGAATTACGTCCAGACACAGACACTGGCTTATACCAGACCCATGCGTTATTTTGTATTGTCTGTAGTTTAGGACTGTTGCTAGATTACGTCACCTAAATGTATCATAAACT
>CM037781.1:71925699-71975699 GCA_021229015.1 Solen grandis | reverse complement strand
TTTAAGTTTAATAGAAAAGAGATTGCCACGGTGAGATTTTGTGGGGTTTATATTCAAGCAGAAATAATTAAACGATTTGTACTTATTGATTACACATCAGGTCTCATTTAGTCTGAGTTTAATTATTTTCCGTCCCAGTTCTAAATAAATCTTAAAATCAGTTTCAGTGCGCGGCAAGATCGTGTCCGTGCTTTGCAAGGCGCGCTTTGGAGTTTCCTGAACTGGTTGCATTTCATCACATTTTTAAGCTTTAAATAGTCATCAAATCGAAAACCCTTTAGAGCAGTTACTAGTTTATCCCAATTATGTTAGCATTGCTCTTTGTAACATACTAAAAATGTATCCATCTGAGTTACTTTTGATTTAAAGTTGACCACAGACAGTCAGTTTTGAAAGGTTTCATTTACATGTGGTTTGGTTTTTTTCGCCATCATGTCGCATTAGAATTTATCTTCCGGATGGAAAGGGGGCATAACCATGTAGCCCTCTTACTATAAAAATAAAACAAATAGGAAAATAAAATCAAAGGACTGAAAGTCCTAATGTTCCGTTATGCATAAACTGAAACAGTAAAGGAGAAAGTGTGGCTTGTAATATGGTACCATTTTATTGATTTCTCTCATCAAATGGATCTTGTAGCTGTGAGGGCCGAACGACATATTCGCATTAGATTAACAAAGTGCACATTTCATGCCATAAGTGCCTGAACTTCACTGACTTACGTCACACAATTTCATTCATAGTATTTTCATTGATACGCAAACAGGTGCACGTATATCTTGTCCGCTAGAGGGCATTGGATTTGGATATCCGGTATTTTCATTGATACGCAAACAGGTGCGTGTATATCTTGTCCGCTAGAGGGCATTGGATTTGGATATCCGGTATTTTCATTGATACGCAAACAGGTGCGTGTATATCTTGTCCGCTAGAGGGCATTGGATTTGGATATCCGGTATTGTCATTGTAAACAACGCATCATAAAAAGTAAACGAACTCCAAGACCTCCAAGTTCCAGTGGAATAGCTGTGTAATAAGTTGAAGGTCCGACGAGGCAATTATGTATAGTCATATTGTGAATGACATTTTCCGAACAAGTCTACTTGGCCAAACCGTTTTGATATCAGTGAATGATCGTCTACCTGCCTGATACTTCATCATTAGAGCTAAATTTGAAGGATACAAATTATGGGGTACGGACAAAAGCCCACTAGGACAAAAGCCCACTAGGACATAAGCCCATAGGACAAAAGCCCATAGGACAAAACCCCACACCTATTTTTGACAAGGGGGACAAAAGCCCACTTTTTTTTTTTTTTTTTGTAAACTTAATTATGGGAAGAAAAAAAGGGATATAAGAATATTAATATAAAGAACTTCTTAACACAATTAAATACAATTATTAAGGAGTTCACACCTAATCTCTTTAAAGTCTTCATATATCACACCTCTATTCTTTAATCTTGTTGCCCATAGGACATTTTTTTTTTGTAAACTTAATTATGGGAAGAAAAAAAGGGATATAAGAATATTAATATAAAGAACTTCTTAACACAATTAAATACAATTATTAAGGAGTTCACACCTAATCTCTTTAAAGTCTTCATATATCACACCTCTATTCTTTAATCTTGTTGTCTTTGCCTTGTTTGTTTTATTTTGTTGTGCAATTTCGATAATGATGTAGTAATTATTTGTAATTATTGCATATTTGTTTTACAATTGATCATTTAAGAAGGTTGCAGCATCAAAGTATGTATGCAGCCAAACTGAGGCAAACTTTGTTCAGTTTGTATTACTCATGTATCAAGTGTTTTATATATATTCTACCAAAATTATGACCTCTTTATTCAATTTTGTAACTTGAAGTAATGGAGATTATTAAGAATAGGAAAGGTGGTGTAAAGCTCTGTTTTGAGGGATTTATGTATACGAAGAAGTATGTTGGTGCAACTACAATGCGATGGGAATGCTCACAGAGACGTGCATACACATGCTCTGGAGCAGCGGTCACTGATTTAGAGGTAAGTTATCATAATTGTCTTCATCCTTTTCCACTAATCACCTATTCTCACGAGATAAGCCCAACTTATTCTGACCAAATGTAAAAAATTAAACCTGGACAAAACTAATATTTCATAATAAAAGTTGAAAAAACAACCATATTTTTTAGACATTTGTTACCATAGTTTGAATCACTTTTTTAAAACTTCAAAAAGGCAAACTTGCCTCATCTAACACATGGTTCATGGATGGGACCCATGATTCAGCACCTGGGATTTTCCAGCAGATTTACATAATCCGTGCCCCTCTTGGAGAGAGTGCAGTGACATGTGTGTATGCCCTTCTGTCTGGAAAAACCAGGAAGTTTATGAGGAGTTGTTCAGTGCAATTCAGGTTAAGGCCCAGAATCTTGGATTTGATGTTGATCCTCTGCACATTGTAACGGACTTTGAGCAGGCATCGATTCGTGCTGTGAGAGCCATCTTCGGTGAACATGTAACTCATCGTGGATGTTTCTATCACCTAACTCAGAGTACGTGGAGGAAGATTCAAGATCTATCACTTGTGGACCGGTACAGGAGTGACGATGACGTGAAGCTCTTCTGTGGCATGGTTGACGGCTTGGCATTCCTGCCAGTTGAAGATGTTTGTGACGGTATGGACTACCTGAAGGACAACACACTGGAAGGTTGTGAATTGTTGGTAGACTACTTCGACAAAACCTATGTCACTGGAACATACAGAAGAATACAACCAGTTCGCGCAGAGGGGGATGACAACATTGTGCCAGTGAGAGTCCGCAGGATCCCACCTTTGTTTGCTGCATCACTGTGGAATGTTCATCAAACTACATTAGATGGCGAGGCTCGTACAAACAACATCTGCGAGGCATGGAACCGAAAGTTCCAAAGCCTCATTGGTCACAGTCACCCATCAGTATGGACTGCCATAGATGCCTTCAGGAAGGATCAAGCTGAAGTTGAGCTACAGTTTTATCTGAATACCCAAGGTCAGCCACCAAAGAAGAGAGTGAAAACTGTGACAAAGAATTTGCAGGAACGTCTTCGCAACCTGTGCTTAGACTATGTTGAACAGAAGATCTTACAGTTTTGGTTAAATTAATTTTGATTGTGATTGCAGATCCTGACAGAAATGTAAATGAACTCTTACAATTGTAAGTAAATTTAAATTCAGACTTGCAATGTATTTATTATTGTAATGTTATGACTTGTATGATAAGATTAAGTACAAGTGCTCTTAAAATGTAAATGAACTCTAACAACCATTGTATATGCTGGATTAATTAATGAAATTTTTCTGTTATAGTAGCTGAATTATTTGGTTATATTAACAGCGTGTGCTCCATTACCATGTGCAAAACAATGTGCCTATTAGTGTTAATATTATTGGAATTATTAAATATTTATAATTACACCTGCCTTCAGCATGTGCTCCATTATCATGTGCAAAACTATATATGTGCTCATTAGTGTTAATACTACTGGAATTATTAAACATTTATAATTATATCTGCCTTCTTGCATTTCCGTGAGAGAGAGAGAGAGAGAGAGAGAGAGAGAGAGATGATTAATATCTCTAAAAACTTTAAATGTTTAATTATATACTGAATTATTATTAAAAGTGGGCTTATGTCCTAATGGGCTTATGTCCTAGTGGGGTTATGTCCTAGTGGGCTTATGTCCTATGGGCTTTTGTCCTAGTGGGCTTATGTCCTAGTGGGCTTTTGTCCTACACCCACAAATTATATACTGTAACAGTACTTGCTGCTAAGCTTATGATTTATACTTTGCACCAAAGGACCCGTGATTTTCAATAATTCATATATTTAACCTTTGATCAAGAAATGTATTTAGAATATATAAATCAATTCCTTAGAAAATGTTAAGCTAAGAAAAACAAAGGAATAGAAAAAAACAAAACATCATTTGTTGTAAAATATCACAATTCATAATGGTCTACAACTGATGATATTTATGTACACATACGTATATTGTTATTTTCCCATATCAAACACTGTGACATGTGACATTTGTGGCATTTGCTGAATATATTTAGTTTTATTGTATATTCGTTGTGAAAAAATCTTAAATTTATATTCTCATTTTAAACTGCCATGATACCAACCTCTAGACATCTATAAAATCATGTTAAATTATTTGAAATTGCCTTTTGCTTATGACCTTGAACTTGACCACAAATTGGACATGGATCTTACTAAAATATGCACTATCATGTAAATATCCCTCCACAAAGAATTTATTTATATTTCTCTTATTTCTATCATGAAAATGTATGTGTAATAAGACCCACATATATATATATACTAGTTTCTAAGTTGCCAAAATGACCCCGGCAACAAATTTCAGTCATTTAGGAAGACGGCTTCAGAACGATATCAACTTGAGGACAACTTACAGTACCGCCATTGTCAAGTCTTGCGCATATTGTTTACTGCCTTTCGCTGCTGTTTCAAATGATAAACATGGTTTTATTTCTTTTTCATACGCAAGGTATATGAGCAGAACATTTTCAGCCGACTATCATGTCTCATTACGTGACTAATTACTTTAACCTGGGCTGGGTGTTATATTAAATACATATATATATATATCTTTACTTCTTTTCATTTACACTTTTGTTGTCTATCGCAGTATAAAATATTACATGTATCTTATTTTTCTGAGCGCCGAGCAAGGGTGTGACGCTACCGGGGAGGTTATGCAATCTCCATGCTACAAGGTAGAATTTCTGTTCTACTAGTATTCTGTTCTGACTACCCGGCCACGGAACAAGTACACATTTATTCACTACATTATTATTATTAGTCAAATATAAGCGTGATCAGACCTGGTCTCGAGCGCGCAACAGTGAAATGCTTAGTTATACTAAGTCATCGATGGAAAGTTCTAACAATTCGAACACGGTCCCCGTGAATATGAATAGCCTGGGTACAGAGGATGGTCAAAGGAGTGCTCTCTTAATGTTTGTAACGTGGCCTGGGTAGTTTTATGTAGGAAATTATTCATGTTTAATTCGATATTGCACACTTTTTAGTGGGCGGAGTTTCCAATAACTGATGTAAAACCGTGCATTTATCAAGATAACCGCACAGTAATGGCTGACCATGCAGTTATTTTGTCAGATGTACAGGATTACCAAACATATGGGAAATCATTCAGAGTTCGTGAGTATGTGTTTGCTGTCACTAAAAGCACATCACAGACACTAGTGATGTTTTCCCAGGTGTTTGAAACTGGTATGGTCACACTGAATTAGAGGCATTTTAAGAATATGGATGAGAATCTATCAATGGCGAGTTAACTTGTGATTAGGAAAGATTTTCTGCAATGTCGTTTACGTGAAACCTAACAACTATGACAGATTATTAGAAATATTTCAGTAAGTCCTTCTTTATTCAAAAGAACAAGTCTGCCTATCTGTACGGAATGCACCTAAATGTGAAGGTTTGTTTTGAAAGAGTAATTTGATTGGTTAAGAGGAATTTTCCTTTCACTGATTGGTCATTTCCATGAGGGTAACCCAAAGCGCTCAAAATTTGCGCTTATCTGCATAAAAAAGTCACAAGACCGTAGTACCGTCTCCTTTCCTATATTTCCCATGTTACAAGACATACATTGCACTGGCTTCACTCATGGTCTTTATTTACCCATAGACATATTCACATTCGCCCACATACATTCGTGCGCATGCGCGCACTCATGTATAATATGCAGGTTAATCAATCTCAGCCCGCGAACCCATGCAATTTATATTACGTGTACCCGATATACGTATTTAAAGAAGACGTACATTTACTTCTTGATTAACAATGTTTTCAATACTCCACGATTAGATTTCAAACAACACCCCGTATCAATCGTATCAAATACGATTGTCAAAACAATGTTTTCCTGTATGAACAAGTAATACAATTAAATTGATATCACTGAACAAATGTACGTTTAAACAATATTTAATCTAAAAACGCATTCGATTCGAAACTAGATGCGAAACACCACACATGAGAAGTTATATATTACTTAGCATGTGCAATAAAGCATAGGATTAAATTTATTTTACAATGGTTTCGAAAGAGTGAAAATAATTAAATCCAAATAGTAAAAATCATATATGTCATATTATATAGAACTCCGGTTCCTCCTACAGTAGGGAACACCCGAATTTTCTGTCAAATAAATCAAATTAAACACTTTCAACATTCTAGTGTGTATATATATAGAGAGAGAGGGGGCATCAACAGAGATGGCATTTCAAGCTTTTACAAATGAATATTTCTCTCGATTTTCTGCAAAGGATAAAAAGCCCTCTGATATATATTAGACATTAAGCACTTTAACTTGCGATTTTCTCAAAACTCAGTTCTTTTATCTTTGCCTTTATTGAATCAATATACAAAACTGACTTTACATGGGGAATAAGACAAGTTTATTTTCTTTGACGCTACAATCAATATCAAGAAAAGACACACAAGAACCGCCTATGTGATGATTTAGGTGACAGCAGTGCAGTTCTCTTATGCAAAAGTGTGAATACGGGGGAAAATTATAGAATTGCCAGCCTAATGTCTCGGAGAGCATATTACAGAAGATCTCTTCTTCTTCGAAACTGCTTTTATGTGCGTTGATTTTGCAGGACTATATTTATGCTATTGTGCTGCGCAAATCAAGACTGCGTATTTTTGACTACATTTCATTTTCAGACCTGCAATGTTTTTACCGTGATGGCATATTAAGCTATATTGCAATGCAGATAATGTTCTGCTAAGATCAGTGTATCTTTTGACACACAGCCGACTGTAAGTAATTGTCTATAAACAACAACAACTGCAGCAGCAGCATCAGCGACAACAAGATTTTGACCACTCTGGCATCCAGTAACGGAATACCCTCTAACGGTCGGAGTTCGAACGACATTCGTGGCGAATCTCGGAATATTTACCTTTATGGTATCCCCTTGTCTACGGGCCAAATCTCCCTACATAGTTGTCTTGGGCATCTCCAGTGGAAGATTTTAATACTAACATTTATAAAATTTCCAACCCATTAAATGCTTTCATATATTAATAACATAAAATTGCATTTCCCATTGAATATCATGTGAAGTGATACAAGGAAATGTGTTTCTTTCCAAAAATAGGTACCGTTTTAATTATCCTAATAAAATATCGACAAAAGTTGTGTCTTTAACACGGAAAATTAGGAAGAAGATGAGACTAGACACTGTCTTCTAATGCAGCGTGATTATGGATAATATTTTCCCAATAAGTTTTTCCGATATTTGTTTCGAATATAGTAAGCCGAGGCTGTCAAAACATACACGTGTACATTTGAAAGAATAACTGTTGACCGAATTAACTGAACTTGTTGCAATCTGGTACAGAATGTTCGTAATGAATAGACTTCTAACCAGTTTTAGTTATTCGAACTACTATGCTATATTTGTGTATTATTCACAATAGATTTTTTTTTTATTTTATTTTACTGGAAAAGAAAAAAAATAGTATGCAGAAAATGTTACGACTTGCACATAGGCCGATGTATGTGTACATGTACGTGTACGAATTGAATATGATCACTGAGGTTTGTGCTTTGATAATTGATGTTGTCAGCTGACATTTAATGTATTTATATGATATTTAAAGAATAAAAGAATTACTTTATTTAATGATACATGTAACATTATTTCACCGATGTTAGGATAAGAAAAACGACAAAATACGATAATCAACTTTAATCTATCAGTGCTAAAAGAAAGCCCAATAATAAATAGTATTTTTAATACATCTATGTAAATCAATTTAAAACACGGTTTGGTCGAACCACCGATGACTAGAACAAATTGCCGCTCCCCCAGCCCGTTCGATTTACCGAAGTTCGACTGTACTGCCTTGAAAAACTTGATAATTTTAACTCTTTATTAATTTCAAAATTAGATTAAAAAAATATGTTTTTGATTGCACAAATAAAGCAGCCTTTGATTTTACACTTCTCTGTATATAACTACTTGTTAATGATGACGAAGTTATAATTGAACTGATGTAAGTGAATATTATAGGAAGAAATGCTAACATACATACAATAACAAGAAACAATGTGAAAATAATCACCATGAATTCAAAGATATACTCCTTAAGGAAACTAAGGTAATTAGTGTTTGTCTTATAGAAATAGTTAACTTGATTGACAATGAAATTATTTATTGAGTACAAACGCATTCGAAATATGTATCTGATTGTGCTTTATCGTTCGTCCCTCCTGTCTGTATCAGTGTTCCGGAATCTAAATTAGAAATTGATCGAGATATCTCATATGGAATACATCAGAAGCAAATACACACTTGTCACGCTTAATTTCTGATTTGGACTTGTCCTTTTTTCATTTTAGACCGAACCATTTGTTGTTTATTGGGGTGTTCGCTGATTGATTGAATAGCGAACGGTGCAGATGATGACCAGACTGCACGGATGAGGAAGGCTGGTCTTGGTTTGTATTGGTCGCAAATGCAGTCACAAGTTCCAGTAGCATTATAAGGGTTAATTTGAATTCAAATATTCATGAATACATTTGCAATTCGCTGAACAATAATTGCTGATCCAGTAGTCGATTATGTCTGTTATATATTTGATTCTAGCCAACATCTTATCTCACCAATATGTTAAGTGAAAAACTTACGTCCAATAAAATGCCAGTCTTAAAAACAGATGCTAATGGAACTCGTGTCATACACTTTTAAATTATAATTCATGATTGTGCATTGTATGATTCACTTGACCTTAGTGTACTGACTCAGACACTTCTCTCAACGGTTCTGATAGCACGCTCGTATCATTCAGCTCATATCCAAAATATAGGTCCAACAATGGTCGGTCATATAGGAATAAATATTATTTTGTCACTTTTGATGCCACGGAAGGCAACATTTCGTATGTCTGACTGAAGAACTGACAATAACATTGAAATTATAGTTCTATCCGATGAACATAAAACAAATTTTGAAATTCACTTTCCTTTAACGATGCACGGCGTTAGACAACTGTATAGAATTGAATTAAAACCTATACTGTATTTCGATATATATTATACATATTCCTACATGTGTAAGTGCTATAAACCCATCAGATATTTGGGATAGTTTAACTACATAAATGGGAGTTAATCACGAAACACTGTCTCGATATTGGTATCTTCTATAACATTCCTCACGCACAGATTTGCTTATTTACTGGAAGGCATATTTAAAAAGAACATATAAATGCTGAGAAAAACGATGCCATGCCATTTGCATTGCCATATCTTTTGTCCCTGCCTTCTCTGTTGAGGGCATAATTTGGTTTTCTAATCCTATGGGTGCCATTTATAGAGACACCGTCTAAGATTATGAGCCTCGGGAAAGTCTTCCAGATTTTCTCTTAACCATCCTTTACAGTTAAGTTGCTAAAAAGGCACTCAGATGAACTCTATAGTGATCATCATCATCGCCACCATCATCAGTGGAATCATCAGTCATTATTATTTTCTCCTGTGTATTGACAGGCCGGTAACACTGGTTGAGGACTGGTTCGAGAACTCGCATCGAGAACCGGAAGTAGCGGGTTAATGATCGGTCACGTTGAACGTCATGATGAATCAAGGCTTGGTTACCAGCATAAATATTTAGTATTCACAACATTGGTTTTGATGTGACTGGTCGTGGTGTCATGACAAGTGTTAGACGGGATATTGTAAGCTTTTGGCCTCATTATCAGCAATTTTGTCAATGGGGCGTTAAAACAGCCATTCTACAACAGAACTGAAATGAACATAAAATGTTGTATTTTCAGTATCGTACGTCTTATCAGTATGTCTTATCGTCAAGTTTCTGATTTGCTTTTATACATTAATAAACTCTATACGAATGTGATAATAAAAATGGCGTAAGATTTCATATCCAAAAGCCCGAGTGGTGTGCACTACTTACTGAATTGATAGAATTTCAATCATAAATTCAGATGCCGCTTACACAAGTATGTAAATTACTTCACATACTTGACGGTCATATCTGGGCATATTATTAGTTTAAAGCATATTTTACTCTTAAAAGAATTGACTTAGCCAACGGGCTTAAAGCATAAAAGAGTCCTCTTACAACCATACAACATGAACTATAACAAAATGTTGCATCCATCTTGATAAATGATACGTTGACATAAATACATATGCTTGTATTCCACTGTAAATGCATTTGGTTGTTTCTTCTTCTTTTTAACTCTGTAAATTTGGTTTCAAACAGGTGCTTTATACCAAAATTACAATATATTGCTTGTATTTTTCAGGTGAAAATGAATATAGGGTGGCATGAAATCATTATAACATAATGTTAACTTGACATAATGATGAATAACACACGTCGTTAATACGACTTTCTATCTCGTTTGCTGCGTCAAATACCCCAGGACGATACTTACAACGTTCTGAATGACAGCCGTATGTGACATAAGCATCATTTACAGACATCCGAATAAAAATGAGTCCATTAGATATAGACGGATAAATATTTTATTCAAATTAGTAATCTGCAACCCTAGTGGCGGAAGCTTTATATAAAAAGTTAAGAATGTTATAAATTTGACCTTTTTTTTATTGAACGTGTTAGCAATGCTAACACTAAAATAGATTACTTAGGTCCACAACTTGTTAGGTTTTTTCTCAAAATTATCCACATGTGCAAATTTAAAAGATCATCGTATAAGCACACGTTGTGCTTATTTGTTTGTTAGGTTTAACGTTTCACTGTTAGTAATTCAGTCATTTGGAGGCTCTGTCTACTTGAGAAAGATATAGTGCTGCTTTTTATCTTAAAGCCGGCAATACATTGTGAGCTACACACGACAACGTGGCTGATACCAACTCCCAACGACCCGGTGGTGGCCGTGAAATTAATGGATTTATAAACCACTTTAACCATATAGAACCGCTGACGTTTAAAATGTTTTGAGGAGTTTGCGTTCATATCAGTTTTGGTATCACTAATCAAGATAGCATTGTCGTTCTCAGCAATTGCTTCCTCTAAGTTGTCACAAAAGAAGTTTTATAAATCTTTATCTGCGTCAGGAGGTCGACCAAAGCAATCCAACACCTATTTTAATAGAAATATCAGCAAATAAGAATGTCCAGATGTAGGTTAATGGAATTTAGTATGTGTATTATCTTTGACGTGTAAAGTAACATTTCCTGAAAATGTTTCTATCCACTCATAATGGAGCTTTAAAGATCAAGGTATGCATTTGTGCTCGCCAGTGAAATATTCATTAGTATAGATGAATATGATATCTTAATAGGGAAGTTCAGATTTAAAAAAGCTTAGTTCTGGCAAAACATTGCATTCATTATTATTGTTTTCTTTTGGCTTTTGAAATACGTGTCATAACAATACTTTGCGCTTAATGTCTTTTAAGTAAGTTATACGTACAACATAATGGAAGATTTATAATACAACACCGAGTGACATTTCAGCAACAACAAAGGTCATACATAGGTTGATTATATGGGGTTGTAGTAATCATATATAAACGTGAATTAGTTTTGAGTATCAGAGAACATGACTGTAGGAGTAAAGTTAACGTAATGAAATGTTGTGCAATTTTCAAAGGGTAATCATCGTTGATTAGACTTCTAGAGGTATAAATAAAGGGGGTGGGGAGAGAACAATGAAAATTCGCTGACATTAAAAGAACAGCACATTGCAAATTATACACGAGATAAGCGGCGTTATGCTGTTATGAAAGAAAACGGCTGCTTGTACCATCCTTGTTACATCCTTGACAGCTTAAGTTCAACAAGTAATTACCGAAGTATAAACAATAACCAACAACAACTACACCATCAAAAATAATGGCTAATGTATCATCCATCTCTGTGTTTTCCATTCCCGTCAGCACTTCTCCTAAATATTATGTATTAAAGGCCAATACCAACATCGTCTGGACGCAGACATTGGGGCAATGTCCAGAACCGAACTATCAGAACCACACTCAGTCATATTTGGTTTTGTCATCAGTTCGATTTTGTTCAAACAAATCCTTTTGACGCGTCTTATCCGGTGTAGAAGAAATCCTCTGTAAATATCACCAAAAATTGATCGGGTCCCATCGATGACTGCAGTAGTCCAGAGGTTTTATGTAACGCAATAATCAAGCAGCTTCGTCTGTTCAAGAAATGATAAATTTTACCTTATGATTTCTTAGTAGATAAAATATGACGTATGCCAATATACATGTTAAAGGACCATAATTACATATTAACTATAGTATAAATGATATGCAAAATATGTACTATTCGAAGTGTATACGCAGTGAATACAAAAATGTATCAACATCAGACTATTTTTTACTGACTTGCCAACCATATATGACCAACCCCACACCATTTTAAAGAGAGCACTTGCGTTCTGAAAAAAGTAAAAAAAAAAACAAAACATTTAAAACATTCTTCCAAAGAGACGCAAATGTTTATCATGCGTTTCTCCTATCCCTTCAGTAAATGTGATCTAATAGGATAAGCTATCGAAACGTCCATCATGATTTCATAATACTCTTTAAGCAACAGATTGCATCATTTTTACGTCAATAATGTTTAGTCCACAGGCTCATAATCAATTTACTAGTAACTCTTCTCTCATTCATGACATGTCACTAAATGTTATTGAATGTAACTGGCGAAATATGATTTTTTTTTTTTGGTATACTTTATCTTCTCGTGGATAATCAAAACGGTGAGAGACACTTGCTACTGAGTCCAGTGGATAAAGATAAATGATAAAATAACTGAGGGCGCTCGCCGGGGTTGCCGGCAATCAATGTTGTCTGTATTTTTATGTTGAGTATAAGGTGACGCCTATATACTACCAGCATAGGATGGCCTGAATTAGATCTAATTAACCGAAGTCTCCTATTTCTAAACGCCGAAAATTTGTATTTTCTGATCCTAATGTTCAGAAGAATATTAGATTATGATATCATGTACAACCGAAGAAAATCGTTTATAAATCACACAAAACGCAAAACCATGGTTAAAATCATTGTCCTCTTTCATCAAATTTGATTTACAGAAAGGAAACGCGATATTTACTCTGGCGTCCCGAGTTGGTTTGCGTCATTAGCCTTCATAGAAAATATCTGTTTGTTTTAACTAATTGAGGATCCGGGAATAAAGACTGTTGTTTTTCTTTTCTATTTCAAACAATGTAAAATAACGAAACTTAAATTACCAGTCTGATTTTAATTACGTAAACACGAAAATTTCGTGGAAATGATAATATGCAAAGCAATTATTTATGTATGAAAAACGATTAGCAAAAGAGATGAAATAAATAAATTGAATTTAATTCAACGAAGATATTGTAGCGGTTTATTTCTTCGCATTATGATCTTATACAGACTGCTTATATGGTATTTTTTTTATTGTTGAATTACTGTAGCATGTTTGATAACTATTTAAATTTAGTTTGTAGAAATATCATAATATCATACATATTAATTTTTGACAGATGCATGCATGGAATGATGGATTCTTAAAAACCATGATAAAGTTTAGCTAAATTCAAATTCATTGTACCTGATTATAGTATCATTCCTGAGCCTTTTTAATCTGAGACTTTTGTGTGCTTGTTTTTGGAATGAAACCAATATTCTAAAGCCAGGCAAATTAGTCATTCAAAAACATATACACGTTTTCTGGCTTTTGCATTTCGAATCTTATCTTGAAAACATTTTCCTTTTAAATATTCAGAGGTGATGATTCTATTGTTATACATCCGGGGCTTGTTCAGTGTACAATATATGGAGTGTCAATGTCGCCGTATATCATCGATTCGAGGTCATTTATTACTCGAAATGAGATTGAAGTGGCGAAGAAAAGATATTTCTTTTCCTCTTGACAACGACTGTCTGCCTTTGAAGGTAAACATTGCTCATTCGATAGCATTAAAACGTTTTATGTAATTACTTTTGGGGAAATCCTGCTACGGAAACCTTCCTTTGATAAAAGTGATTATAAGAGCGCATTATTCAGAGAGTTCATCTTTACCACAAGGAAATAAAATGACTACGCCACGTCATAAAATTCAAGATACTTTCTCATCTGACTGACTTATTCCACTTTATGAGAACACTTCACACATTTGTAGCTTCAAAATCACAGAACTCAGATATGAACAAGTGCGCACTGCACCGATTTACTATCAAATTATTAAAGTATATGTACTCAAGGACACTTTATTGTTATCATGTTAAATATTGATTTGTTGTTTTATTATTATCATTAATAAGTGTAATTTGATAAAAACCAGACTAATATACATGCGGTGTATTGAGATCATTTCAAATTGGTCGTCTAATTATTCGCTAATTTACAGAGTCTTTGTAAGATAATTTGCTTGTCTATAGATCGGAGATTTATTTCATGTTCCAATGCTATTATCAAAATGAAACAGTGACCACTTGCATCGTATCTCGGATAGATAGATTCCTCTTCCTGATAATATAATATTCAAACAAACATGTAATGGTCGGTTAAGGCTATAATCCACTTGATAAAATTAAATAAAACCATTTTAAAAGTGTTTTTTTTCTTTTTACTATATAAAGTCTATTTCTATCATAGCATATACTTTGTAACATAAACTCGTAAAACATTCTCCAATAATCCCCTGTTCAGTTTTAGTGTACCTATCATGTACTGCGGTGTTTGATATGTATGTAACAAGCGACCTCAGGTTTTCCGGGATACAACTGAAACTAGGCCAGGCTATAAGTCACGCTTGCAAAGGTTTTTGAGATACGTTATGCGTTACTGGCGCCGTAAAACACAGCCCATATATTTTATTACGTTAACTATCAACATGACGTGAAGTAAAAAGTGTTAGTTTGAATACATGGCTATAAACCATTATTTCTGATTCTGTGTTAACACGACTAATAGTACATCGTTGATAAAACTATCTATTCTCAGTAATCAAAAGATAAGTAAAAATGGTTTCCAATTAAAATAAAACAAAAACAAGAAAACATGGCATGAAAAGTAAATCTTTGTACTAAACACACATGGCTGAAGGATAGACGATTTGGTCAACCGTTCTATTTTTATTCAAATCAATATCGATTTACATTCATATGTATACCATTAACATTGTCGTGATGTAGAAACTCTTGGGACACCAGAAGTCATCACTCATTAATCCCATTTGTTTAAAAATGTAGGTTAAACGCGTGCTTCATCATATAGAAATCTCTATGGACGACATGTTTATAAAGATTTTGCCGAGAGCATACATACTACTTCATGTATTTAGTACATGTTACGACATCGGGCTAATTACTTGACAAGAATCTGGTTATTTTAGGGATGTTCCAAATGAGTAATATAGCACTGCTTATCTGAAATTTTGCTTGCTGTCTTGTAAAAGTGACACCTTTAAAATACACAACCACCACAAATAACAACAACAGCAACAACAACAACAACAACAAGCATACAAAGGAGACAACATTCGATAAGTGTATTTCAGCATCACATTAGATACAATGTACCTTTACTTTGGTTATATCATTTGTATTCATTATTGTAATAAAAGTCATCTTTGTGGAAAATGTTGTGGAAACGAAAACAAATGTCACTTCCGATTTATATCAAATACGATTTGATTTTAACAATATACAAAACATTTAAAAACCACTGTTAAATACAGGAAATATCAAGTCTGGTGTCTAACAAAGAGAATATAGAATTGGTATATATGTGAGACAAAGTCTAACCCACATGGTAATCAATAGTCTTTAATCCCCATATCGAGCCGGCGTTCAGTCTAATCTCGCGTCATAATTGAAGCAATACAGTCAAGCAGTTGGACTAACAAGAATATGGCGACGCCAACAGACTTGTGGGTAATACAAAACAGAGACATCCGTGCTTGCGAAACGTTCATGGAGCCATCAGGGGAAAGCAAAACAAAGGTATAAAATTAATTTGCCGCTATTCAATGTGTGAGCTATCTTGAAGTTTACATGAGAAGGTTAATGTCACACATCACTGTAGTCTATTTATGACATTTTTGTTTGCTTAAAACTCCAAATTTCAATTACGTATACTTGGTAAATTTGAAATAGTTAATTGTATTTTTATCGGTTGTAGAAGTAAAATTCAATTGTCATCTTGTTATTTATTTACAAAGCTCTCAATATGCTTCGAAGAAGCTTTTACAGTATCTAAAGAGCAAGAGTAACTTTTTTTCTAGAACTAATGAACACTTACTACTAATTAAACACCTACTAGTATTTGGTAGTATAGGTATGTGATACCAATATCTATAACTTGTTGTGTAGTGATTTATATGATATATTATGCTTTGTTATGCTTCTGTAATTATGTTTAAATAAAAGGACTCCTAAACGCAATCAAAACAAAGGAAGGAGAAAAATATGGCGCTCGCCGGGGTTGCCGGTAATCAATGTTGTCTGTATTTTTATGTTGAGTGTAAGGTGACCCCTATATACTACCAGCATAAGATGGCCTGAATTAGATCTAATTAACCGAAGTCTCCTATTTCTAAACGGCCGAAAATTTGTATTTTCTGATCCTAATGTTCAGAAGAATATTAGATTATGATATCATGTACAACAGAAGAAAATCGTTTATAAATCACACAAAACGCAAAACCATGGTTAAAATTATTGTCCTCTTTCATCAAATTTGATTTACAGAAAGGAAACGCGATATTTACTCTGGCGTCCCGAGTTGGTTTGCGTCATTAGCCTTCATAGAAAATATCTGTTTGTTTTAACTAATTGAGGATCCGGGAATAAAGACTGCTGTTTTTCTTTTCTATTTCAAACAATGTAAAATAACGAAACTTAAATTACCAGTCTGATTTTAATTACGTAAACACGAAAATAACGTGGAAATGATAATATGCAAAGCAATTATTTATGTATGAAAAACGATTAGCACAAGAGATGAAATAAATAAATTGAATTTAAGATTGCAATTCAACGAAGATATTGTAGCGGTTTATTTCTTCGCATTATGATCTTATACAGACTGCTTATATGGTATTATTTTTATTGTTGTAATACTGTAACAGTGTTTCAGTCATATAGCGACGTTCAGCTAATTACATGTGGCAAGCCTCCAAGTGTAGAGAGTGGTTAAAACTATAACAAACTCTCATTTGTAATTACTGCATGCTATTTCATTTTCATTAATAACCACGATTTAAATTAATGTAGCTTATCATGTTCGAAAATTGAACAATATTTCGTGATTTTCAAATTCTTAAAATTATAGCGTTTGTAGAAATATTATAATATCATACATATTAATTTTTGACAGATGCATGCATGGAATGATGGATTCTTAAAAACCATGATTAAAGTTTAGCTAAATTCAAATTCATTGTACCTGATTATAGTATCATTCCTGAGCCTTTTTAATCTGAGACTTTTGTGTGCTTGTTTTTGAAATGAAACCAATATTCTAAAGCCAGGCAAATTAGTCATTCAAAAACATATACACGTTTTCTGGCTTTTGCATTTCGAATCTTATCTTGAAAACATTTTCCTTTTAAATATTTAGAGGTGATGATTCTATTGTTATACATCCGGGGCTTGTTCAGTGTACAATGTATGGAGTGTCAATGTCGCCGTATATCATCGAATCGAGGTCATTTATTACTCGAAATGAGATTGAAGTGGCGAAGAAAAGATATTTCTTTTCCTCTTGACAACGACTGTCTGCCTTTGAAGGTAAACATTGCTCATTCGATAGCATGAAAACGTTTTACGTAATTACTTTTGGGGAAATCCTGCTACGGAAACCTTCCTTTGATATAAAGTGATTATAAGAGCGCATTATTCAGAGAGTTCATCTTTACCACAAGGAAATAAAATGATTTGGATTTGACATAAACTGTCCCTACGCCACGTCATAAAATTCAAGATACTTTCTCATCTGACTGACTTATTCCTCTTTATGAGAACACTTCACACATTTGTAGCTTCAAAATTACAGAACTCAGATACGAACAAGTGCGCACTGCACCGATTTAATATCAAATCTTTAAAGTATATGTACTCAAGGACACTTTATTGTTATCATGTTAAATATTGATTTGTTGTTTTATTCTTATCATTAATAGGTGTAATTTGATAAAAACCAAACTAATATACATGCGGTGTATTGAGATCATTTCAAATTGGTCGTCTAATTAGTCGCTAATTTACAGAGTCTTTGTAAGATAATTTGCCTGTCTATAGATCGGAGATTTATTTCATGTTCCAATACTTTTATCAAAATGAAACAGTGACCACTTGCATCGTATCTCGGATAGATAGATTCCTCTTCCTGATAATATAATATTCTAACAAACATGTAATGGTCGTTTAAGGCTATAATCCACTTGATAAAATTAAATAAAACCATTTTAAAAGTGTTTTTTTTCTTTTTACTATAAAAAGTCTATTTCTATCATAGCATATACTTTGTAACACAAACTCGTAAAACATTCTCCAATAGTCCCCTGTTCAGTTTTAGTGTGCCTATCATGTACTGCGGTGTTTGATATGTCTGTAACAAGCGACCTCAGATTTTCCGGGAAACAACTGAAACTAGGCCAGGCTATATGTCACGCTTGCAAAAGTTTTTGAGATACGTTATACGTTACTGGCGCCGTAAAACACAGCCCATGTATTTTATTACGCTAACTATCAACATGACGTGAAGTAAAAAGTGTTAGTTTGAATACATGGCCATAAAGCATTAGTTCTGATTCTGTGTTAACACGACTAATAGTACATCGTTGATAAAACTTTATTTTCAGTAATCAAAAGATAAGTAAAATGGTTTCCAATTAAAATAAAACAAAAACAAGAAAACATGGCATGAAAAGTAAATCTTTGTACTAAACACACATGGCTGAAGGATAGACGATTTGATCAACCGTTCTATTTTTATTCAAATCAATATCGATTTACATTCATATGTATACCATTAACAATGTCGTGATGTAGAAACTCTTGGGACACCAGAAGTCATCACTCATTAATCCCATTTGTTTAAAAATGTAGGTTAAACGCGTGCTTCATCATATAGAAATCTCTATGGACGTCATGTTTATAAAGATTTTGCCGAGAGCATACATACTACTTCATGTAATTAGTACATGTTACGACATCGGGCTGAATACTTGACAAGATTCTGGTTATTTTAGGGATGTTCCAAATGAGTAATATAGCACTGCTTATCTGAAATTTTGCTTGCTGTCTTGTAAAAGTGACACCTTTAAAATACACAACCACCACAAATAACAACAACAGCAACAACAACAACAAAACAACAACAACAAGCATACAAAGGAGACAACATTCGATAAGTGTATTTCAGCATCACATTAGATACAATGTACCTTTACTTTGGTTATATCATTTGTATTCATTATTGTAATAAAAGTCATCTTTGTGGAAGTGTTGTGGAAACGAAAACAAATGTCACTTCCGATTTATATCAAATACAATTTGATTTTAATAATATACAAAACATTTAAAAACCACTGTTAAATACAGGAAATATCAAGTCTGGTGTCTAACAAAGAGAATATAGAATTGGTATATATGTGAGACAAAGTCTAACCCACATGGTAATCAATAGTCTTTAATCCCCATATCGAGCCGGCGTTCAGTCTAATCTCGCGTCATAATTGAAGCAATACAGTCAAGCAGTTGGACTAACAAGAATATGGCGACGCCAACAGACTTGTGGGTAATACAAAACAGAGACATCCGTGCTTGCGAAACGTTCATGGAGCCATCAGGGGAAAGCAAAACAAAGGTATAAAATTAATTTGCCGCTATTCAATGTGTGAGCTATCTTGAAGTTTACATGAGAAGGTTAATGTCACAGATCACTGTAGTCTATTTATAACATTTTTGTTTGCTTAAAACTCCAAATATCAATTTACGTATACTTGGTAAATTTGAAATAGTTAATTGTATTTTTATCGGTTGTAGAAGTAAAATTCAATTGTCATCTTGTTATTTATTTACAAAGCTCTCAATATGCTTCGAAGAAGCTTTTACAGTATCTAAAGAGCAAGAGTAACTTTTTTTCTAGAACTAAGAACACTTACTACTAATTAAACACCTACTAGTATTTGGTAGTATAGGTATGTGATACCAATATCTATAACTTGTTGTGTAGTGATTTATATGATATATTATGCTTTGTTATGCTTCTGTAATTATGTTTAAATAAAAGGACTCCTAAACGCAATCAAAACAAAGGAAGGAGAAAAATATGTAAACAGAATGTATTTATTCCTGATGGGGCGAAACTGAATTATTCCAGAACTACCGCATTCCATAAACAAATGTAATACATACTCTATATAAGGGAGCAGTGTTCCTTTATTAGGATACGCACTTTGGGATCGAAATTCCCGGGTTCGAGTCTGACTAAAGACTCTGTTTATGTCCCTGAGCAAGAAATTTACCCCGGCATTGTTTCGCTCCACTCAGGTGTAAATGAATACCTGAGGTTGCGGTATACATGTAATTCCATGGCGCCATAATGTGGACTGCCATAGATAGCAGCCCTATGACCACGGGTTTAAGGTGTAAATTAACATGGCTTAATGTATAAATGCCTTTACTTTTACATAATATGTTACCCGATTAGTTTCTGGCGTATACCGTATAAAGCCAAAGCATCGAAGTTAAAATACAAAATGTAATAATCTATAACGGTTACAGAATGATAATACTGTGACACTTCAAACAGTTCTCGCGATGTAATGAAAAAAATATGAATTTACTCGTACATATGTGTATTTATATTCATACTTTTTGTTTCATTTAGCATATCAGCTTCCTTCTCTTCAAATCCAAAATAAGGTCATGTCGCCGGCCATCGGCGAAAGCACGTAAGATAAATATAAAAGAAGATTGGTCTGCCGCCAATTCTATACTAATGCCCATTCTAAACAGACAATAAATGCCTCCACATTTCGAAAACATTACCAAAATAGGCTAATACAAGACATCAAGACAGCCCCATAACGTTTACAACGCTGTATGGAGATGATGTCTTTTAAGCCGTAGGTGCTGTTATATCCCCGATTTAGTTTGCTGCAACGCGTTTCTGTTCGCTATTTGCAAATTCAAATTAATAGTCACGATCCGGAGTGACAGCATCAACCAAATGTGCTGTGTTTTTCACTACAATGATCTGCCAGAGGAGATTCACAGAGATGTACGGTGCCATGTTCGAGTTGCAATATGTAATTAAAAAATGCAGAATAAAATGAAGAATATATTTTGATAGAGCAAAAACGCTGTGCTGTTTCGAAGTAAAATAACTATTACCTTTGCATATTGTGTCAGTAATTAATGTGTTCAAAAGAATCAAATTACGAACAAGGATGTCAATACAAAACAAGAAACACGTCAAATGACGCGTACAAAGGTGATCAAATGTCGCCCAAAACTTTTTTTTTTATTAACAGTGACCTTGACATTGGCCCTTATTGACCTGAAAATCAATCCCAATCTTCCCTTTTCCCATAAAGTATCTATATACTAATTCTGATCATCATATTTCACTCCTAAATGAATTATTTGACGGAAACAAAAAAAAAAAAAAAAAATCTATTTTTTGTAACAGTGACCTTGACCTTATCAAGCTGAAAATTAATCCAAACGTTCTCTTTGCAAAACCTACCAAGTATGAAAACCGTATCTCTTTTCTAACAGGAGATATTTGACGGAAACAAAATGTTCGACGAATGACGTAACGAGGATTTTGTTGAATGCGAAATCTTATATTTTTATTACCTAACAAATATACACGGATTAGTGTTGATGGATACCGAATTTAATCACCGTCATTCCTTAATGACTGAACATTTTGCATGCACACTGACCAATTGACTTTTCAAAATCATAAAAGCAAAATATACAAATAGAAATATATATTATCTAAGCACTTTGCTTTAAGACCAGAAATCAATCGCGGATAAATGAAAACATGAGGAAACCACCCCCTTAGAGTTTGCGAAATCTTTAATGCTTTAGTATATCCTCCTAACTTCACCAGCAAATGAAATCGATAAAAAAAGGAAAGCATGACCCACTAGGCTTTTATAGGCCATAAAATTTAGTATGTGGATGGTTTGTAGAGATAACTCAGTTTTGTAAATCTTGAACAGAGCGTTCCGATAGTAAATAAGCAGTTAAATGCCTACATACATTCTTAAATGACCTCATTTAGTTGACATTATTGTACTGATATGAATAATTGAGCTTCACCTTTTATTTGCTCATCTTTGAAAAGGTAAATGTATGTTTCTTTGCTGGATGCCTGGGGAAAATAAACGCACATGTTTACTAACAATTATGAACATTCCGTTAATATAAGTATATAAATACAAACTTAAGTTGTTTTACGTACCTATTTTTTCAGAAATTGACCGCGTTGTGATTACTATAATGCTGTGTTTTTTAAACAAAAATAAAAAAGTAAATTGTTGAGAATTTTAATGTCGAACTGATATTATTGGAAATCTTTGTATAAATTCGTTTTACAGTGGACACTTGATTGCAAAACAAAAAACAATTGGTATTCCGTTAGAAAATAGAGAATGGGAAATACTAAGTCACGCAATCACGTTATTATTATTATTTTTATTTTTTTTCTTTTGAAATCTTTCTATGACATCTTAAATTTTCGTTTCGTTATGATGCTAAGATAGGATTAAAAATTAATTCCTTTCTATCTAAGCTTTCATCCTACAGACCTCCTAATTCCGTTAGGCTGTTTGAAAAGGATCGGTTTTTTTTTTGGTTTTTTTGCTAATGTGTGTTTGTTCAATTAACTATTTACTTAATAATTCGTACCCAAATATATAAATGTCATATTGTAAATGTAAATTGTGTAGCCGTGCCCATTAAGTTTGACCACAAGTGTTTGTAAATATTAAATTATGTATTTGATAATGCTGTCCACATTTTTGGGGCCTTATCATGTTCAAAGAATAAATAAACTAAACTGAAAAGCAATACTGAATTACACGCCCTGGAATCATGTAAGGTATATAATGTGTGGCAGTTAATTCGAATTTTTGCATGCGTTGTATAGTACACACGCTTTAATACATAAAGTGGGGGTGGGTGGGTGTTAAACACTAGAAATGTTCATTCTTTATGTTGTGAAACCAATGCATTGAATATGTTTTGCTGTTTTCAATATGTTTTTAAAGGATTCAAGGATTCGTTATGTACACCATGCTAATCAGTCCTGGAACTATCATTATACTATGGTGGAGTAACAGCGCAAATCAATTATACCAAGATAGGCACCCTAAGTACAAGGCAACTCTGGTGGTGCTTGGAGAAACGTATTATAATAGCCTCAAAACCCTAAAATGTAAATTTTGTTATTATTCTTTACCGTTTACCGTTGGCTATTTTCCCACTTAAGGAAAAAAAAACAACAACTTATTTTGTAACAATAACATCATACTCTATACATCTAACTTATAAAACTTTTCAGAGTCACATCGATCAGTTATAAAATCTATTGTGTATATAAATTATTTTTGTAGTAGATACATTTTATCTAAATTATTCTTTATACTTTCATAAAAGAAATTTGCATAATCTCTCAAAAGCATTCTCCAATAACCCCATGTTCGATTTCTTTGTGCCTCAAATATGTTGCCGTGTTTAATATGTCTGTAAATAGCTATTTCTGATCTTCTGGGAAATAAATGAAACTGGACCAACGCTTTCGAATTATTTTGGAGGATCATTTTACTTTGTGAATCTTTTGAATATTTGAGCTTCGAACTAGACACGTAGATCATGCATGATACACGCCCGTATCTTCTTTACAGCGTACAAACCTAAATGTACATCAAATGTAATAGTATGTACACACATCAACATGAACAAAACAACATGCATACTTTTATTCCAAATTAGTCCCTTTTGGCAATTTCCGTGAACAACATAAGATATGTTAAATAGTCAGGATATGAATGAAATGCACCAACCTTTTACGTCATATACGGAATATAAATTGAGTTTTGCATCCGTGTGCAAGTGATCATTTTTATTAGATAATACAATATTGACGTATTGCGATGAGGCTTCTATAGCAACAAACTGCTTTCGACTAATGAATAATATCCCACCGAGAACTTATTGGCGCAGGGATCTATCGTATACCGCGACTAATTGATTTAAATGGAAAGTGTATCAAATTAAAATAAGACATACTTATTGCTCAAGTATTGATTCAAGTAGATTTTGTTTCTGGAATCTTAATACAACGGAACGCAGCTACACAAATCGCATATTCACTGTAAAACCGTTGGGCAAAACTTAAACGTTTCTTATCAGTTATTTTCCGTTCATTGTAGAATTTTGTAAGACTTTAAAACATTTTATCAGTTACAATAGGGCACCAAAGCTATTATACGAACAGCGCTTCTCTGTACAATGAGGGGAGTTTTAAAAATAAGAAGAAGAAAGAGTGTCAAATGTCGCAGTACATCATCGAACTGAGGTTATTTATTGCACGAATTGCGATTGCAGTAACCAAGAAAAGAAATTTCTTTCCCTCTTGACAGCTTTTGAAGGTAAACATTGTCCACTTAATAATATCAAGTCGTTAAACTTATCTGCCTTCTGGGAAATCTTACTGCAGATACATATTTGTTAGATAAGAAAGACAGTATCGGTTGTAAATGGTTCATCTTGACCTTAAGACAGTTTGACTCGGAATTATTCTATAATGACCTTAAACCGTTACCATGCCACGACTTTTATTAAAAATACATTACTTCGAAATTAATCTTGCTCGACATTTTTTTTCACATATTGTTGCTTTTATAATTCATGAAGGAAATTAATCATAAATTGTCAGTACATGGATCTTCCGTAAATCAGGAATTGTGTAATGCGTTTCTACTATAAATCAGGAATTGTGTAATGCGTTTCTACTATAAATCAGGAATTGTGTAATGCGTTTCTACTATAAATCAGGAATAGTGTAATGCGTTTCTACTATAAATCAGGAATAGTGTAATGCGTTTCTACTATAAATCAGGAATAGTGTAATGCGTTTCTACTATAAATCAGGAATAGTGTAATGCGTTTCTACTATAAATCAGGAATAGTGTAATGCGTTTCTACTATAAATCAGGAAAAGTGTAATGCGTTTCTACTATAAATCAAGATTGTGTAATGCGTTTCTATAAAACAGGAATAGTGTTATGCGTTTCTACTATAAATCAGGAAAAGTGTAATGCGTTTCTACTATAAATCAAGAATTGTGTAATGCGTTTCTACTATAAACAGGAATAGTGTAATGCGTTTCTACTATAATCAAACTAGAAATATTTCTTAGTGCCATGTATTTCCGAGAAATTAATGAAACTGGGCAAACGCTTGCATAAGATTTTTGAGACGCATTTACCTTATTCGCCGTACAATACAGTCAATATATTTAATCATATCAACAAGCTGTGAAATATAAAACGCTTGATATATATAAAAAAAACTTTCATATACTTTGTCCAGACAGGTATTTGTACCGTCCCCAATGGCCGAGTGACTAGAGCGTTCGCCTCGGGAGCGGGAAGTCGTGGGTTCATTCCCGGCCGCTACATACCCAAGTCGTAACACGGTAGTGGTATAGCTCCCTTGCATATTAGGGTAGTTCCATGACTGGTTGGCCAGTGACAGGATAATGTGACCGGGTGTGGTATCATACCACATGTCTACGGCCTGATACTGCAGTGTGGCAGCACTATATCTGTCTCAAGTAGACATCGTCTCCCAATGACTGATATACTGTCGACGGGATGTTAAACTTAACAACAAAAAAAACAAACACAACAAGTACATGTATTTGTATATCCTACTGCCATCATACTACTAAAGAATCAATTGTTGAATCAATTAAAATTTCATCGTATAGTATGATGGAGTTTTCCCCTAGGAGAACTTGATATGAATTTCTTAGTACATGTAATTGTTAAATGAACAAAAATGGATTTTGATATATAACGGATATTTCATGTTTGGGTGCAAACATGCCTCCTCTAGTTTGTGCTTCTTAAATATTCTCTATAGACGCCAGCTTTACAGGGAGATAAACTGTCTTTTGAAACAGGACTTTGAAGAAATCATGTACACGGTTTCTTGTTTTAGTAACATTTAAGGCATCGAGCTTTGTGGAAAAATAAGCTCGGTGTTTACCGCCGACTTTACTGGTTCATTATTAGTATTCAGTAATAAAAATATTGCCAGAACAAGCAATGTGAATACCTCATTCGTTGTCTGCGATACTCTAAGATAACACGTTTTTGTCTTCTGATTTGAATAATATTCAACTTAAACAATAAAAGAAATATTTAACAAACAGCTGTCCAATACAGAAAATAACCAGTCTGATGTCCAAAAGACAGAAAATAGAATTGATTAATAAGTGAGACAAAGCTTAATCCACAGTGTAATCAGTAGTCTTTAATTCCCATATCGAGCCAATGCTCAGTCTAATCTCACGCCACAATTGAAGCTAGAAAGCAAAGCAGTTGGGTAACTACAGCGACACAGGCAAACACGTGGGCAAACCGTACTTGCAAGACATTTATAGAGACAACATGGGAAAAGTAAAGAATGGGTAGGGTCTGGAATAATTTTGCTGTTATCTAATTTGCGTGATGTTGATTCTACTTTTTTTTGACATGAAAAATTAACCTGCATAGATACAGCATGTTAATACATTTATTTCTTTGCAATATTATAAACATGTATGGTATCAATAATATATTTTACATATTATTATAAAAATATCAAAACGATTTGCACTGGGAATATAAGTCATCAATAAAATAGCTATGTTTCTAGTTCTCAGTTATTATCTTATGTCAAAATGTAAAGAAAATATTTTTCCAATTTTTAAGTAAAAGGACATAAAGTTCGTGGTACGTATAGCAAGACAAGAGACAATGTCCCTAGAACTATAATGGTTAATGTCAGCAAGAGTATATCGTTTTTCTACCCGAAACAAACATGAGTAATGGATACATAATTGTGCTACAATTTTCACAAGGTCTAAAAGTAACCAGGATCTTAAAGTGTAGACTTTCCATACAACCAGTACAACATAATTTGTTTTGTCCTTTGCGCAATTATATAGACATATGAAGGTATGCGTCTAGACAAAGCTAGAAATTGTGCAGGAACCAGATAAGGTGATGAAGAAGAAGAAAGAGAAGAAGAAAAGTAAAACAATTGAATTATTGAGAGAATTTCCGTTTTTTCTAAGCATTTGAAAATACTTTTAATCACGACTTTTTAGAATGACTTTAAAACGTTTATGGAAAAAAAAGTAAATATAAAACAAATAGAAAATATTTTTTATTTCACAAATACAAACTCATGGGAAACGAATTGATGGAGGCTTATGGTGGTTCTTATTGATCAAGATCTGTCCTTCGAAAAGCACATAGGAGAGAAAGTTAAAAAAGCAACATCCATGTTCGCACTGATAAGTAGAAAATTCCAATACCTAGATGCAGTGTCTTTCCTACCCTTGTACAAAACCTTAGTACGGACACACCTAGACTATGCTAGCTCGGTATGGGCACCATATAAAATAAAACACATAAAAATTAGAGGGAGTACAAAGAAGAGCAACAAAACAAATACCGGGTTTTTCAAAATTTAGCTACCAAGAGAGGTTAAAGAAACTAAAATT
This sequence comes from Solen grandis, assembly GCA_021229015.1. Taxonomy (NCBI): domain Eukaryota; kingdom Metazoa; phylum Mollusca; class Bivalvia; order Adapedonta; family Solenidae; genus Solen; species Solen grandis. The sequence continues at coordinate 71,947,863 of CM037781.1, read as the reverse complement.
ACCAACTTTAAGCTACCGAAGCATACGTAAAGATATGATTGAAATATACAAGATTACTTGCGGGAAATATGATAAGGAGGCAGGAAATCTCATTAAATTATGGAACGATAAATCTCAAAGATCAGGAAAAAGGGGGAACTCAAAGAAACTTTATCCACAAAGACCAACGTTAGACCTAAGGAAATACAGCTTCAGCGTCAGAATAACAAAGGTATAGAATAGCCTGCAAGAAGAACTAGTGAGCGCAGAAAACTTAAACATTTTTAAAAACAGACTAGATAATCTGTGGGAAAACCAGGAAATCAAATATAACAATCAGTTGAAACTACCGGGAGACATCAAACAAAATCAAACGGTGTTAATGAAATAAAGAAGTCCAGTGAAGAGGATCCCCTGGGAACCTGTATTGGAAAATACGATAAGAAACGAAAAGTAAGTAAGTAAATAGTTTAGAAGCTTTTATGTTAAGTGATGATTGTGATAATGATGTCACCAAGAGCCACCTAGTGTTTTACACCTATTCACGTTAAGTCATTACGACGTTGTTGCTATGTAGCTTTGTTATTATTATTCCTCCTGATGACCTTTTTATTGTGAAACCGGTTAAAAGGACAAATAAAACTATTAAAAGGTTTGCTATTACTCATACTCGCTTAATATATATGTTCATACTTATTGGGTTTGGGTTTTTTTTGTAGTATATCAGATTCGGTCTTCACACATCTCCCAAGGAGAGTCGTGTCGCCGGGCTCCGACGAAAACGCTTTGAGCAAATAAAAAAAGGATATTGGATTGCTGCCTTATCTAATTTAGTGTCATGTTTTAACGGACAATTCCTCAGAAGTTGCAAGCTATTACAGAAAAAGGCTAAGGCAAGACACAAAAACAGCCCCTGTAACGTTTACAACACCACACGGGGATCAGGTTGGCTTTTTTCTTGACGTAACTGCTTTAATGTCCCTGATTTAGTTTGCAACAATGCGTTTCTGTTTGCTATTTGCAAATTCAAATTAATAACGTTCAGACCCGGATTGACAACATCAATCAAAACGTACTCAATATTGCCAATTTCTGTATTTTCCCTACAGCGATATGCCGGCAGAGATTCACAAAGTTAGAATAGGGTATGTTCGTGCGGCAACATTTAATATGTGAGTGTAAAATGTTTGCAAAACAGAGTGAAAGAATAATAGTGATAGTTCAGTATGGCTGTGATAATTGTAATCAAGATACGTTCATGTAATTATTTCATGCATATCACAAAAACTATTACATTACGTAAAAGGGTGGTAATATCGAAATGCTGACAGTAAATGAACATTTGAATACGTAAATGAATAACTAAATGATTTCGTTAACAAAAATACAATTACAATTACACTTATTTGGGGAAAATAATTTACTAAAGGTTTTGTCTATTGATGAAGCAACAACGATTATAAAGATGTTTTACTTGCTACCCTGTATTTTCTTGTTCTTTGTCTGTAATTTTGAACACACTGGTTTTCGTGACTTAACCCTTTCTCTCATAGAGGAAACCATGAAAAGACTATGCGAACAGCATAAAACCAGATAAGCCTGCGAGTAAATCGCAGGCTGATCAGGTTTTATGCTGTTCGCTGCTCCTCAGTGGTCTGGTAATGAGGATTTTAGAATTAAATTTGGTATGGTTTAACTGTGGTTTTCTGCAGATCAAGCTTTATGTGGTACCTATTAAGTGCGTCAAAATGAGTCTATATGAGGGAAAGGGTTAAACTCGAGTTTTACTATATATCTATTTAGAACTTTATGGTCCGTCTAATATCACTGGCAATCTATAGATAGAGGTGACCTGGGTGACCTTTAGACACATTGGCCCGGGTGTATATCGTATTGTGTACAATGTACACCTATTGAGCATTGTTATTTCACATGTCACTATAATAAACAATTTACTTACTTGCATACATTTATCACACTTGACATTAAACAGTTATACAAAATGTATTTGTTTCTGTTAAAAGACAGAATAGATTTCGGAGTTTACAAGTCATACAAATGCAAAGCTGAATTACACGTAATGTTTATGTAACATAGTATGCAATAAGTGGGGTATTTATCATATAATTGGATATGTTTATGTGTTTTACACGAGGGATGCGAGTTATACACAAGAAGCAATTATTTATTAGACATTTTGTGAAATCAACGCGTCAGTTGACAAGGATTTGTCACCTTTAATGGGTATCGAGAGACAACATATCAGAAAATTGAGGACCTGCCAAAAGGTCTCTTAAACACCGGAGAAACAGAAACAAATATATATGTAGTACTTGACTGAGATTGAATGTTTTCCTGCATGGCTAGCCTCTAAGTGATGACAATAAAGCACTTTCATGGTGTGTATAAAGTTTTGTTTAATACGCTATCACGCTGAAAGCGAATGACATAATGTTTATAAAAGTGTTGTTTACTGTTTTGTCACGTCAAAAACAAAGAACATAGTGTATTTATAGTGTTATTTATTGAGATATCACGCTGAAACATGTGACGTCATGTATATATAACGATGTTAAATGAGATATCATGCTAAATCAAGTGACGTGATGCATATAGTGTTGTTTAATGTACTATCACGCTATTAACACGAGACATAATACAATGATATAAAGTGGCGTTTTATGTGCTAACACCCTTAAAGGAAATGACATTGTGCATTTATTGTGTTGTTTAATGAGGCATCACGATGAAAACAAGTGACATGGTGCATATAAATTGTTGTTTAATGAGATATCACGCTGTACAGTAGTGACATGATACCAAACACATGTCACCAGGCTATCCAGTCCTGGAACAAGTGTAAATCAAAAGCATAAAAGCGTACACCTATGACCACTAGTTACCAATGTTGACGGAACACGGCAACTTGGGTTGGTGCATTGAGATACGCATTAAACAGTTCAAATATACAGGATAGTAAATGGTCTATATTTTCATTACCCTATACTAACCTCTTTTTTTCCAATTATGTTTCCAGTAATCAGAACATATATGACATTAATAACTTAATTCAGTAGAATCACTTTTATGACTTTGGAAGTAAGAATATACTTCAGTCAATAATAAATGTTTTAACATAAATGACGGCACAAACTATTTCTGTTATTTATTCCGGAGAATCAATGTTCTTATCTAATGATACTTCAAGTTTGGTATCGTTCCAGACAAAAGTGATAAAAAATGTTTGATTATAACACTACCAACTGACTTATTCATCATAATTTTATTAATACTGTTATATAAAGACTATAAATTCATAAAAACAAGAGTCTCCGAAGAACTGTATATTTCTTAGCCATGAACTTTCGTTAAATCTGTAAGGCCATCGTTAATTCTCTCAGAAATTTGAATGATTGGGTTATGAAAATTCCTAAACAGAGTTAGGAAAACTTATCAATGATGCAAAGTATCAATAGAGTTTGGCTAACTTATCAACGTTAACTATATCGAAGAAACTGTTTGGCGATTATAAAAAGTGGAGAAGAAGCAATAGCTTGTGTATTGATTATAGTGGTTTGATTATCCGAGCAATTCAAGTCACACACACAAAACAACAACAAAGACAACAACATAACGAAAAAGAACAAAAACAAACATATATAATTTACAAGAGGGCTTCATGGTCCTAGAAAGTTAGGTGTGGTCTATTAATTTTAATTGTCACAAAAATAACACCCAAGCCTTAGTGACATCAGTACTTACGTATATCTAGTTTAATAGGGGTCCGCCTGCTCAGAGAATTGTTTAGTGCCCAGACCCCTGTGTATGACCCGCAATCCTTAAAAGAGAATTTTGAGACCAAATACGGGTCAAAGTTTGAAGAAACCAAGACTGGTGAGGTTTTTATTTATTTGCTTTGTTATGTTTTAATAGCTAATATTTAAATTTATATTTGATAACCTTTTGTGCCAAATAAAATTAAAGTCTGACCATTTGCTTCAAAGAAGAGGATTTTTGAAACTTTCTTTTAGAGTATATGGGGGAACTTAAGGGATCAACTGAATTTCAGCAATTATGGTAGGTGACCATAATATGACCGTTAAGCCAAAGAAAATGAAATTCTGACCACTGGTTTCAGAGAAGATGATTTTTAAAGACTTTTTTTAAGATAAAATGAAGTTGGTTGCCATGACAATAAGAGCTCTGCATGGATCGAGTTTATTTTAGATCAACACAAGGATCATGCCAAGTTTCATTAATTTCTACCCAGAAGTTTCAGAAGAGATGTGGACGGACAACGACAGGCGCAGTGTGATCACAATAGCGTACTTTGAGCCGGTTGTGCTCCTGTGAGCTAAAAAGCAAATCAATATACAAAATTTCAATATACAAAAAGGATTGCAGGCGAACTGCAGCATACACTTCACTCAGACTAAATTCACAAGTCACTCATGTTTATTTCCTCAAACAATAGCGGATATATTTGGCTATGAATGAGATGCACCAACATTGTATGCCATATGTGGATTTTAAATTGAATTGTGTTGCATTATTTGATGGATCATTTTAATTAAATAACACGATATCGACTAATTTCAATGAGGTTCCTATAGCAACAAAATGATTACGTCAAATGAATGAATTTCTACGGCGAACTTATTGCTGAGGGGTCCGTTGCATCTCGTGGCTAAATGATTTAAAAGGAAAGTATATAAGATAAAGTGAATCTACAGCGCCCTTGAGTTATTGATAAGGAAATCCTACCCGATGGTTGAGATATGTCCAAAAAACCAAGGCTTGCCAAGGTTTTTTGGACGTATCTGTACCCGAGGGTGGGATTTCCTTATCCACAACTCAATGGGCTTGGTAGATTTATTTTCTCACCTACCAACGATCATTTTCAGCAATCTTCTTACACAAGACCGCATGACGGTGATTCTATTTATAGACTCTAAAGTATGCAAAACAAAATAATCCATAATAAAAATTCAATTACACAAGATGCCACATTTTATTTAAGGTCTGAATAATAAACAAACTAGAAAAAACATCTCTAACGACTGAAATATAAATTCAAAACAATTGTGAATCCATTTAAGTATCGCTTTACCCATATTGTATACATGTAGACAGTCAGCTGTACGAGACAAGCTGTGCGAGATAAGATCATCTCACACGGATAAATTTCGGGATAATTCTGTCCGATAGATGATAAAAGGTAAGACATATTTATGGCAAAAATATTGACTCTAAGCAGAAGCACAGCTACACACACACACACACACACACACACACACACAAGATTGGCATTTACTTGTAAATTTGAGGCCAAAACGGTGTGTGTGTTTAAAATGTATTTAGGTCCCATTTAAACGTAATTTTAAAGGGCAGAACAGGAGATAAAATACAATATGCGCAAATGATATTGTGAATTTTCATATTAAGAACATTAGCTTCTTTTCGGAGGAGCAAAAGGTCTAGAAAAAACATAATTGAGATCGGAAACAAATGACTTGTAAACGAATTGTAAAAAGAAAATAAGTTGATTTGGCACTGGGTTGGACTTAATTTTCCATTAAATATGACGTGTTTCTCTACTGAAAGCATTAGCATGAGGGTCTTAGTCCTCAATATGCTTAAAATGATCCACTCTGGAGGAACGGGATTGGTGTTCCACATTAACGAACATTTATCATCGTAGCTGTAAGCTACATGTGCACATCGTGTACGGTTTAGCTTTCAAAAGAAAAAGAAAAGAAAAAACAACAACACAAGAAACAGCTCAGGTATTTCTAAATTTACAGAAATTTGAAGAAAATTTGATACGCATGAAATACACGAATTGTTCTCAAATGTCTTTAATATCATAATCTGGCCAGGCACTATATAACAAATGACACGGAGTATTGACTGGAAGTACCAGAGGATTTATTTTCAAGTTTTCAAGGTCAACTGGGTTGAAGCATTTTTCATGACCATCCAAGGCGCAAAGTACTTGTCCAACAAAGTTATCGTTGAGGGGTTTTGAGTAAGACCTTGTTTCCGGATCGACATATAAAATAAGTTTAGTAAGATATTAAATGCCAAGAAAGTCGGATAAAAAACAACAACAGAATGTCAATATTTGAATTTAATGTGTAAACGCAAGCTGCTTGAAAAACATATGCAATTCTCCCGGTAGCTTAATCCGTTTCCTTCCTTCGACTGGAAGAAAGCAGGTCTACAGGTAAAAAAGTAGAACAGTTGGAAAGTGCCCAGTAATCTGCGGTATTATCTCTTAAATGAACAACAGTTGATACTAACAAGATTACACAGTCAAGCTTGTTGTTAAAAAACATATAAGAACATTCCAAATCACTACTGATATTTTACCAGCATTTGTAATTATTTCGTTTCACCCCGTTTTACCTATAGATAATTCCAAACATTCAGTCCGCCTCCGGAGCGGGAGGTTGTGGGTTCGATCCCCGGCAGCGACATACCAAAGTCGTAAAAATGGTATTGGTATAGCTCCCTTGCTTGGCGCTCAGCATATAAGGGTAGTTGCAGGACTGGTTGGCCCGGTGTCAGGATAATGTGACTGGGTGTGGTGGTATCATGCCACGTGTCTACGGCGTGATGCGCTATATCTGTTTCAAGTAGATATCGTCTCCAAATGACTGAAATACTGTCGGTGGGACGTTAAACCCAACAAACAAAACAAACATTCAATCAATTATGATGAATGATAATATATCTAATTATATTAGGTACATTATACTATGTGCTATAAGATTTGGATGTAGACTATTTTAATGAGTTGTTTCTTGTTGACAAGTCGAGAGAAAATTGTCAAGATATGAATAAAGCTGTATTCAAAACATTCAAAAAAGTGACGTTCTTTCTCAAAATTTAATGTTTAAACGTCAACTGAATAAAGGAAAATTCATATTGAATGAGGCACAAGTACGCTTTTCTATAGCAATAAAATTAAACTAGAATCGCAATCGCGATATCATCGGTTTTCGCAAAAAGCAATTCCATTCAGTTCACGAGTCGCATGATTCGAAAAATATTTCTTCGTTCAATTGCTTTTTGATACTGTTACCAGTGATCTTTCAAACGTTTCTGTCGCAATGTTTAAGCAGACTTTTTACCCAAGAGAGTATTGTTGAGTATTACATGTCAGTTATGAAATCGCGATATCATCAGTTTTCATGAAAGCAATTCCATTCAGTTCATGAGTCGCATGATTCGAAAAACATATTTCTTCGTTCAATGGCTTGTTGAATACTGTAAACAGTGATCTTTCAAACATTTTTGTCGCAATGTACAATCAGACTTCTTACCAAGAAGAATACTTTTGAGTATTACCTGTCTGTTATGTAGTCGTAAACTTGAAAACTTTTTTTACGGACTTCGGGTACTGCAATGTTATATGAGTATTTTGCTTTATGATGGAGACAAATGACAATTGTATTCGATAAACAACAATTGCAAACGACAAACAACCGTATAAAATGACACACGACAATGCAATATGCCACTCAACACTATTACGAACATCTGTTGCATTGAATTACTATCATTTTCATGAAATATCGCATTATCTTTTTTGTGTCATTTCAAATTGATGTCACTGAAGAACAGAATGCAAAAAAAAATCGCATAAAAATCAGACTTCATTTTTTTTTAAAATTATTAATAGTGATTTCAAGCTAATCGCCGCCAAGCGGCAAAATGAGAACAAAAACTGATTAAAATTTTACTATTAGGTACCTAGCAATGCCGCAAATGGTTCAATCAAGTATACAAGTCGCACGAGTCAAACATTCTATTCCTTATATATCACAATTTGAAGCATAAAAACTAATATACAATTGTTCTAAAGAGGATCAAAACTTGGACTGCCGTAAAATGACCAAATCAAGTCCAATCTTCAAAAACTTAACATCACTGGAAAGGGCTCTTTAAGAAATAAAACTTTTGTTAATATACTTTCAATGAAATATTTTTTGTTTTGGAGCTATTTGGAGCCAAATAAAAACACAATAATCGTAATATGCCCTTGAACTTTGCAATTTCTTTTTACCTTTTTAATTGTGAACAAAAAATAAAGTCAGGAGCGACAAAAAAATGTTTTAGAAATTTTAATTTTTCCTAAAATTTAGTGAAGTTTGACCATTTCTAGAGGAAAAAACATGCATTTCTTAAATTCGCCACCCCATATATTTTGTGCGTTTATGTCTTGCAAATCATTTGCAGCAAACAGAATTCTTCTATCTGATATCTAACAAAAATGGATAGGTTTTTCGTAGACCTACCCTCATCTGCACAGTTTTTTGCGAGGTTCGAACTTTCAACCTTCCGTTAGTAGCTCAAAAAGTTTTAGCCACTCAATGACTCATACCTAGAAACTATCATACTTTATTAGGCTATCAACAAGGAACACAATGCAACAAACTGCATATGGATCAGACTTCAACATTTTGAATTATAAGTAGAAAAGTGCTTTCATGCTATGCGCCCCCTAGCGGCAAAAGGAGAAACAAAATTGATTAAAATTTTACCATTAGGTACCTAGCAATGCGGCAAATAGTTCAATTAAGTATACAAATCGCACTAGTCGAACATTCTATTTCTTATACATCACATTTTGAAGCATAAAAACTGATTTACAATTATTCCAAAAAAGGAACAAATTTTGGACTGCCGTAAAATGACCAAATCAAGTCCGATCTTCAAAATCTATACATCATTAGAAAGAACTTTTCTAAAACTAAACATTTTGTTCATATATTGCTTATGAATTGTTTTTTGATTTTGAGCTATTTCAAGCCGAATTGATATACAATTATCCTAATATGACCTTGACCTTTACAATGCATTTTTACTTTTTATATTATTTGACACTTAAGAACATAGTTTTACATTAAATGTGAAAATTTCATAGAAATTGAACTAAAAATAAAGTCAGGAGCTGCAAAAAATCTTAACAGTCATGCTTTGAAAATGTTGATTTTTCGAAAATATTGGTTAAGTTTGACCGCGTTCTGTGGACAAACCATGCATTTCCCGAATTCGCCACCCCATATATTTTGTGCGTATATGTCTTGCAAATCATATGCAACAAACAAAATTCTTTTATCTCAATTCCAATAAAAATGGGCACTTTTTTCGTAGACCTACCTTCATTTTCACTGTTTTTTGCGAGGTTCGAACTTTCAACCTTCCGTAGTCAAAAGTTTTATATACGCAGATTTTTGAAACCTATCATATTTGATTAGGCTTTTGACAAGGAACACAATGCAAAAAACACATCTGAATCGGACCTCAAATAACAGAGTTATTAGCATTTGTAGATTTTTTTCAAAGCGCCCCCTAGCGGCAAAAATAAGACAAAAATGAAAATTTTCTCAACGTTAGGATCAAGTTCAGATAAATATAAGAAACTGGTAAAAATTTCATAATTGTGGCTTTTTTCTATCATGGTGATATGCCGTTCACAAAAAAGGGTTAGAAAAATAATAATAATAAAAATAAAACAGAAGAAGAACAATAGGTTTTCGCAAGCGATGCGAAAACCTAAAAAAAAAAAAAACAGCAACATTCGTTTTTCATATTGGCTAACCGAAGATTTCAGATACCCTTTGTTGAACACGGCTTCAGTAAGGAAAGGCAAATGTGCTTACATTTGTAATCAACACACGGACAGCTTGGAGTCTTTGGCATCTACATTACAAAAATGACGTGGTTTTTTTTTTTTTGGCGTGCCTAATCTGTTCAGTGATCTTGACGTATAAAATACAAATCTCCCGGGAAAGAGTTTGCATGACCACATCAACTCAGATTTTGATTTCAACAGGAGTTCCTGTCGAACAGAAGCCATGGTTTACCATGTGCCAGTCGCCAAATCTTGTATCTCGATTAAATTCCCCCTAAATCAATAGCCAACCAGCCCTCTATTCCGTACAGCTCTCCCCAAAATACACATATTGATCCAAGATTATTTTTCTTCTCAAGAGATTTGGAAAAGAATTTAAATACACACTGCAGGAAACAAACAAACATAAAGCATAAACAACATCACTAGCAAGACTTTATTCGAATAACAATAAGGTAGCCAAGAAAAATGCTAGAAAAAAAAAGTTGCAAAAAATGTTAATAACTTAGTTTCCATTCTTAACCCTTTCATTTAAAATAGTTCAATATCATCGTAAGATATATGAAATGTAAATGCCTAATAGCAAAATCCTATATCTCTTAACAAATATATGGCTTACAAATAATGCACACGGCAAGAACAGAACTGGTGCTTTCATAAGATTGAAAATCGTTTTTTCTTTTCAGGGTCAAATGAGTGATTGCATCATTGTATTCTATTAAATACTACTCTTCTTATGAATTTTAGTACATACATATATTTATCTGTGATAGGTACTGGATGTCCATCAACTTTCGTTTCTATTTATCCTTTTAGCCATGCTGTTTCACGTTGTAGGTCGACGGAAAGATCACACACACATTACGTGGGCTCAATCGATGTAATCCATATTCATAGAATATGTAATTAAAATGTACAAAAAGTAACATGGGAGACTGGCTATAATTTCATGTCTATACAAATTCTGTATGGCCGACTTTATATAGGTGGCTTCGTTAGTTTCGGGGGGGGGGCGGGGGAGTGGGGAGTAGGCTCCGTGGCCGAGAGGGTAAATCGCTGACTTTAACAATCACTCAATCCCTCACCGCATGGGTTCGAATCCGGTCAGTGTCATTCGCAGTTTCATGTGAGTAAGCCTTCCAGCTGGCTTGAGGTAGATCGATGGTTCTACCCGGATACCTCTGTGTATTCGGGGTCTTCCTCCACGTGTAATTAGCTGGACGTCGCTATATGACTGAGATATTGTCGCAGCGACGGTAAATTCAAAAAATCAATCAACCAATCGTTAGTTTCAGTGTTCAAGAGTAATCAAGTGAAAAAATTGTCTTTATTCCAGAAATCAGCGGATTTCACAACATCTTTTGAATAACATTAGGGGAGTAAAGTGTGGATCGAACATTGCTCAAGACCTGATCTGGCGCAAAGCTCCGGTCCCATCCAGGGACTGTCAAGAGGAATAATCTACCCAATCGACATAACGTAAATAATCTTAAATTTAAAACAAAAGCAGGAGTAATGTACGTCAATCTTATATTATGGAGGTGAGGTTTCCGTTATCCGCGTGAGTGTACGGCCTAATCACAAGATCAGTTCTACAACTGGTTTTGTTAGAATTGCAAATGAGGGACAGATATACACCCAACCAGTCTGTCAAAAACGGAAGTGTTGGTTATTATGCATAGTCTGTAGAGATATCGTATACCAATATTCTGTGAGAACATGAAGCAATTTTCAGACAGTTTGGCATTACCCGTGAGATTGTATGTTTAGAGCTTTATTCGTCTTATGTATTTTATTCAAATGAATGTCTGTAGAAAAGTCTAATATAAAACTCAGTGTAGTATTAACTTGCATGTTTCCTGATTGGTGAGATGGTGATAGTCCTTTCAGTCGATTTAAAAGAAAACACACACAAAAATATTAACAAGAAAATACTGAATGAGGAAGGACAAAAATGCCATACGAGAAATCAAACATACATTAGAAATGAACTCCAAAAGGAGGTACATGTAAATGGACAAAAAACAAAACAAAATAAATAAAAAAAACAACAAAAAAACAAAAAAAACAACAACATGGAGATAGGGAATTGCATAACATTCGAGTATATCCGCGTTTTTCCCGACATCCAACAGTTTCATGGATATAAAAGTTCATGCATTTTAGTCTATTTGACATATGCACATCAATAATTCATATGTTAGGTACATCTTCGCGGTAATCTAAGATAGCGGATCAAATGAAATACTAACTGAAACCGCACGAGGTTATTTGTACCTTTAAAGTAGTAACCATACCCTCGTTTTCAATAAGATTAGCACTTGTTTTATTCTGATTTTAAGAGACGTATCAGAAATTTTACAGTGAAATTAACACACAGCTAACACTAACATCAGCTTATTATACCCCAGGAAAAAATCGCGATAAGCGATGAGATATTCTATGTGCGCCGAGTTGTGAGATAAAATGATATACAGTTGAACCTGTATTAGCGACCACCCTGCATATGGCGGGCAGTTTTAATATCAGTAATAAACTAGCAGTTTGTTATACGTTTTATCTACATTTAGCGAGCACCTCTGTTAAGCGATCACGTACTCTTGTTTCCTTAATTGACCGCTTAAACATGTTTGACTGTACATTATGGATACCTATAATACAATGTTTGTTCTGTCTCATTTGATGATGGTTTCTAAAATATTGATAATGGAATTATGCTATCATAGTGCACATATTGATCCTGGCAAATGAAAATGAACACCTTTTGTAAACATTGCGTGTCATAATGTAAAATGCATTACACTTGAAAAGGTTTACTCTTACATTTTATCATTTAAGGTATTTTGAACATTGCTCATTATGAATTTTTCTAAGCATATTTCCGGAGAAAAAAAGAAAACTGAATTAATTATGTAAGCGTTGTAACACACAAAAAAAGCTTTTAAAAATTTAAGTACAAATTCAAAATTAGGCAAGTAAACAATGTTTTGTGAGTACTCATTTATTGAAATTGATTCTTCAGCTTGGCAAATAGCAAGGTTAATTTCAAGACTGTGTTCAGTAACGAGATTATATAAGCGACCTAGCATTGTATGCAATTAAGAGCTGAACATATTTAAGAGAAAGGGGAATAAAGGATAGCAATGACAACTCATTGCATGAAGTGCTAAACAAAATAAAATGAATCAGATGGTCTATCTGCCATTCAAAAATATAAAACCAGACGAACGAGGAACGAGAATATTAGTCCTTCAACTATCTGTAAGGTTACACGTCACTGCCGAAAATACCTAAAGGCAACCAAACCTAGTTGTAATATCTTGAAACACTCATTTGCATAAAAAAGTGTGAATCCAGATTGTCGTTGATTTCTATAGTTTGAAGTTTCATTTTTTTTTATTTTGAAAAAATATAGAAGGTCACTTACCCTAGAAGATATACATGTAGTGCTGTCATATAAAACATATGAAAAGCACGCAAAATCACATGTACCGTCATGTTAATATTATGTAATTTTATGTTTGCCGCATGGGTCGGACGACCTTCTGGCTCTTTGAAATAAAACTGAAAACTGAAACATGTAATTTAATCAAATTTAACTAATAAGGTAAACATAACAACACAAAATTTCTGATATTAAGCGTACGGATATTCACACTACAAATGAATGTTAGACATTCTATGAAGATCATTGCAGGTGTTTATGATCTTACAGTGATCCAAACCTTTACGGAAACGCGCCCCCCCCCCAAAAAAACAAAAAAAAACAAACTCCAGCATCTGTAAACCTACCGAAAACTTATCAAAGGAATGCAGCTGAATAGAGAATTTTGATATATATCAATATACTATAAATAGAATTTCGTATAACAATTCTGGTTATTTTACCGAAAGTATTTGTATACTAAAAATTACCTAAACGAAGATAATTTTGCAACTGCGCGTACTTTTACATTTGACACAGTTTTCTACATTCGTTGCCTTCTACATGATCAATTCAAGAATTACATCTACTGCTTATAAGATTAGACTGTGAGTGTTGCATTTTCATAATGACAGCAATATACGAACGTCTATCCATCACACCAAGGGATAGTGGAATGATAGGAAATTTGAGAAAATTATTGGATCACATTACTATATATATACCGTTTTCTCATTTAAAACGAATGTTTTAATTATGTAATTGTCCCTGTAATTGTATAATATAAAGGAGCGTATTACAATAAGCTCCAAAGTAATCTCTTTTCAATTAAAATAGGAACCTATAAGACGATTGTTGTTAATATCACTGTTAGTTGCTTATTGAAATTTACGTAAAGTATAAGGAAAGTACAGAATCAGGTCACAAAGGCAAATGTAATTAAGAATATGTTTAGTTTCCACAAGCAAAGCTCCATTTTACAAAGTTTCTAATTTCACAACGGCTGGTTCCCTATAGCTGAGTTGAAAGAACATCCAAACCATAATCTGGACGTAGTGTGTTCGATCTACGATCCAAGACCCGCGACGTACAGTAACTCAAGTCGTTAAAATTGTAAATGTGTGTAGCGTTATTCAAGGATTGGTTGAATCAATGTCAGGCTCACGTGACTATGTTAGGTATAATGTCATTTGTCTATGGTGTGTTTTTGCAGTGAATCAGACTTTACCGTTTCCTTGAAGACAAAGTTCCCCAAAACGCCTTAAATAAATAATTTCCAACTAATAAAGAGAAATAAGTCAGTATAGTGACTTAATCATGAACATGCCTTGTACTCCGGGTATAAGACCAGACCAGCATGCAAGAATCTTCAGCTGGTACGGAATTGCTACCTATCAGCACCTCAGAAAAGAAAAGGTTGTACTGTGACAAATTTCATCCGTGTACTACAGTGTAAAATGTTGTTTTGATGGTACCGTTGCTTCGGGGGGTATTTCCGTCATACAGCAACTTCAATTGAATTACAGGTGGAGTAAGAACCAAAGTGTATAAACATACACGGGTAGACCAATTCAACCCCCTTCTCTCTCTTATTCAATCATTGAATTGATATCTTGAAACATTAATTTATGCATTCCAATGGCGTTACCTATTCTATGACATGGTATAAAGTCAATATTGCTATGTTCAATTATTATTCCAGACTATTTACAGCGAATACACTTACTTAATTATAATTTTATTTGGAATTGTTATTTACATTATGACGATAAATTAACTAAATATAGCACTCTTTCCTGTAGGTTTATTATTTGTGTTTCAGTCTATGTAAAATATAAATGAATAGTTTAGAGCATGTTTAATAGATTTGTGAAACTGTATGTATATTGGCTTCATATAAATGTATGTATTTATAACAGGTTAAACACATTATATGTGGAAAGAGAACTTTCCCCATGATCTCTCTCTCTCTCTCTCTCTCTCTCCCTCTCTAAGAATCATCACCCACCGAACGGATATTTTGAATTTGATTTTGTATTTCACTCATTGTTACTTTTTGTAACTTGTGAATTGAATAAAGTAGAATTGAATTGAATTGTATTAACATCCACGTTGATTGGTTTAACAAGGTCTCGTAATGTCTCGGGTGGCATGAGAAATGAATTAATACAGAACTTTACTTGCAGATAACATCCTGAGAATTTTTTTTGTTGAAAAAAAAATATTATACCAACATCTAAAATTTGGACCGAATAAAAAAATAATAAAGATAAAAATATGACAACTTATGTTTAGTGACAAAATAATTTTGAATAAATTATTCATTCTTCTTAAAAGTTATATTATTATTCGATTTTTTTTTATTATTGTACGTGTATTTTTTTTCTTTATAATTTGTATCATAAACTCATATAAAGAAGTATAATGAAAAATGGTACATTAATTCGAAGAAGCATACTATAATACTCGATAAACTACGAGTAGCATGGTAAATGAATTGGACTGACTAGAGGAACGTTTCTTAAGTTACGTAACTGAAATTCTCCACAAAAAGTGTCCAAAAACATATTTCCTAGACACAGGACTGTAGTAAAAAGATTGCAATAACTAATCGTTTTCAACCTCAATTTACAAAACAAGACTTTTCCGAATATTTCCCGGGGTACACGGAAAGTCGTGACCACGGCATGGAATATTTCCAAACCAGAACATAAGTACATGGGATCTTAACCCTTTTCCTCATATAGACTCATTTTGACGCACTCAGTAGGTACCACATAAAGCCTGATCTGCAGAAAGCCAAACTCAAACCTTACCAAATTTAATTATATATCCTCATTACCAGACCACTGAGGAGCAGCGAACAGCATAAAACCTGATCAGCCTGATCAGGCTGATCTGGTTTTATGCTGTTCGCATAGGTCTTTTCATGGTATCCTCTATAAGGGAAAGGGTTAAACCATAAGCACGAAGCTAATTTGTTTTTCTTACCTGAATGTGATTTGTCAGAGTTGCAATCAAATCCAAATAAATCAACCGTACGTAATAGCCTCATTGACTGCAAAAGGTTGAATCGAGATTGGAAATATAAACCAATAAAATAATACATAATTTAATACTCTAACAGACATTCGTACATTTTATAGTATAGTTATTATTGAATATTTTCAAGCGTCATTTACTTTGATGTTTCTGAAAACATAAATGTAAAACAACTAATATACTCCAATGAAAATTAAAAAAAAAAAACACAAAAAAACAAAAACATCGTTCCATATATATGTTTTTGTCATACCTCTAATGCACTAGTAAATACTGTATGGCTTGTGTATTTCTGACTGAAGCAAATTAATATCAATATCAATTTTAAGTACCCCCTCTTTTGCTGAAAATTAATATTTCAATATTTTGTGGCAAATTCAATTAATTATGATGTTTTAGCTATTTAAAGTACAGTTAAAATGTATACTTGTTAAAGATGCTAATTGATTAACTAACTAAGCAGTTTGTATTTATTTAATTTGCAAAATGATATTGTCTTTCATCAAAAGCAGATATATATCTTTTAGCTATAAAGAAAACCCTGGGATATTCATATGCCAACGCCAGATGTGTTTGCAGCTTTTATTGATTTCAACAAACTTCTGACGTTAAAAGGAAAGCTATAAATGACATGCTCAGATCCGTTCTTTTGTGTCTTGAATCTTCTTTTAAAATTAAGAGTTCAATGAACAAATTGTAGCTTAAAATATGACATTAACTTCATGCAAATGTAGAGGCGCTTGCGAAATGACAATTTTATTGCAGCCTTTTACGATCATATCAGATCACAGGCATGTCCTCTTTACAAAAAAAGCCCTTTAGCTTCATGGGGAAATTCAACCAGGTTTGAACACTTCTTTACATTTAATATCTCTAATACAATTTAAGGTGATGAAATACGCCTAGAAACGGAATACCTTTGCATTTATTTATGCCCGGATTGATGAACACAAATATGGAAAGTACCCATAGGAACCTAAAGGAACTTAGCCTGAAAAATGTCAAACTTAAATAAAATTCTGATAAATGACTGAGAGCAAATTTGCATAAATATTACTATAGGTATTAACTTATCTAGGACACTTAATCAGGTTAATGTTCGAGGTGTTAAAAATGAAAGCTTTGATGTACAAAGTCCTTGAGAATTATATCTTCGTGTAATGAACAAAATGTATTTATATCTACAATAATTATTACACATTTACTAAAGTCGAAAATCGATATATCGTTCTAAAATTTATACATTCTCTCGTATATTTATACAAAACCAATGACTGACCAACGTCCATGGGTGTTTGATAAATATTCATTTAATACTAGTTGAAACTGTAATTTCTTTACTGAATAAGATGTGACAGATTCAGGCGCCATGGACGAAAACAATTAAAATATCGTACAGTATTTTGATAATGCTAGTACACATATGTTATATATATATATCTCATCACTCCTGTTAATATAGACAGACTGACGGACTGGGTGAAGCAACAAAAATATCATAGAAGCCAGTGCGTTTATCAATAACTGAGCCGTTAGTAATCAAGGGACATTTCTGAATTCCAAGCCAATGTGTCATCTGTGCTGTTTTAATAAAATACGTAGCGACTTGTTGCTGAACAGTTAATTTCCAGCTGTATGAATGATGGTTGTGCCATCTCTAAGTACTTCAAATGATAAATGCCTGCCGACAGCAATAAATATACACTATAGTTGCTCGAATTGCTTCACTTGTCGAGTTTTAACGATCTCGACAAAATGGAGGAGTTTAGATGAGAAAAATAATAATAAACTACAATTAAATCAACCGATAGTTTAAAACACGACTTAACATTTTCTGACAGTTTATTGCCAGCAAATAACAAATAAATGATATATTCAAAGCGTTAATGGCATTGTGTAAGAATGGTATGTAAGGCTTTTTATGTATTTGTAAAGTTTAACAGTTTTTTCTGCAATTTAAAATACTATACTCAACGTTCACCATAAGTATCGTTTTATTGTTCCTCATCAGAAATGTCTGTGCAGCATCATGTGAATTTCAGTCGCTCATACCAACGACACCATTTACAATAGTCTATTTAACTACCCTTATAGACCCACAGTTCAAACACAAGACTTGTATAATTGCCAAATTTTATGACTTTACGGCTTTGAACACTTGGCAATCGGGATATTTTCTCAGTTTTTATTTCCTAAATTTTCATATACGTTCCAAAACTGGAAATGAGCAGAATTAACATCATATTCGTTTTTGAGTTGGAAGCAGAGCGTCAAAACAGCCAGGGGACCCTGTCAGAACTGTTTTCATTGCAATAAACAGATTATCACAGTTTTTTTTTATCACAATTTACATTTTGCAAGGCGATAATAGTTACATCGTTTACAATAGATTAATCTTCATCACTTTTAACTTGTTGAATTTAAATTACAATGTATTTGTAAATTGGCACAAAGGATTAGAGACTGCTTTGAATTTGACAATATGATTAAGTTTTAACTTAGTTATGTCATATAAGAAAACATTTCTTTAAACTTCTTCAAATCATTCACGAGGGCTCGTGTCCAAACCTCATTTAAGGCTCAAAATCGAAACCTTCGGAACAGAGGTCACGAACGCTACCTTTGAACTAAAGTACCTTGATTTAAATGATATAATTTGATGAAGAGACTTCATAAATTTCATGACATGTGTATCTAAATTTCAACTGCAACTGTTTATTTTCATCAATTAAAATCCTTGTTGTACATTCCGATAGTAATCCAGGGGCCCGTTTCACTAAACTTCTTACGAAATAATATCTTCGTACGCGTACATTCACAGATGTAAAATAGTATTTTTCCTGTATATTTTTCTTTGCAAAAAGTGTTGTGCTTGCATAATGCAATAAATTGGGCCATCTTTCTTCATCTTTTATTGTGAAAATGAGACATTAGTAGGCACTATGTAGACTTACAGACCAACAGACTTACGACTAAAATCAAATTTGTTCGTGCGAAGTTTAGTGAAACGAGCCCCTGATATCCTGATGGAATCCTACGATGGATTCCAGCAATCTGTACGATGGTCACAACTTCTGAATCCCTAAACTGCCATACATTGATGCCAGAAGAATTTAATCAGTATGTTGCATGTCAGTATGTTGCATGTTTCCGATACATCTTCGAAACCCTGAAAGGTTTCATTTAGATACTGCCGATACAAATATGTTTGATGAATGCCCCAGCTTACAGGACTAGTTAATAAATCGCTTTGCAATCTGAATTTCCAAATTGTATGTGCAATAATCAATATGCAGTGACTTTTAGAGCACATCAAACAACTTTAATTACTCTTAAATCGGATAGTTAATTAAGAAATTTGAA
The DNA here is from genome assembly GCA_021229015.1 of Solen grandis. Lineage (NCBI taxonomy): Eukaryota > Metazoa > Mollusca > Bivalvia > Adapedonta > Solenidae > Solen > Solen grandis. The sequence goes on along the minus strand of CM037781.1, from coordinate 71,928,412 downwards.
TGGATGAGAAGAAGCAGTTAAGAAAATAATAAGCTGGGGATGGTCCATCAGTTTGATCATTCAATTAAGGATTGAACAGCAAGGATTTGCTTTTTTGCCGCTTTTAAGTGCAAAGCGTGTAACTGAAGTGAGTTAAAAGCTATAAGGGATGCTTAACCAACCATTCACCCCCATTATATCTCATTAAAAAGGATTGTTAATACTCCTAAACTCAAATGATAATAAATAAGACAACTGCAACCCTTTCTTTCTCTCTGTATGTCCCTCTCTCTACAATATCTATGACACACACACACACACACACACACACACACACACACATATATATATATTACTGTCTTGCCATTATAATATTAGAAAACATTGTACCTTGTGGGGCTATAGGCCTACTGAATTGTATCTATCTAAAATACTTATCTATATTTGCTATCAAATCATATGACTTATTATATGAGTTTGTATCACTGCATTGTATACTCAAGTACCTTGCAAGTTGGTGTGAGTTATTAAAAATATGTTCCGTTCTTATTGTTACACAAAGATGTGGATGTTGGCTCTATTATTGCAGGTGGTCACAAATTTAAATCCCTAGAACATCCAGTTTTTTAATTGTAAACATAACATAATAGACAGATTTTCTTGCTACCTGCATGAATTAAAAAGTGACCGCATGACAGGTTGTATAAACACCGCCTCTCTAGATGAGATAGAAAGTGTTGAGTTACAATCTCTACGAAAATGAGATATACATGTAGATCTAGTTAACTTAATTAGTTAAATCCTATTTTTACAAATAACTTATATCTGTATTTTTTTCCTTTATCATTTAGCTTAATGAATGCACCTTAAGCATATATGTCATGTCGATTTCTTTTTACACGTTGACCTCTCCTTTAAACTTGTATTTTCTTTTATGATAGAAAACGAAAGGACACAAATCATTCACACATTTATTGCTGAAAAATGTCTCATTGCATTTCTGAAAAATACAAAATAAAACATTAGTCATATTATCTAAAGCGAAACGTTCTTTATAACGTCCCTGCGTATATAAATATAGTTAGATACCATAGCAGTATGTAAGGTTAATGCGATTAAGTTGGAGTTCAGATCGGTAGGATCGCTTTTAACCTAATTAAAATTGTTTCCAAGCTTTATTTGTTCTATCAAGGAGCTAGGAGTCTTTTGATTAAGCCTGGAAAAATATCGGAAAGAACTTCAAAAAGATTAATCCGGGTATAGCGTGCTTCGACATTTCACACATAATCTGATACAATGTAGCGGATGTCCCTCCGTAGAGCCTCACTAATTCTTCTGTAAAAAGCACGATTTCTTAAGCCTTGTCACGATAAAATACGAAAAGTGGAAGAATAAAAAGTCATTGAAATTTAACATATGATTGTCTTTTGCTTTAGACAGTATCGCTACAATATTCTTAGATATCGACGGGGTTTTAACGAGTTCCTGAACATGTTGCCAAATAACAAAACAATGAACACAAAACAGATTTAATTAAATCGAATGAAGATGAACATAGATCTATATCAAATTAGAGTTTGATTGTAACTGTGAGGATATAGGTTAGGATTAATATACACATTCAAACAACATTTATATTGTGTAGTGTTATTTGCTTACATCAGCCTTAAAAAGTAATTAAAAATGGAATCTCGGGTTTTCTCCACCCAGTGTTTTAAAATAAAATAATATCTATTCATAGTATTGGGTAAAAAATACATCTATTTATATTATTGGGTCAAAATGTTCTGGCGGGTCATCCATAATTTCACCAAGGACTATATGATGATATAGATACATTTTTTTCTTATGGCTTTCCTTGCCAGTTGATCAGGAAACGAAACAATGACTTCGAAATATATATATAAATGAATTATAATATGCTGATACAAACAACTATTATCGAACAAGTTATTAATGTGTGAATCAAAACTTAATCATTTAAACTTGAAAACTAATTTTACACCTTAAGTTTTAAATATTCGTCTTTCCTAAACAACAATATATCTGCAACAATTCCAACGAGAAGCTCCAGAATGTATATCTCCCTAAATCTAATAGAGTAACACCACATCAGATAGCAATGATGTCTGTCTGCAGTTTAAGTAATACTGGAAGCTTTACATGCACTACTTCTCGGTTATATACGCTACCATAAAAGTTACACCTCACGCGATGTCTTTTAAGGTGCTAACTGCTGCATGCATCAGAGGAGAAGTCCTGGTTGTGACCATGACAACGATATCACCCTGACAGTGAAGTCTACCTTGAGAATTGATGCATGAAAGCTTACAGACTGACACGTCCTCCTCTGCCTTCCTCTTACAGGGTTTTGAAGTAAGTACCTCAATCCTCAAGGGGAACAGAGGAAGAAAATGAAGTGGAATCACTTATATGACCTGTTTTTCTTACCATTTATGTGCTTGAAATACCCTCAAAATATTTCATTTATTAAATCTTATATACGCGTTTTGATTTCAATTTATTATTTCTTTCGTAAATGATCAGATTCGTTCTTATAATGCTCCATCTTTTTTGCAAATTCTGAGCCTGACGTCATACGTTGAATAGCTTGAAGGTAGTGATCAAAAGTTAGCACTGTATTTGTTAATGCAGGATAGATGTAAACTAAATACATTTATGATGTTTATGCGGTTATGAAAATGGGTTATAGTATTATGCTGATCTACAATAT
>CM037781.1:71875599-71925599 GCA_021229015.1 Solen grandis | reverse complement strand
AGTTAATGATATAAGCTGATAGATTTATAAGGGAACTAAGATGTTAAAATGCCATTCTTTCATATATAACAATCGACGACTTCGATCTACAAATCGAAAGTCATTTTTTTCTTTTTAAATTAAGTGTTTACAGATAATTGAACGATAAACGCTGAATTTCTTGAAAATATTGAACTGTCAAGATACAACATTTATGAAACTTGCTGATATGATTTAAATTCGTAATTTGACCCAACTATCTAAATCAAAACATGCTTAAATAACCAAATGTATTACATATTTGTTATTTCTCCGTACAATGTAACTCGAATGGTCACATTTTTTAACACAAGTAAAAATCTTAAACTGGTTCAATTTTTCTCTGACAAGACACGACAAAATTCATTTAAAATGAAATAATTGCATTACTTGGTGCGTAATTATCACCAGCGATGCCGAAGCACGTAAAGTAGTTAAACCCTAGACCGTTCACAAATCAAAAAGCAATTATTTAGTTTGCTGGTTGCATGTTTTAATAAACTGTAATGCTTTAAAGATTTTTACCTCGGACCTACGTTAAACTTTGGTGAATCGATATTCTCAGGGACTTTTGATGAAAAAAAAAAATAAACTGCGTTTTTAAATAGCTTTGATAATGATGTTATCTATTCTGTAGTTACTTGTATTTTTATGATATAACCAGTTAATTTTTTATATGTATAACATAATTTAAGTTTGTTATTATGCATAATAACTAAAGGGCCAAATACTCCGTTAAAAGTTTGAGCTGCAGTCTATCTTTTTGAATTTTCCCCATGAGCACACCGCACTCGTGATGAGCGATTAAGATTACCCCGTGCCCGTCGTCAGCGTTTTGATTCAGATGATATCTCATCAAAAACAACCGGAAAGAAATTAATGAGACCTGGCACGTATACTCGTTTGGTGGTCACAAACAAAAGTTGCTTAAATAAACTTGGCCATGCAGAACTCTGCTTGCTATGGTAACCAAAGTATTTATATGTATACCAGCATTTTCATTTAATACAAATGGTCACATCACGACCCTGTAAAGAAAGACGTACATAATCTGTCCTTGCATACCACTAAGAAAACTTTTTCTCTTTAGTATCCTACACAAGCCATTGCTAAGTCAAACTCCGGTGCAATGGACTGGTTCCGCATATGTGAGATGTTACGTGTAATAGAGGTGATAAATGGCACTTGTACTTCCTTGCGGAAAATTCCGACAAAAGGTCCCGAGTACGATTCCTAATCGAGGCAATAGGATTATACTTATTAAATATGCATTATATTTACTAATGTAACTCATTAAGTTTCTCATGTATAATATGCAGAACATATGTATCTATGTACATCTCCTGGAAGTCGGTCTAGTGTATTACACACTTTTTGAAATGAGCTTGTTACCCTTCTGTTAATTTATCGGTGGATTAAATCAAAGATATCCCCGGGAAAACTTCACATTATCTTTCGTTGTCTGGGAAACAATTTCTTGTAACTGATACCTACATGATAGGAGCAATCTGTAATTTTAAATACGCACATATACTAAAGTGTGGCATTATTACTTAGTTTGAAGAAATGCATACAACCAAAAGCAAAATCAGCAATCCAATTATTTTTCATGAATTGATTTTTATATATTTCCAAGTAATAGCCATTGCAATACCTTATTTTTAACCTGAACAGAATTTTCTTTTCTTCCCATTTTCTAGGCATGCTGATTGTCTCTCCATTGAATCCTTTTACAAGTGCATTACAGCATTAATATTCTCCCAGAGTGAAATGAAGTTCTGCAGAATATTGAAATGGGCCTGAACACAAAATCTCACGTATAATGGTATCAAATTCTTTGCGTCTCTCTCTCTCGTACAAGGCTTCTAGGGGCGTCTTTGAATTTTAAAATTTCAAATTTCTACGCATTATCGTAATGTACAATCATGATTGCTACGATTTGCTTCAAACGTATGCATAAACAACTCACTGAATGAGAAGAACACTGTCTTTGGTTTGCCTGTGTAGGAAGTGCCTTCAGCTACCTTAATGCATTTTTCAAACTAAAAGTTTAGTGAACTGTTACAAATAAGGAGGATGCCGCAGTGGCCGAGCGGTTACAGTCGTGGACTACAAATCTCTCAGCCCCTCACCGCTGTGGGTTCGAATCCCGGTAGGGACTTCGGATTTTTCATGTGAGGAACCCTTCCAGCTGGCTTGCGTTAGGTCGGTGGTTCTACCCGGGTACCTCTGTGTACTCGGGGTCTTCCTCCACCTGTAATTAGCTGGACGTCGCTATATGATTGAAATAATATCGCAGTGACGGTAAACCCCAATACAACAACAACTACAAATAAGGATCAATTAATATACTGAACAAAACTTATTTCCCCCACCGCAAATTTTGAGGAATTGTGGTAATACATGTACATATAAGTAAACTAACAAATGATTGCATCTAAGGTCAGTTCATTTTATTCCAAATGTCATTAATTTCCAGCAAGATTAAACAAAATAACAACTGGGGTGAACATGACACTCACCCCGATATCGCATTTTATAAAGTGGAGTTTATAACGTCTCTTCAGTGCATTTATTACAGACCGAAACACAAGTTGATTAATATATGCATATACTATAAATACTTCGTTTAATTTGCAAGATATTTTAAGAGACAGCAAATGTAAAAAAGAAGAAACACGGAAAAGGGGCAGAAACAAGTACGCGGGTACAATATTACCGTTACCCAATGTCACACTTTTATTTAATGATACCTGGTGTATTTCCTTTTTTATATAACATATCTACACGTAATTACCCAATTCATAATGATATTTTTTAACATAATTTTACAAAATCTTCTAGATAAACGTATTTTTGGCGCACAAAGTCTGTATCATTTAGCACTTATTGAATTAAATTATTCAAAATCAACGACTTAAAAATGACTAGTTATTACAGGTGTTAGTTTTTTTATGCAATAACTACACGAGTTTAGTACGAGTATCAGGTTAGCCCCGGTGTAACAGTCAGGTTTTTCCCCAGTTTCTCCCCCCCCCCCCCCCCCCCCCCCATCTTATATATTGCGTGTGATTGTGGGGAAATTCTGGACCAGTTTTTTCTTCCATATTTAGTATTTTTACACGAAATGGTGGGGAAATTCTGGACCAGTCAGTTTTTTCCCCCCTGTCATTTAGATTGTTTGTGATGGTTGGGAAATTCTGGACCAGTCAGTTTTTTCCCCCTATCTAATATTTTTACACGAGATGGTGGGGAAATTCTGGACCAGTCAGTTTTTTCCCCCCTGTCATTTAGATTGTTTGTGATGGTTGGGAAATTCTGGACCAGTCAGTTTTTTCCCCCTATCTAATATTTTTATGCGAGATGGTGGGGAAATTCTGGACCAGTCAATTTTTCCCCCCTGCCATTTAGATTGTTTGTGTAATGTGGAAATTCTGGACTAGTCAGTTTTTCCCCCCTATCTAATATTTTTATGCGAGATGGTGGGGAAATTCTGGACCAGTCATTCCCTTGGTGTAATTCAATGTTTGATCAGAATTTCACCACCATATCGCACAATCTATTAGATATGGGAGAAAGACTAACTACATGTTTAACATACTCCTGCATGTTATATTAGATAGGGGGAAAAAACTGAATGGTCCAGAATTTCCCCACCATCTCGTGTAAAAATATTAGAGGGGGGGAAAAACTGACTGGTCCAGAATTTCCCCACCATCACGAACAATCTAAATGACAGGGGGGGGGGGGGGGGGGGCGGAACCTGACTGGTCAAGAATTTCCCCACCATCTTGCACAATATATTGGATAGGGGGAAAAACTGACTGGTCCAGAATTTCCCCACCTCTAAAACCTTAAAAATAGAGGGGGGAAAAACTGACTGGGTGGGGAAAAACCTGACTAGTCAGTTTCTTCCCCGGGGAACAACTGGACTAGTCAGTTTCTTCCCCGGGGAAAAAACTGACTGGGGGGAAAATCTGGGCTGTTACACCGGTTAATAGTATGACGGGTATTCAGGTTATAAAAAATGGACTAGGTTTCAGCCCTAAACGGCAGCCGTGATACGTGTTACTGTATGGGCAATATGACAGTATAGAATGCATTTATTCCATAAAATTAATGTAAACTTTAAAATTTCTCCTTGCTATCAGATTCACCTGAAGCGATACATATTCTGCCTATATATGACATATAAATAAAACTAGATAGGAAATGGTTATGTTGCATATAATGAAGGCGACGTCAGCATTTTGCACACTGGTTTCTTCTACGCTGGAACGAGAAACAAAGATGTATTGTCTATCGTGATTTCTCAAATAGGGACTTGTCGCAGTTGATATTTGGAAACCTTATCTCGAGCTCGAGGTTCGCCTATGTAATCAAATCATTGTATAGTTTAACTTCTGTTTAATTATATATTCTTGAACATGTCTTGCACTCTATGCGACACTGTGCGAGTATAAATTTGAATTATTTTCTAATTCAGTTTGACTGTCTGCTTTTGGGCATCGGCGTCTACTTTCATCAATCTTGTTTCGTGAAGGAATGTGAAGAAGGAAAGCAAAATTACAGGTCCGAGAATTGCATACATTTTGTAATATTGCCGTGTTGAGCCATATTTGATTGCAATGTGCTTAAGGCACATAGTTATGAAACAGATCTAAGAAATTGTGTCGTTTTATTTTTTTGCGCCTCGCTTTCTTAAATTGAAAAATAGTACTAAATGACATCTGATATCGCTTGATAAGCTGCCGTAACGTGGTACAAAATTGTACCACTGACTTCATTGCACTGTTTTGCATGCAAAAGATAAATACACACTTCCTTACATGGTTTTATTAATTACTCTTAAGAAGATTTCAAATGAATTCAGTTGCAGAGAAAGATTATACTTGAATGAAGGCATGTCATATGACTTAAACTGTAGGATTTATGTCTGTTTTTCCTGCTTTTCTGACAGACATTTTACTCATTTCAATACATGGTTTCATATTTGTACATTTTAAGTAGTCAGATTTAGTTTACATTATTTGATATCAAGTATTTACATAATACACAAAATATTTACTATAAGTGGAATATAGCACATATGAAATGACGTTTTCTTCAAAATCCATTATTCATGACTTTCTTCATTTGATACATCTGAGAAACTGAATTGAATTATCATGCTGGAAAATTAATCGCATACACATGTAATTTAGATATTTATATTTAGAATCAAGACAAATTCCTCCCATTAGTTCCGAATTTAACAGTATTTCTTTATTGTCATAATGAAGCGCCATGTAAAAGCCATCAAATATCAATAAGATTGTCATTTATGTGAGAATCTAATGATGAAAAACTTGTTTACCCTAATGAAACTACAACTAATTCGACAACAGATGTTAAGTAGATGTATTAGATATGCCAACATTATCTCTTCATGTTATTATAGTTTCAAATCAAAAAGCTATTGAGGTTTCATTTTTGAACACGGAGTTTTGCAAGTGAGACATAATAGGAAGTATATTTTTGAACTAGAATTTAGCAAGTGAAACATAAAATGAAGTATATTTTTGAACTGGAATTTTGCAAGTGAAACATAAAAGGAAGTATAATTTTGAACCATATTTAAAATAAAAAACCTGAATGATCGGAGAAAATATATGCATTCATATGTACACTATATGCTAGAATCTGACAAAGTTTGAATGACGACCGGGACAAAAGATCCGAACAACGTGGTATTAGACTATTCCCGAGATTATTGAACTGGCAATGATTAGAAATGGCTTTCTGTGTAGGCAAGCTGGGGCGCAATTGATAAGCCATAAATTTCGGACAATACGTACCACAAATGGCGTTTCTGGGATATTATGACAAAAGAATAATCAGTATTGTGTGTTGTATAATTCCGCTGCCGATACGGAGAACCTTCCTGGCAACACAGAGCATTGAGAAAACTAAACAAAGAGCGGGAAGCTAGCTGAATTGTCACTGTAGAGTGAGAAGAAAAAGTAACTAACCTTACCACGAGGTGCATTGGTAAAATTTTAATCAGAGTAGCGCTTTATGAATTAGATACCTACTGATATGTTTGAATTTTTTATATACAGATTCATTCAAACTTACAGGGAGCTAGTTCTGAGCTCTATGGAGGACGTGATAAAGTTTCGATTTTAGTGTCCCTCTGGTATTTCAGAACCAGTAATGCATTGTCATATTGAGAATTTGATTCCTCGTACCCCAGTGAAAGGTCGGACTGTAACATAATGCTAAATGGCGACAGAAAACAATGAGTGTCTGTAAGATATTCCTTTGACACAAGTGGGCTCAGTGACAAGAACCCTGGCAACAATCCATCGAGCACATACTTTCTTTAGCTTTTACATTAGTTTATATATGAAATACTATCGACTGATTAATCCCACATAAATCCCCCACCATGTTTCTGGCATCTTAATCAAAAACTGCCTTCTTTTCCTGAAGCCGCCGACAACGGACGGTTAGGCCTAGGCTTATCGTTTGCGTCAGTACAGCCAGTTTAAAACAAAGGCACCCATCTCCAAAGAGATAGTTTTGATATACAGATTCAACCAAAACTTATATGGAGGTAGGTCCGGGCTCTAGGGAGAACTTGATAAAGTTTCGATTTTAGTGTGCCTCGGGTATTTCAGAACCAGTGATGCATTGTCATATTAAGAATCTGATTCCTCGTACCCCAGTGAAAGGTCGGACTGTAACATAGTGCTAAACGACGACAGAGAGAACCGAATTTCTTTTAAAATATTCCTTTGATACCAGTGGGCTTATGGACAAGAAGTCTGGCAATAATGCCATGGCAATATAAATAAATAGGGCATACATTGATCGAGCTCTACGGGCATTCTGCTGTCATTCCTCATTTTTACTTCGTCACACATGATTTCTGTGTTACCCAACCGGCCCGTACAACACTTTCTGTAGCTTTAACATTATTTTATATATGGAATACTGCCGACAAATTAATCCTATACACATCTCTTATCTCTCCCACCATGTTTCTCGCATATTAATCACAAGCTGCCTTCGTTTGTCTGCCGCCACCGACAACGGCCGGCCAGGCCGAGTCTCATCATTTGTGTAAATTCTCCCAGTTTAAAACAAACGCACACATGTCCAAAGAAAAAAGCACTACCCTTATATACTTCATAACATTCCTTAAAATTTCAGGTGCCACAAAGCCGAGAAAGGCTTTACAATACGCCCTTTGCTTTCCTTCGAAATTGTTTTCCATATTTCCGCCATTGCGTAATCCAGCGTAAATAACATAACCTTATACATGTACAATGAAAAGTTACATACAGCGCATGAAACCCGTGTCTGTGTGGTCCACGTGTTCATATTAGTAGTAGAGAGCACTAAGTTTCGATTATTACTCGTATATAACGTTGTCCCGATCTCCTTAAAAAACGAAAGTAGGACACTCCTTTATATCCCTACGGTAAACACATGTTTCTTTTTTGTTAATTATGAAAGATATACTATTAGATAGAAATGTAACTGCTTCAAACAGTTTTGCTGACATTGCGTAATATGATGATATTCAGCCATCGTATACCGATAATCCTAGTCGTGGAAGCATTATGTGCATTTTCGTAAGGAATTCAAGTATGTTTAAAGATCTTAACAATTTCTATTTTCTAATAGGGTCTTACCTCAGAAGTCTGTAAAATAATTCCAGTATGTATTACCCCACGGTTAATTCACTGCCTTTGTCCGCACGTGGCAAGGTAATTTCAAGGTCGCCCAAAGTGTAAGTGATTGATCCAACCTTGAATACAATAACGGAAACGTAGCTATAAACTTGTTAGAATATGCAATAAAAGAAGTATACTCGTATTAAATGCTTTAAAATGTATAACAAACATATTATTACATCTTAATCAAATGTTCATATAAAACTGCATCTGTTTTTGCCCCCCCCCCTTTTTTTTAGTATGTCTGCACTACAATTCTACTCTTGTTTTATGTTGTTCCTTTGATGTCCATAACTTTAGCCAAGAAAACAAATTACTTTGCCAAATTGACCTTTTACATATATTGAACGTAAGACAATATACAATGTATACCTATCTTAGGTTTAAATTGTCAAATAACCTTTATTTTAGTTAATTCCTTGCAAAGCCATGTATTTTGGGTCAACAATTCTTTCTTTACCAACACATTGCATTTGATAATCAAAACAATTGAATATTATTTAATTTTACGTATTTGTTTGAAAACATCTGACTTAACATAACATCGTACACAAAGTTCTAAGCTGCTATGAGAAGTATTTTATAACTTGACCATAATGGCGCAAAAATGAATTAATTACATTGATACCTACATCAACTGAAAATCGAATAAATTTCATTAAAATGAAAATGAAAGCCACAGGTGGCTGTGTGATGTATAATTCATGGTCAGAATGTGCTTGCACTTTTCCGTGGATGCCGTGGGGTGAAACGGCAAACATGACAAACCAACTTCCTGCGATAATTCGCCACTAGATTTTGATTTTTTTAGTGTCCTTCAAGTTTTTTGCTTGATGGCGCGAAATCTCGCCTCAAACCTTGTCCATTTAAATAGCAAAACTACAAAACAGAATAACGGGAACTATGTACAGAGTAACTGTTTGACTTAAAATGAATTATGCCTCCGATATCCTGTTATTATAGCAAACGGTTTAACATGTTTGAAACTCAGTGTAATCAAAAAAAATATATCTGACGAGGTTCTAACAGCAATGAGTTCCTAACATATCTCACCAAGAGATAACCATAACCCAACGCAATACCTGACAGAAAAGGCTTGGCTTAAAACTGAGCTAAAACATCAACTTTGCGGGCTACACAACTGAAGTCAAACATGATCCAAACTATAGATATGATCACTTGATCGCGGTACTCTACAGCAATGTAAAACACATTGACCTACAGCAAATCCAAAGGTCCAATAACAACCTTAGTTCAGACCGGCATGCTGAAACTTCTATAGAAACACGGTCTCTCAAATAACCCTGGGACACACGTCCAGAAAATGAATTAGGCCTTCGATATCCTGTTCTGAGCAATGAAGATCTCACTCAAAGAACTGAATGTTCAATCAGGGGAGATAAATGTATTGAAAACTAATTTAGGGATAGTGTTTGAATTTTATCGTGTCCGAAGGTGCTGAATAATGATATATATGAAACTAAATTTTCAGTATGACTGTTCTTGCTCACTCAGCCCCTCACTGTGTTGGTTCGAAAACCGGCAGGGTCATTCGGATTTTCATGTGAGGGAGCTTTCCAGCTGGCTTGCGGTAGGTAGGTGGTTCTATCCGGATGCCTCCGTGCATTCGGAATCTTTCTCCACCTGTAATTATCTGGACGTCGCTATATGACTGAAATACTGTCGAAGTGACGGCAAACTCAAATAGTCTAGTCTTTTCTTTTCGAAATATAATCAAATATAATTCCCAGCCTAATACTAAATACAAAATTATCCCAAATACCCAAATTCGTTACATCTACCCTTACTTTTGACTATGTTTCCAACTTAAATAAAAAAAAAATGAATAAAAATATGAATATATTCTAAGCTTCGGGCCTATTAATACACCATACCAGATAGCGCAATGCTTTTTGCATGCTATTGTAACAATAGCAACTAAATATCAAACTTATCGTATGTCTTCCGCTACTTCTACTTCAGATCTTTGAATCCAGCAGAAAACGCAACAAAACCTGCGTCAGATTACAAGGTAGTATCGTGAGATAGCTTAGACTGACTGACAATTCTTCTCCTTCTCAAAGAAGTATATATGTGAAAGATTTCTATCTTTCCGTATGGTTCAAATAAGGGGAAATAATTCAACAAAACTCAACTTTTTAATAATTTCCATCTGCAGACAAAACTGAAATAAACAGTTAATCTGCTATGTGAATGTAAAAAGGTTATAAAGAATTATTTCAATACCAATAAATCTAAAGAGTATAATATAAAAACCTGATTTCTTTTACAATTGTCTTCATTAAAAGAAGGAACCGGATAATCTAAAAAAAAATTACAACAACAACAAAAACAAACAAACAACACATAGACTGGTACCTTATCACAAGCTGACTTTATAACAGCTGTTTGCGTCTAATGCGCTCGGAGATCACATCGCAAACACGTTATTTCTATTTTTTGTCAATAACGTCAGAAATCGAAATAAAATCTTTTGAATTATTCCTATAGATTAGCAGTTTATCTTTTCAAAATTTGTTATGAAATTATAAATCTTCACTGCATCATCAAAACCTAATAATAAGGGATCTCTGTTTATTTAACATGATGAAAACACTTCAAAAGCCCGCTTGCTAAATAAGGACTTTAATTAAATATGGCACGATAGATACACATCTTGTTAGTTATGATTGAAATTAACAGTTACAATCAACTACGATGAGAGCAGGAACTTTTAATTTTGCTTAAGAACATTTCAAAAGAGTAAATGAAATTAAAACTATTTATGTACCCATATCTGTGTAAACAAAATTGCGAAAACTGATTTATTGAAGAAAATAAAAAATATATATATCCTATTTGATGACGGGCGATCAGGACTAAAAAGTATCCTAATGTGTAAAATCTGAAATAATAAGAAATTGCTTTCTGTGTAGGCAATGGGGTACGAACATGTCGATAATATGGTTCCTCAAATGTTATTAAAAAGAATGATCTGCGGTGAGTGCTTCACAAGTCTAAGTCCTATATTCCAACTCGCGTCACGGATAGTGTGGAACAATCTGAATGAATTATTCATTTCAATTTAATATTGACTTATTGCCAAAATGAGATATTCATTTTTGTATGCATTCGTTATGAAAGAAAACAATCTTCTGCCATGAGTAGGTGAAGTCAAGCTAACTATTTTATATTTCACCGTCCGAAAACAAATCAATATATTTTAGCAAATATTATGTTTCTGTTCATTATTGAACATATTGTGCAATATTTTACATTTTTGCCTTCGCTTGTAGATATTTGAAAATCACATTTAGAGAATATTTACGAATGGCAAATTGTTTTATTATTATTATTAATTAGAAGATTTAAAGGCCTATAATATTTGGTTCGATTTTCTTAAAAATGAAAATCTGAAATAACATTGACATTTTGTACACTAACACCAATGGTACATAATGTGAAAATATCTTCTGTAAAATAACAGTTAAACGAATCAAAAATGTTGATCAAATTACGTAATTTAATATTTTGAATGGATGTCATAATACTCTCATTGTTTATAATTTGCATTGGCGAGTATTCCCGAAGACAGTCTGTAATCAGAAATAATTTTAATTTGGAAAACCGTCGACGAATCACAATTTGTTTATCTGCTACCTCATCAATTTATGCACTCATGATTCGTTAACGGAGACATACGGAATGTCTATGGAAAACTGACGAGGATTTGTGGAATATGCAAATTAGTTATTTTTATAAACAATTGAATGATGTTTAGTAAAAGGTTCTTTCTTATTTATGCATTGTAGTATCGTTGTCGTCAACGAGTATGCACAGATTGCATCTCATAACAAATCTGCAGCACACACTTTGCTGTACTGTCCGAAGGATATACACCGATTTTTGGAAGCATAATGAGACTAAAAGGAGTCATCGTTATATGATGACTTTCAGCATGTGTCTTAAAATGTAGTCGTAGTCCCCCGACAAAATTCCAAGAGGCAAAAATGTTAAATTGTTTGTTTTCCGAAAAAACAGGGTCAGTAGGTCGGCAAACTTGTTTTCATTTTTGCTTAATTTTTAAGAAGATTTGACGAAAACAGGGTTTTGGCAACCGTGATTAACCGAATGCTAGAAAAAAATGTCTAGAGTCTGTACAAAAAATATGGTCGGTCGGGTTAATGAAAACAAGTAACCTTTTTATTGCACCTAAATTCATCGCGAACTTAATGTATTTTCTCTGTTATCAGTTCCGACACTTTGGACATACTAAGTAAACTAAGCGACGTGAAAGAAATACATTTACAATTATAATAACATGTTATTTAATTGATAAATATAAATCTACATAGTTCCAAATTATAGAGGCTCTTTATATTACCATTTATCCAGTAACAAGACTATATTTTCATTTCAGGAAAACATTGTGCATCTGCATTATTTTCCTTTTTTAAAGATTCATTCTTATTCCAAAATCAGTGTATATTCTTTGGACAGAAAGGCACAATTTGTTATAGATTTGTTAATTGATGCTATCTGTACATAGTCGTTGACGAAAACATTACTACAATTCATAGATAAGAAAGAATTCAAAATTCAAAACCATTTATTTGTTTAGAAAAATACCTGATTTCAATATTCTGTATACTTTCGTCAATTTTCTGACGTTTTCAATTAACCCTCCGTATGACTCCGTAAACGAATTGCGAGTACATAAATTGATGACGTAGCAGAAATGGGGAAGAAAACACAGCCTTAAACACGTGCAAAACGTCTGGGTTTAAATACCACCCATCTCTTTTGTGACAAGGGAGGACAAGAGCAATTCAAAATTGAAATAATTTTGTACCCAGCTCGTAATTACTGCCAGCGAGAAGTCCGTATAACCATTCTCAGTCAGGATTTCACAGGCAACTTCTTTTTTTATTGACTTGCATGTTTTCATAAGCTCTCATGCTAAAAGTTATTTAGCCAAACTCGAGAGAATCGATATTCTCAGAGACACCGGATGGATATTTTCTGTTAAATGCAACCTTTAGGAGTCTCTTTTGGAATGTGCAGTTTTATGTTTTTATATGTGAGTATTAGGATAACGATATTTGAAATTAGCATTCAACGTTTTTCTTCGCCAGGGACATTGATTATATAAAGAATGTCGAATAGTGCCAATTACAAGTAAAACAAATATTTTCTCGAAATAACGAATGGTTATCTCATTGTTACGAGATAGTTATCTCGGTATTACTTATTACAAGACAATATCTCGTAATGATAACTATAGTATATTTCAGAATGGCAGTTTCTAAATCAATTTTGTTATATCAATCTGAATTAAAAAATGATAACTATCTCGATATAAGGAACTATTCTTCGTTATCATGAGATATGTTTTCGTAGGGCGTTAAACACACATTTTTTAAATAAAGGTTGTTTAATGCACAACTACGAGTATTTTGAAACGAAAAGAATATAATTCAATAAAATAATTCAACGCATACATAAAGTTCTATATTTTTGTTTTGGTTTTAGGTTCCGAAACTATTCAGATTGAACTTATGTCCTATAAGGAAGTAGTTCCTCATTATCTTTACCACAATTCTGTGTCTTACAATTTTGGTAATCTCGTAATACCCAGATAAATTTGTCATAGTACGACATATTCCGAGATAAAGTCTTGTTTTAAGAAGACAAGGATTTTTTTCTTCGGCTTTCGGACAATACAGAGGACATAATTTAATATTAATAAAAAACATTCTGAAATTTCTGACGGCAGATCTGTCACGAACTGATTTTATTTCTGGTAATGAAAGCATTTTTGATTTTTTATGTATTTTAAGATACAAGTCAAACTTCAGGAATTATTTCATATTTCTCTGTCTGAAGAGGCAACACAAATCACAACACTGCGAGCCATTCGCGTAAATTGTAGTCAGTATTGTCTAGATAGGAATCAAGTGAAGCAAGGCTGGAGATAGAAAATAATAGAATAATCAAAGAAACATATAAGATATCTCCCCAAGAACGGAGCGTAATAATAGGTTGTCATGCTAAAGTAATAAAAGAAGGTGAACAAACTTCGAGAGTATATTTCAGATAGGCAGTTGTTAAATTTGTCTGAATTAGAAAATGATAAGTCCTATACAATGCTTCTCTTTACATCCAAAGTTATTGTTCACTGTAAAGTCAGTATTTACTATTGAAGGAAATTATCATGTGTCTCAATTGTACATTAGATATGAACACTAATCGATGTTAAATGTGCAGTCTGGAATAAATATGCAGAAGTGATCTTTGGAAACGATACCATTTCTCATTTTTAAAATGGTATCCTCTTTTCGTTCACCCGGTGAAACTACGTCAAAGATCAACATTGATTCACCTACATTTAAAGGACCAGCTTGGTTGATATTGTTCACCTTCGTAAATAACTAAATTTGTATATAGCATTTAAAGAAATATCCAAATCAAACCCGAGTACATTAATTATATGGTATGATGAGTTATTAATCTATTTTATTTTGTTTTGTTGTGTTTTACGTCCCATGGACGGTAATTCAGTCATTTTGGCATTTTTGGAGACAATGTGTACCTGAGACACATAAAGTGCTGCCACTACAGTATCACGCCGTAGACAATGTGGCAAGTCACGTCCTAACACCGGGCCAATCACTCATCTTAAAATGAGCATACTTATTGTATGGATACACTTACACCATGTTATTGGCTGAATAGAATCTAAATGGTGTACGAAAATAATAATCAGATAACCTGATATAAATTATTCATAATACTTAAAAAAACAAACTCAAATAAAGCAGAAGATATCCAACATTTTATATCTTATTTGTCTGAATTTAAAATCAAGAAGTAACGATGAATGCCAAAGTATTTCCAACACAGCATTGTTTAGCCAGGGTATTTTTTATTTAAATACAAAATCATTTCCTCTTACACTCTCAAGGCACTCGGATTGTCTCGCTAATGGATCCATTTGAAGTGAATTACGGTGTGAATACTCTGGAATGAAGTTCTGCAGAATATAAAGATTGGTCTGAACTCTTAAGCTCATGTATTATGATACCATATTTTTGTACATTTCGCTCTTACAGTTCTTCTTGTAGTTCTTCAAAAATATTTTTCTTTCTAATGATTATTAATGACAAGATTTTGCACTGCATTACAATCTTAAATTAGAATGATGAGATTTATTTTAAAATTATGCCTAAAACAGGACTGGTACCGGTCGATGAGTGGTTTGTGCATCTACCGTGTAACTGGGTAGTCATGGATTTGATCCCCGGCCGCGACATATATAAATATCATGACACTGGTGCGTGTATATCTCTTTTTTATTTAGCGTTCGGCACATAATGGTTATTCAAGGCTAGTTACCAGAGTGACTGGATAATGTGATTACGTGTGGAATCATACAACTTGTCTACGGTGTTGAAGAAAGACAGAATTATATCGTGTAGACGAGGAGAAAACTATCGGTTGAACATTAAACCAAACAAAAAAGTTGGACACAAGCTTTAGGGGCTTTAGGTTCGGTTGTGTTAGTTTGTAGTATGGTTTAACGTCCCACCGACTGCATTTAAATAACTTGGAGAATATGTATTCTTGAGAGGATAAAGTGCTGCCACACTGTAATACACTTAAGGCACAATACAACATCCAATCACATTATTCTGACACCTAGCCAGCGATTCCTAGAACTACCCTTAAATATGCTGAGTGCCAAGCAAGAAGCTACCAGTAACATTTTTAACGACTTTGGCAAGTCACTATTCGGGGTCGAACCCACGACCTTCCGCTCTTATGTCCTCGATGCCTTGTTTCATGAAATATTATATAAAAAATAGAGACTCATATTTTTTTACAGAAACATATATTATATATGTATATAAAATGTAAACAATAAACTAAATTGTTAAAATTTTATCCTTGTATTAGAATAATATACATACTTTAATGATATTTTTGATTCAGTTCGAAAACCAGTTACATAATATCACATTACATGTGTTAACTATTAATTAGTGTAAAAACAGTAGTTATCACTTTCGGATGTAATTCAATTTTGAAAACGTATTTCTTCTTTTTTTGGGGGGGTTGGGCGGTCGATTTCGATTTGAAATAAACTTCACACCACTTAGATTAAACTGCATCGACTCTACAAAATACTTAACCTTAGCATACAAAAATACACAATGCTAACTCATACTATTACTTGAAAATGATAAATGCTGAAAGTTGCCGATACGGTGATTTCAAAATAAATAAAAAAATATTAATCTTAAAAAATGTATGTTCTTCCTCTTACAATGACATGTTGTCCACCGGAAATATAAGGCAAGAGATTAAAGAAACATGTACGGGTAAACCTTTTTCATTGTTGTCAACAAATGTCATTGTTAAGACTTCTTGCTGAAAGTTTCTGTTTAGCCTGTATAGTTCCACCAGCGAGTTGTGAACAAGTCAATACCATTATTTCAGTGAAAATGTCATTTTTTTCATTTGGCATCGCCTCCATCGCTATAACTGTTAAGAAACAAGATACAAAATGGCTGCTAGAAATTTCATTGTAACTAAAATCCGTTGTCGAGAAATACCGAGACACTCATACAACTACAGGAAGTGTAACCGTTTAACTGCCACTTTTATTCGTTTGCTCTCACTTCTCAAAGAAGAAAGGGATTCTCCTTTTCCCTCGTAAGGTCATCACTTTTAAATACATGTCATCGAATGATAAAATCTCCCAAAATTTGAACTTTAACCCTAGGGCAGAGACCACTTCTGTTTATTAACACCAGCTTGCAAGTATCTGTGCTTCTAAGATTTGGTTTCAAGTGATTTCACACTCGCTGCTAATGAAAAACTTTATAAGTAGCACGATTATACATCGTCAATGATGACTTTCTTAATGTTACCAGACAACTGTCTCATGACGGTTTCTAGAAACACTGTTTCTATCTCAATTTGTGCGTTAAATCCGATATTGTACCCCCTTGTAAGATGGGATACATTCCACACAGTGTTGCCTGTATTTGAATATTCTAACTTGAATTCTGTTTCGTCATCTCTCGTCTTTTCTCCTGGTGATGTATTGTCACTTGAACAGGTGCTTCAAAATTATACCTAAAAATCATGTGTACACAGTAACCGGTTGGGAAACTTTAAAGAATAAGCAACGCCATCATGCTTAATCTTTCACGTATTCAATGACACATATCCTCCATCTTCCTTATCTCGCTAATATGCTCCCTGATACGCATGAATCCGGTTACAACAATGCATCACGGTCACCACGGCCACGATGAACGACTCTGTAATCCAATTATATCCTTCCTTGCAGTATATGTCAATGGAATGCTCTTGACCATGCAGTGCAAACATTGAAGTGTCGTGTCAAACCCTTATCTCCAGGAATACACTTCTACAGTAAGGTTTCGCTATTGAGACAACTTAAAAGACTGAGCCAAACTGGTCTTATTAACGAGTTGGTTTCATGAACGTGTTGTCTTTGTTTTTTCCTAATCATTCACTCTATTATGTCTTTTCAATCATTCACTCTAATGGCCTATATCATGTATCATGTTTTCAATCAATCCTCTGAAACCGCTGGGCAGAATTTGATTTAATTTGGCAGGGATTATCCTTGGGTAACTCTCCACCAAGATTGCTTAAGTAATTCCGATCGGGAAAAAAACATGGCCGCAAGGGGCGGGGTTAATTTGCCTTATATGTATATAGTGAAATCTTTAAACGACATTTCCTATGAAACCACTGGGCGGAATTTGATTAAATTTGGCAGGGATGATCCTTGGTGAACCTTCACAAAAGTTGCTAAAATAAACTTGATCCATGTGGAACTCTGGTTACCATGGCAACGGAAAAACTTCAAAACTATTGGCCAAATTTCAAAATATTTTGGTACAGATGTTCCTTGGGTAAGTCTCTACCAAGATTGCTAAAATTATTCCGATCATGAAAAAACATGGCCGCCAGGGGCGGGGCTAATTTGCCTTATATGTATATAGTGAAATCTTTAAACGATATGTCCTCTGAAACTGCTGGACAGAATTTGATACAACCTTGCAGGGATCATCTCCTTCAAACCTACTGGCCAGATTTCAAAATGTTTTAATACAGACTGATGTTCCTTGGGTAACCCTATACTCTGGTGAGCGATCTAGGGCCATCATGGCCCCTTTGTTTTTTCAATAATTCACTTTTTTCTCATTCACTATCAATTTGTTCTTTCAGCTCTTCTTTTTATCAGTCACTGTCACTATGTTCATTCTATTCTTTACACTATCATACATTCAGCCATTCACTATCAAACAGTAATAAAACAACCAAGTTTATTTTTCAATTATTTTATTCTGATTTTTTGTTCGTTGCATATCAATGAATGTAACAAATATTACATGGAATAAATACATGTAAATACAATATTTTCTTATACTTTTTACTTTAAACGTGCTCAGTATTTGATAATTCTTATTATATCAATACGCATAGGATAATGAGGGGTAATCACTTGATTGCCTTCAGAGTACATGTTTGAAATATCTTTGTCGTTCTCCTAAATGCGCAAGGTAAGTTTTGTCATTTACTCACTAACGTTTTGTTTTCACTGTTTGAAAAAGGCATCGATTGTCAGTTGTGTAGTTGGGGACAATGGTTTCACTGTCTCCTTCTCAAATTGATCTTGTGCACGTGAAGCATGTCACTAACACTACCAGATCCTCACTGAAACAATACATTTTCAGTTGTTCAATACACTTCAGTGCCTCCTGGTGAGTTTGAATGATTCCCTCACTCTCAGCTTGTTCTCCTTCATCATCAACATCCTCATCTATGGAAGGGAATCGCCGCCAATATTCTATCTTACAACTTCTAATTTCTATGTTCTAACTTCTAATTTCTATGTCTTATAATACAATTTCCTATGACTATTTTTTCTTTTTTTTTTTTAGTAATTAAAAGTTGCATTTTGTAAATTCGCGAAGATATCTTTTAGAAATAATGACTCGCAATTTAGAAGATTGCATATAGAAATTACAAGTTAGAACTTGCAAGTTAGAAGGGCACCAGAAATCATTGATTCTCGGCTGAACATAAATTGTATTGAAGATGGAACCAGTATTACTGGTACCCTTCTAGCGCAAACAGCGCAAAGTGGACTTCCCCGCAAGACTAGGTGTTGAACCCACATTGTAGGGCGAACCGACTCGGGCGAACTGACTCGGGCGAAAGTGTACTTGGGGCGAATGAACCCGATACCGTGTTGTAAAAATTCGCGACGCATGCGTAATGTAAGAGGAACCTCGTAATCTATTTATATCACATTGTCGTAATGTCTCATAACATGGTCTGGGTCATGCCACTTCATACTATAGAAACTAGAACAAATCGTTTGGAAGATAGATGTTGAGAGTTGGAAGTTAGAAGTAATAACTCAGATGATAGAGAGATAAGAGGTTGGAAATTGAAACCTAAGAGTTAGAAGATAGAATTTACCTGTAAGTTTGAATTCAGATATTCGAACAGAGCATTGTAAATATAGAAGTTAAAAGATATAAATTAGAAGTTGTAAGATAGAAGTTAGAAGTAAGAACATGGAGACTAGATGTTGTCAGAAAGAAGTTAGAACATAGAAATTAGAAGTTGTAAGATAGAATATTAGCGGCGATTCCCTTCCATACTCATCAAAAGCACTATTTCCTTCCACTGTTCTCTCATTTCTGATATTCTCCAGGAGTTCTTCTTCCCATTGTGGCGATAGCTCCTCGTGTACTGGCTTCCCATATCTACCTCTCGGTATTCCTTTACAGTCATTGTCTCTGCTGTCATGATCTTAGAGTCGCATTTCTTCAGCAAGAGCGCAAGTTCAGCCTGTAGAATATTGTCATCTTCAAATTCTTTTTCCCCCACCTCCTCATTCTCAGAAACCTTAATCCAGCCTTGACGAAACACTTCTCTACTGTTTCCTTCTTGATATCACTCACTGACGATTTCACAAAGTGCACAGCTTGCAACACATCTATACTCTGATAGAGTTTCATCACTTTCACTGTAAATCTTTGTCAGAACAGACCTAATGAGGCGTTTTCTATAGTTGACTTTCAGGTTCTGGATAATCCCCTGATTAAGGGGTTGCAGCACAGATGTTGTGTTCTTTGGTAAGAGCTGAAGTTTTACTTTAGATTTGATGTGACTTAGTGTTATAAAGGAACAGAATAACATGGCACCTTTCACATCATCACCCTTAACACAAAGAGTCTTATTTGACATAGCTCTGTTAAACACACCTTCCTTAGCATACCCCTTCAGTAATTCTGGAAGTTTGTCCTGCCAATCCTACACTGTCTCTGGTGCCACATTTCCACATTCGTCACACATCTTTTGGAAGGAGATGTTATGTCTCTTACGGAACCTGTTTAGCCACCTTTTTGATGCATTGAATTCCGACTCTGGAATCCGTAATTCCTTTGTGAATAGAAGTGACTTCTCCTGTATTATGGGTCCCCTAACTCTAAGTCCCTGCTTCATCTCTTTCTGGAAACATTTCCACATTGTCACATTCAGTTCTTTCACAGGTGATCGCTTGCACAGTCGCTTCCTGTCATTATATGTTGTGTTGTTCTCAAACTCTTCCATGATCTCTGCTTTCCTCTTCAGAATGGATTGGACCTGTAAAGAAATTAAGGAATTTTATAAGATATAGTCTAAATAAAAATACTTCCAAGTTCCATGTACTATTTTCATGGTGTCAGAAGGTCACGAACTCTTCGCCTTCGTTTTCGTTTGGAAGGTGCATTGAAATATTACCTTCATGGTAAACAGGTAGTCCCTTATGTATTTGTGGTTAAATTGAAAATGCTAGACTCTCCTTCTTCCACAGCCTACATAACATTCACATTCGTCAGCCGTTTTCAAACAATATCGCACAGTACTGTACACCGTCTCTAGAGATCATTCTCAAATGAAGTAATCTTCTGCTTGGAAATCGTAACAATAATGCAATATCCAACGTGGTTTAACCTTACAGCAGGAAATCCAGACGTTTTGGCAGTTGATATATCGGCCCCGACTTACCCTCAATGCACCGAAAACCCCATTTCAATAACATATATATGAGATTTACATGTCTAGACTCTTAAGTGTGTTATAATATAAAACCTCTGTAATCACTTTCATTACATAGATTAATATTTAATTTCTGGACAGGTGTGTATTTAGAATCTTAAAAATCTCCTTAATTCTTGTATATTTTATTTAAGAATAGGAACTACAATAAGCTTTTAGCTTCCAGTCCTAATCTTATTTGTATAAATTTGTATTTTGTAACAAATATCTGTTATCTACATGCAATCTATAAATGGGAGTCTGCTAATCGTCTCAAGGAGAAATCTCATGTTAATAGCAGACAACAGATTCCTGAGGTAATTGTAACAAAGGAATACGGAAAATAATAACGCACACCTGTCCCGCAAAAAAAAGTTTTTAAAAAGTGTGCTTTATATATTGATGTAAGCATTTTGAATAACGAATACACGCATTCAATAAGAAAAGTTGAATGTATATTTATCAAAGCGACAACATGATTAGTAGCACAGCTATTCTTATATATACCGAATCTCCCACATAACATTAGAGAAAGTTTTGCTCATAGTTATTAGTCGATAGTACGTTTCCTTTAGGTAACCACGCAAACCTGGTTTTTTCAAGAACAACAGATAACTTTTTCAATCAAATTTATACATCAACACAAGTATTATACTGAATTCTTTTAACACGAGCCATTTTTCAATTTAGCTGAACTACATATTCATTTTGTAAGTTCGGGTTTAACGTCCTTGCGACAGTATTTTATTCATGATTGATACTTTGTCCACATGAGACCAAGTTCTACATCACTTCCTTACTACACCGCGTTTTGCATGGTTTAAACTTTATTCAAATTACACATATCATGTTGCGACCGTGGATGATAGGGACTGGTATATTTAGTCAGGAAAACATAAATTTTCCTAGTTCAGAATGAATTACAAAAATTGTATTTTTCCAACATTTCAATCACATGAAATATAACATAGCATAACATTGTAAAGAAATGGTACAATCCTGATATTAAATACATCACTAATGTTTGGTAAACATGGTGATTATGGAAAACAATTAAACAATTCGTGTTATTTTAATGTCTGATTTTTTTTGTAATATTTTTCTCTTGTAACTATGATTTCATTCAGTCACTCTCAACTTTACTTCTGGTTCACATATGAACATTTCCATTTGTCAAATGCCAATTTGCTCAGCACGAGATTCTCTTATTCAAAAATAGAATATAAATGCAAACATACATGTCTGGCCAAAATAACAATATTTCCAGCGGGAAAGACGGATCGCCGTTTACAGGAGCAGTGACCCCGCCACTTAGACACATATTAATCTACCCTCGGTCTTAGGTCTAGGCAACCTGTGTCGGCAGCACACTGGGATGACACTGTTGGTTTTGAGGCATGCCTTATTATTACTGGGCCGTCAATATAGACGCTAAAAAGAAAACAAATTCTTACTTTATAATCAAATATTAAGTATTCCCCGTTCGAAGCAAAAGCAACACTAAGACTGAATTAATTGGTGTTTAATTAAAGAAAAGAAAGTCAATCATGTAAAAAAATTAGCTTGAAAGAAAACATGTTATCGATATTCTTGTATTTAAGTGTGTTGTTTTTGTTGTTGTTTTGTTTACTGTAAGTATTACTGTTATGTAGACATTCCATTGGAAAAAAAATGTACCAATGCTCTTGGGTAGAACTACGGATCTTCTGCAAGCTAACCGGAAGGCTTTATCGCACAAAAGTCCGGATTCAAACCCACAGCAGTGACAACAGCTATATAATTTATTAACAATTTTAGACCAAGTGCCCACTGGTCTAAAATACGACAAGCGGGATACTCAAACGGACAGCCATAATTTGATATTTGTATGCTGTCTCATGATCCTGTCACAATAACCACCCCAATGTCATTAAATAAGAGCCATGTTTAGTCTCAATCAGTCGTAATTATTTCAGTAAATGCAATCTATTCTTACAGTTTTGCGAATAAGCAAACTGTTCAGTTGGCTATTCTTTTGATACATCGAGACTCCTTTTTACTCATTTTCAGGGAGTATGAAACTTCTTTGTTACAAAATATCCGTCCTGTAACATTGGAATAATACGTCGCAGCTCATTTAGTGTTAATTTAGCCCTAAGATTGGTCTCGGTGAAATCCATAGGAAAATCACATGACACGTGCTTAGATCTTCACATGTTGCTAAAGGAGTGGGAGCGGGGTGTGAATGTGCCAGGTTTATATATTAGGATTATGTTTTACACTTTGATAATTTCTTAAAGCGGCATTAATATGAGACCAGTTTAGTGATTCATTTTCGCAAAGAAATAATGATATCGACCCTTACAAGTAGCCCTGATGGCAAATGCTTTATTTCAACTACGGCGGTAATTTAGATGAATGCTTTGCATTGACAACACATGTTTATGGGTCCCTCATCTCTTTAAACACAATCAATATTGCTGACAAACTTTATTAACACGCTGGATATAATAAAGTCAGGTTTCAAAACAAAAACAAAGATGAACAGCTGGCATACGACAGTCGCTATTGGGCTATTTTGATCAAAAATGGGCAAATAAAAATGCGCAGGTAAAGATAAGGTTTAACCATATGCTGAAGTTCATACATACGTGTCTTTGAATAGGCTCCTTTTTCTGTATATATAATATGAAAAGAAATAAAAAAATATTAAACTGGCACCTGTATTTTTATTTGACATAATGAACTTATTAAAATCTAGCTATCTATCGACATAATTATCTTATAGATATATTACTTTATAACATTGCGGAGACAAACACCCACCAATTCCCTTCCTTCCGACGTTTGCATACTTGTAGATGTTAGATTGTATTGCTTATTAATGTCTCGGTTTTGTTGTTGTTGTATTGGGATTTACCGTCGCTGCGATAATATTTCAATCATATAGCGACGTCCAGCTAATACAGGTGGAGGAAGACCCCGAGTACAGAGATGTACCCGGGAAGAACCACCGACCTACCGCAAGGCAGCTGGAAGGCTTCCTCACATGAAAAATCCGAAGTTCCTACCGGGATTCGAACCCACAGCGGTGAGGGGCTGAGAGATCAGTTTTGTACATACATCACATATAACCATATACTATGAACAATACATAATATACAAAGCCACACAATATCTTTGACACCATCTATGCATGATAAAAATTAAAAGCAGATGATATTCCTATGTATGTTATGTCACTGTTTGTTTATTGAAAAATATGTATTGAAAAATTCAAGTATAATCTATAGTATATATAAAGCCACCGTCGGCGATATAATATATTATTTATTCCCCTTTTTTATGCAAAATGAACCTTCTATTAGAGATTTACAGTGCTGATTGTATTTGCCATCAGATATGCTTATACTCTTGACATATACTTTTTAACCCTTTCCCTCATATAGACTCATTTTGACGCACTTAGTAGGTACCACATAAAGGCTGATCTGCAGAAAATCACAGTTAAACCTTACCAAATTTAACAACAAAATCCTTATTTCCAGACGACTGAGGAGCAGCGAACAGCATAAAACCTGCGAGTAACTCGCAGGCTGATCTGGTTTTATGCTGTTCGCATAGGTCTTTTCATGGTGTTCTCTATGAGGGAAAGGGTTAATGGCCAATGTCAGTTGAACTGTCAATGTAGAACCAAATCTATATATCTCTCTATCTCATAAAATAAAAAGTTTCTATTACAAATATATGTTGTTGTTGGTGTTGTTTTCTTTTATTCAATTTTTACTTTTTATAAGCTGTTGCCTCCCCCCCCCCCCCCCATATTTCGTTAAATAATGTCTACGTTGGATGTTGGAGTACATCTGAGCTATTTATTTTTTTAATTTTCCACCTTTCTCCTCACTATGAAACCCTACCTTTAATTTGATATCATGAATCCCTGAAAGAATTTGGTGAGACTTTTTTGTTGTGGTGGTGGTTCAAGGTCACACACACAATATCTGTAAATATATCTATACGCATACATTTAACCCTTTCCCTCATAGAGGAAACCATGAAAAGACCTATGCGAACAGCATAAAACCAGATCAGCCTGCGAGTAACTCGCAGGCTGATCAGGTTTTTTTTGCTGTTCGCTGCTCCTCAGTGGTCTGGAAATGAGGACTTTGTAATTAAATTTGGTAAGGTTTAACTGTGGTTTTCTGCAGATCAGGCTTTATGTGGTTACCTACTGAGTACGTCAAAATGAGTCTATATGAGGGAAAGGGTTAAACTAAACTGTTATTTTTTTCATACAATTTGGTATACAATGTCACAAATAATTATTTCTTTAACTGCTCAAAATATAATGACATTTTTATTAATGAATGACATTTACGTTTCTACATGACATCAGACTATGATTTTTTACAACATATATATTTTCATAACAGGTGTTCGAACAATATATAGAATGAATATTCTTATACCTCTTGGGGTTCTTTTCGATATTATTTTCGGCTTAATCAATGACCACAAACTCTCTGATAGAAAGATTAAAAATACTGAGACAAATTTAATTAGATTAAAAGGGCGATCTTCTCGATCTCAACTCCATCTGAATTACACCATCTTTATTTACCGCAGATTATAATATTTAATGTTTTTTTTATATATCACAGGACTTTTAAACGCTTAACGCTTAACGCTTAGACAAAATGTTGAATGTTATTTCGTATTTTTCAAACGATTTTATATTATTTAGAAATGTAATGCCCTACCTTTATTTTATAACTACAAAAAAATTCGAGATTAAAATATGGGTCAGCCTGTAAAAAAAAAGATGATGTGAAAACTCGTAGTTTTATACATGATGCGTTTTTATGTTCTGGTGTCACATTTCTATGCTAATAATTAAATGAGATACCATTTATTTGTTACATGTAACAACATATTAATGTGGCAGCGTGTATAATCATGCTACTTGTCTACTGCGAAGTAAAGCAGCATCTTATCATGTAGACGAATATTAGAATAAATGTTGATAAAACCTTAAACAAAAGCAAATAATCAAAATAAGTGGTGCTGTGTTTTTGTGTGTTTGCTTGTTTGTTAGGATTAACGTCCCATCGACAGTATTTCAGTCGTTTGAAAAATATGTCTACTTTATTCAGATATAGTGCTGCTAGGTACACTGCATATGGCGTAGACAAGAGACATGATACCACACTTAGTCGCATTTTACTGAACCGAGCCAAGCAATCCTAGAACTACCCTGTCCTTATGTTGAGCGCTAAGCATTTAGCTACCAGTACCATTTTAACAACTTTAGTTTGATGCGGTTTGATGGATTGATCCCACGACCTAGCCCTCTCGAATCGGGCGTTCTTAGCAGTCTACTACCGGGAACTGAGTGTTCTGTGTTACTTTGTTTCATAAACCAATGTATCAAAGAAACGGAACGTCATTTTGTTTTTGGACAAAAGCGTTACCAGATATGATGTTTGGTGTATATATAAATGTTAACTAAATGGGTAAACTGTCATTCTTGTTATTCTTGTTCTAGGATAATATAACTTTTATTACTATACTATATTTGTTTATTTTCGAAATTATATGTGACAGTCTAGTGAAAAGATGATAGTTGATGCCACTTTCGAATGCAATCAGTATATCTTTATTTAAACCATGTTTGTTTAGGTCGATTTTAAATGAAATTCACAACGCACGACTTAAGTTACACCGGCTTGACAGTACAGTGTCTTTACTTTATTGAATCGATACTAAATGTTGCTAATGTAGAGATTTCAATATTGAATATTGTTGTTCTTCAATTTGGAGATCGAATTTCTATTGCTATTTCCGGTCATCATTATCATGACTAACTGATTTCGAGCTTTCATCAAGCTGACTTACCTTTGAAAATGATGACATTAGTTAGTTCTGAGTGGTCTGTGATTTTTTTTCCATCAGCAACATGAGGCTTAAGAGAATATAAGTTACCTTTCGTTGTAGTCAGCAAATGTTTTTTATTTATTTATTTATTTTTTAAGATTTCCTGCTGAAATATCTGAATTCTTTTTCAGTCTGTGTAGTGTGGACATAACCTGTGTTAGTATGGCTGCTGGTACTGTCATTGTAAGTGTCGGAGCAGCTCGGTGTTTCTTAACAATGGAGGTTAGTTATACACTGACCACGGAGCAATTTATATCATACATGTGTGTGATGTTCAAAATATTAAATCGCACCCATTTCAAACATAAAACACCATGAAGATGTAACCTTTTGGCGATGCAATGGTTGGTCACTTTATCATTTAGCTCAAGCATCACTTCATCGAGTAAGAGGCACTATCTTCTCCTGATTCTGAATACGTGTCCTGGAATGACGGTAATAAAATTTCTCTCATGATTTGAACTTTGACACCAGGGCAGAGACTAAATAGTTCTTTACACTCATGTTTATTACCACACCCAGTCTTATTCAAACTGTCATTATATGTGTTGCTGGGGTTGGGGATTGGTTCAAGGGCTTTTACATAATTCCAGCTCTTCTTGCCCGTCCGCTGCTAATGGAGTTATTATTATTAAAAGCTTTTTCTCATAACATTGAAGGAAAATCGGCGCATGGGTATTAAACGATGGTAAGTAAACCTTGCAATTTTTAGGATAGAATAATTGTGCGATAACCAGAATTTTCGATAATATGTATATATCCACACACGGCCTAAGTTTTATTTTTATTTCTGTTTACACGAGCCGTTGTTCAATTCAGCTGAACAATATATTGTTTTGCTTTGTTTAGTTTAATGCCACAACGACGACATTTCGGTCATTGTTTAGACCATTCGTATGTGAGACTGATATTGTGCTGCCTCAAACATGGTACGTCGCGACTGCGGTTGACGGGACTGGTATATTTAGTTATAACATTATCATTAGTTTCAGACCGAAGTAATTCACAAAGATATTTTGTTCCCAACATCTAATTGAAGTGAAATATAACATTACATCTTGCAATTATTGCTTTAACTTAACCGATACATCGCACATGCTCATTTTGGCACATTTGACAACAAACCGCAATTACCAACGCTTATTGTTAAGACAATATACATTTGTCACAAACTAAAGTAATATACAGTGTAAGCGAAAAGGCAAAACATATATATTATATAAGCCAAGAAACGTGTAGTTAGTCGATGGTACAAATCTGTTCTTCAATGTATTGCTAATATTTAATAAATCCTGTTGCATTCTAAAAATAACATACAAGTCAAATTGAGATCGATGTCCTCATTAATTGTATACTTCAAATATGTCTGGTATTTTCAGTGGGTACTTTTTTATACTTCTGTAGAAGTATTTTACCTTGTAACTATATTTCATTAAGACTTTTCCAACTTTATTTCTGGAGTACAGATGGACAAATAAAAACACGAAATCCAGTTATCCGCAAAATGAAATTTAACACGAACGAACATGTAGATGTCTGGCAGAATCACGCCATTATCAGCACGTCAGACTGATCTCTGAGACAGTAACCTCGGCACCCAGACACATACTAATTTATATGCGGTGTTGGGTCAGGGCAGTCCTGTGACGACAGCACACTGGGGTGACAATAATGTTTCGAGTTCTGTGCCACACACTCATGCCCGATGCCATTGTAATCAACATTGAGGAGTTGTAGCTTGTATGCAGGATCCAGATGTATGACGTCGCCGTTGCAAAGCTCTGGTTGTCACGGCGACATTGTAGTGGTAGTAGTTGCCATTTTGTATTTACCCTGCACTATGTGGTTTAGATGCACAAAGGAGAGCAAAAGAGAATTTACGTTGCTAAAGATGATTTTTGTGTACACTATATAATTAAGAAACACGTGTACGTGTAATTCGAAACCTTTAACGCTATGCAGCTATTTTTGTTGTTGTTTTGCTTTAATTTGCAAATCGCAATAATACACCGCACTTATTATTTTTAAATGTTTCCATCGGAATACTAATAATGTCAAATCAGACATCAGACAAGACACAGTGAAATTTAATGATTTTAGAACACGCACTTCAATATTTTTACGTGCTTAAATGCAATGTATTGTCCTTTCTAATTACAGAAATATTCTTTAGAAAATCGAAATTACCCTTCTGCCAAATAAAAGAATCAAGCGAAAGGAAATTAAAATTTATTAAATTGTGTAGACCAAGGCAAACAAGATTTATTAAATTATGGAAGTGCCCACTGGTCTTAAAGACAACAATAAAAAGAAGACAGACGACAAGTGGGATACGACCAATCTAGCTGCCAGCTGCCATAAATTAAGCTTGTCACGGTCCAAAAGAATCCAACTCTCGATTGTTTGTAGATGTTTGTATGCCGTCTCATGATCCTGTCACCAGGACAACCATTGTCACAAAATAAGATCCATGTTCAGTCTCAATCATTCGAAATTATTCAGTAAATGCAATCTATTCTTCCAGTTTTGGTGAATAGCAGTGTTCGGATTGTCTTTTTACCAGGGACTATGGCAGGACTATGGCGCTTATTTGTTACAAAACTATCCGCCCGGTAACATTGGAATAATACGTCACATCTCCAGTAGTGTAAATTTATCCCTAAGATTGGTCTCGGCGAAATCCATTGGAAAATCATGTGCCGCATATTTATATCATCACTTGTTGCCAAAGACGGGAAGCGCATGTGTCAGATCTACGTTATATATATCGGAATTTCAGGATATCAGAATCATAATTTATATAACGGAATTAAGGATTTCAGAATATCTGAATCATAATTTATATAACGGAATTAAGGATTTCATGATATCTGAATCATAATTTATATAACGGAATTAAGGATTTCAGAATATCTGAATCATAATTTATATATCAGAATTAAGGATTTCATGATATCTGAATCATAATTTATAAAACGGAATTAAGGATTTCAGGATATCTGAATCATAATTTATATATCAGAATTAAGGATTTCATGATATCTGAATCATAATTTATATAACGGAATTAAGGATTTCAGGATAGCAGAATCATAATTTATATAACGGAATTAAGGATTTCATGATATCTGAATCATAATTTATATATCAGAATTAAGGATTTCAGGATATCTGAATCATAATTTATATAACAGAATTAAGGATTTCAGGATATCTGAATCATAATTTATATATCAGAATTAAGGATTTCAGGATATCTGAATCATAATTTATATATCAGAATTAAGGATTTCAGGATATCTGAATCATAATTTATATATCAGAATTAAGGATTTCAGGATATCTGAATCATAGTTTATATATCGGAATTAAGGATTACACCTAGTTAAACTCTTAAAACAGTATCTGATGAGAATCATGAGCACAAGAAATAATGATATTGACACCTACAAGTAGACCTAGTTACACTGCTTTAATTTAACCATTTCGGTAATTGAAATGAATGTTTTGCATTGAAAATACGTGTTCACTTTATACACAATCAATAAAGCTGATAAAATGACTGCAATAATAAAGTCAACTAACAATAACAAAGATGAAGATGAACTTACATAAAAGTTAATATATCTGTTGACATATCTTTCATGTGTCATTAAAACATTTGTCTCTAAATCTGTGCCGGAGCTAAACACCCACCTACCTACTTGCCTTCATACGAAAACACGTTGTATGTATAGTTTGTATATAATGTCAAAAACAAAGTATGCAGATAAAGTTATAATCTAATGAAAGTAATGAAGCTACATAATGCGATATATTGTATTGTAAAGCCCCTTCTGAGTACGAATGCACATTATTTTATGAGCGTTTTACAAAGCTACACCTTTTCTTCTTCAAAGATATTTTTGGTTCTGACTTTTCTACGTTTTAACGATCAATGTTTCTAAACCTGTCATAGTGCAGAGTCAAATCTATATATCTATTCATTATCTGTCTATCTTAAATGTCCCCAGTAGCGGAATGTCGTGGGATCGATTCCCGGTCACGACAAAAGTCGTACAAAATGGTACTGGTATAGCTCCCATGCTTGACGCTTAACATATAGTGGTAGTTCCAGTATTGGTTGGCCCGATGTTAAGATAATGGAACTGAATGTAGTATCATGCCGCATGTCTACGGCGTGATACTGCAGTATGGCAACACTGTCTGTCTCAAGAAGACATACTCGTAGTTTCCAAATGGCTGAAATATTGCCGATGACTACGGCCAAATTGGATGCCATAGGTCATAGATGGGTATCAGCGTTAGCAAGTTATAACTTTACCCTACAATATAGGCCGGGAAACTTCATCAAGTTTTCCCAGATGTTGTCGATGCAATTTGTCAAGCGATATCAGCTGATATTCCCTTGGCAGAGAGCATTGTGACTGGGGTCTCACCTCCATCGGCTGAGGAGGTGCCTTCTCAATCACTCAGTTCTGACATTAGTTGGGAACTTGAGCAGGGCAAGGACAGAGCTATTGCCAGAGTAACTGACCTTCTGCAAGGTGGTTTTCGCCCAAGGGGGGAAGCACTAAGGTCTGAACCCACATGTGTACGGAAACTCCTTCGGGAATGGAATCATCTATTTGTAGATGATTCAGTTCTGTACAGAACCACTTTGCAGAATGGTGAACAGGTTAGACAGCTTGTTCTACCTGAGACTTATCATGAACTGGCCCTTAAGGGTGTTCATGATGATGTCGGTCATCCTGGTGAAGAGAAGACCCTCTGGCTAGCTAGGCAGCGCTTTTATTGGCCTGGTCTGGAGCAGGATGTGAATGCCAGGGTTGAGCATTGTGGGCGATGCATTCGTCGTAAGGCTAAAATACCAAGAGCTGAACTTGTGTCGGTCTCTACTTCTAGGCCGATGGAGCTTGTCTGTATGGATTTTCTGTCTCTTGAAGCATCCAAAGGAGGTTATGAGCATATACTGGTTATAACAGACCACTTCACCAGGTATGCACAGGCCATACCGTGCCGTAATCAAACAGCTCATACTACAGCCAAAGCCTTATACGACAATTTCATCCGCTACTATTCATTTCCGGAGAGGTTACATAGTGATCAAGGTAGGAATTTTGAGAGTCGGGTTATTAAGGAGCTTTGTAGGATTGCCGGCACTACAAAGTCTCGAACCACTCCCTACCATCCGATCGGAAATGGATCCTGTGAGCGAATGAATCAGAGCTTGCTAAAGATGCTAGGAACCCTGGATGTAAACCAGAAACAGGACTGGAAGTCATATGTCGGACCTCTAGTCCAAGCGTACAATTCAACTAGGAGTGATTCGACTGGGTATTCACCACATTTTTTGATGTTTGGGTGGCATCCCAGGCTTGCCATTGATGCATCTTTGGGCACAGGTCCCAAAGATGACAGTCCAAACAAACCCACATATGTCAGCAGACTTAGGCAGCGTCTTAAGTACGCTTACGAAAAAGCTGCTGAGGAGGCTGACAGAAATGCAGCAAAGAACAAAGTTCTATATGACCAAAAAGTCACTGCATCAAAGCTGGAAGTGGGTGATCGGGTTTTGGTGAGGTCAGTTGGGCAAACTAACATATCGTAAAGTATTTATCACATAGTTCTTTTTTTTTCTTCTTCCTTTTTTCATCATTTTATTAAATACTGATTACTTTTTTATATTTAGTTTCCCCGTTAATTCTTCTGAAAAAAAGAAATGATGCAGCTTGCAAAATCAATCATGTGATTCAAGATTTCTGTTAAAACTGCAGCTTAGATTCTGAATATTTTTAGCCTGATCTATTTGGATTAAAGATAAATTGTCTGATACGTAGTTGGCCAACATTAATCATTTAAGGAACATTTACTGTGACACCGTTTTATCGGGAAAATTATCCGGTTCTTTTACAAAGGCATCTTTTCATTCGTTGTTCTGTAAGTCCAATACTGATAATACTCATCTTTATACTTGACATATTCGTGGTCACAAATTATGAAGTTAGTGAATGACTTGACTATTTGACTACTTGAGTTTACCCTTGCTTCGACAGTATTTCAGTCATATAGCGACGTCCAGCTAATTACAGGTGGAGGAAGACCCCGAATGCACGGAGGTATCCGGGTAGAACCACCGACCTATCGCAAGCCAGCTGGTAAGTGAATGAACCAAGCCATTTATTCTAGATGAAATATGACAAACATATCAAGCAAATGTAATACTCAAAGACGGAAATTATCATAGGAGGTAAAATATGAATACCATTATGCATAATAATTATTGTGAGTTCAAGACCTATTGAAATATAAACTCCATTGCTTTCAAGATTCTATTTTGACAATTAATATGATAAAAACATGATATATCATAAATATAATTAATATCTTTAATTTCCCTAAAAATATTTTAAAGGACATTGCATTTATGTAATGTTAATGTTTGTTTGCTGAATTGAAAATTTACAGTACGCCAATGTAACCATAATTTATGGTATACAAAACTACTAACAGCGGTATATTGTGTTGTTAGTTTTTCCCCTTATACGCAAATCGAATTTTCTTAGCACACAGGATTCTGATACTTCTGCAATGATTTTTTTTTCTTCTCAAATATGTTTATATTCTTTATTTGTTTACATTTAAATGGCCAATGCCACAAAAAAAACTGTCAGAGTGCTGATCCAAAATGATCTATCTATTTATTATCTATATATCTAAATTTTCTTTGTTGCTTCGTTTTTTTTTCTGTATTTTATTTAACATCGATGACTTTTTGGTATTTTTTTTCCGTAATCATTTTAAATAAAAAGACAACACAGTTGCCGAGGTAACATGGCAAAATCTTAATGTTAATATAACTGAAAATGAATTAGAACACTCGATATACAGAAAAAAATACATGCGTACAATTTGTAATAAAACGTACAAATGTGTTACAGAGATAAAAACGTGATTGCAACTACAGCCATCGAATTGATTCATACTAAATTTAGTGTTGATAAATTAGATATAGATAGATAGTCGCACCAAAAACTAAAACTTAAAACGCAAAGATTAAAAAAAAAAAAAAAAAAAAAAAAGGATCATGT
Organism: Solen grandis; assembly: GCA_021229015.1. NCBI lineage: Eukaryota > Metazoa > Mollusca > Bivalvia > Adapedonta > Solenidae > Solen > Solen grandis. Next base: position 71,891,716 of record CM037781.1, on the reverse strand, counting down.
AAATTTCATCCTTCTATAAATTCTGGTTGAGCTGCCTAGTGTCCGGTTCTAAATATTGACTTACAACAGTTAACTAAGACTAATTTGGGTTGACAGTGCCCATGTTCGTGCACTTGCCGAGCATCAAACTATTATATCCAGTCTAAACATTTCAGAAGTAAATGAAGCAGCTACAGAAATTCTATATGCACATAATTGTTATGCTTTGAAAACATAAATCATCACTTTGTGCAAGAGAAATTCTATTCAGACTTGAACATAATGCACTTTGTTGATACAATCATAATATAAAACATTAAAATTAAATTTATATATATGAATTAAAAAATTTAAAAAAAAATAACATTTTTATTTATAAAATAATACGATTCTGAATAATAATCACGAGGATCTAATTCTAAGTGTTATATACGAGTAATTATGAATTTTATTTGGCACATGATTATGTGTTTCTCTCGTTGGTTTAGATGCCTACAAGCAAATGCTTACTTAATAATTATTTTTATCCTTTGGATTCAGAAACCGGTTGAATGAAATGATTTTGAATTGGAAGTTACAGAGGAAAAATGAAGTGTAGGCACTTGGGGATTTATTGTCACATTATCTGTCATATTTCTTTTACAGCTCTTGTGCAATAACAAAACACAATGTTCACTTTTACCTATTGATTAGCCAGTACTGGGTTGTCAATCCCAGTAGTTGTCGAACTTGATTAGATAATTGCAAGCATGATGGTCATTTCCGAGTGAAGTAATTAATGGAAAACAAATCGTGTAGGCTAGGTTTAATGACTGAAATTCCTGAGCGTATTTGGTTAGAAAAACATGTTTCGATAACTGGGTCACAATAGTGACCTCCTCTTAATTTTCTATCTATTCCCTCTGCACGTTATATACTTACTTCAAAACCTTTTAAAAGGAAGACAGAGGAGAGCGTATCAGTCTCTTAGCTTACATGCATCAATTCTCAAGGTGGACTTCACTATAAAGATGGATATCGTTGCCATTAAAGATATCTGGAAGTACTTCTCTGGTGCGCTGCAGTAAGAACAGTCACATAACAGTCTCAAATGGCGCCGCGTGAGGTGTAACAATTAAGGTAGCATGTATTGCCGATTAATGGTGTCAGGAATGCCAATTGTGAAGCTTAAGTTACAGCTGCAGCCGGAAAGATTGGAAATCATTGGTATTTGATATGGTGCAAATTTGTTTGTTTATGGCGAGACATATATACTGGAGCTCTTTCTTTAAAGCCATAAGGAAAATATATCATCAATTGAATCATATTTTATATACACATATAACTAAAAAGTTTCTTTTGACCTCTCGAACACGTTCAATGATGTATCAAATTGTAAAGTCAAGTTGGTATGGAGGGTCATCTGGAATATATAGGGAAAACTCGTTTAATAAGATATTGAACTGTAAACTATATTGGACAGCCCGCGATATTCTTATTTGATTTTCTTTTTTTGATTGTGTAATATAACTTGTATCATAATATTGTCAGGATAAACGTTGTTTGATATTGTACATTTATCTTGACCTAGTTCCTTACCGTAACTACCTGACTCATATATATTCATTTCAATTGGATTTGTGTTACTTATTTGCGAGCAAACCCTTCGTAAGAAATATCGTAAGGAATGCTGCAAAAACCATGCTTTTTCTGTGAATCTCTTAAGGAAGAATTTGATTTGACTGAAATGTTGTGTGACATACGATATGTTGTATCAGAACATATAATAGATAGTGTATATCATGTTGAAGCACGCTTTACACGAATTTCTGTTTTTGGGGTTCTTTTCGATATTGTTTACGGCTTAATATACTGACTCCAAGCTCTCTGTTACACCGGAGTAACACGTGGAGAAAAGTTTAATTAGGTTAAAAAGCGATCTTGTCGACCTGAACTACAACTAATTCACACCAGCTTTATTTACCGCTAACTATGATATTTAGTTGTATTCATATACTGGCGGACTTGATAACCGCTTCACCTGAGATTATTTGTCGAATCATTTATTTTTTATACCACTTTGATTAAAAGAGAATTCTGGGGAAGTCATGGTATAACTTTTGTGCGCATGATCTTTTTCCGATATTGGTTAAAAAAACTACCAAAGTATTTGCGAATTGCAACAGTTTAAATTATACATATTAACATATTTACACTGTTTGAACAAGGTTTGGATAAAAAACGAAGAAATATCTGTTTTATTTCAACAAAGCAGTTTACGAGTTTTGGAGACACTAGTTTTTGTTCTCGCATTTCTCCTAACTGGTCCAAAAGTAAGCGCATTGACGCGGTTGTTCTAAAAAATGCCTTGGAAATATTTTGGCGCAAAAATCACCATTAAATGCCATGATTTCAATTTTAAATCATCAGTTATTGTCTTCATATCTATAAACATTCACCAAATGATTGATATAAAATTATTATATTAGGTTTAATATGATAACATTGCTTGGTGTTCATAAAATTTCCAATATTACGACGCGAAACAAAAAAAGTTTAAGCTCTTATAGCTTACAAATAGTAGATTTTGTAAATGAATAAAATGATGAAGCTGTGCGTATTTCTAATTTTGTGAAATACATAAAAATGAATGTTTACCGAAAAGGGGAAATAACTAACATTAAATATCTCCAAATTATTTAATAGTGATGTATATCTTATTTTTCTTCTCTCGAAAATATATCAATATCTATCAATGCAGAAAAAAAATGATTTAAAAAAAAATCCCTCTGCTGATTTTACCAGCAAGCAAAATCTGAGAAAATTGGAGGTGAATCTTTTCATATTTTTTATTTTCTATATATAAACGTCTTTTCATTTCCCTTAAAGTTGTGATAGGGCAAACTATACACTTGTAATATTGTTGTTTCTTATAAACATCATGGCTGGTTTATTTATGTGAAACCCATCGTCCCTAACCTGTGGTTGGATACTAGGACATGATATAACTCGTTTCTGTTCAGACGAATCCTAACAGTAAAAAAAAAAACATTCCCTCGATTTCGCGGGACTTTTTCTAGTACTTTTTGACACACATTTAACATAATACATTATCAAGATGTAATCATATGGCAATGTGCCACTTTTATTACTTTGCTCTAGTTTTACTTCTGGAGATAAGAGGGACAATAACGTCAAGGTTATCGATTTTAAATACATGTTCTCGAATAATTGAATTCTCTCAAGGTTTGAACTTTCACTCCAGGGCAGATACCAAATAGTTTTTTACACTTCTGTTTATTGCCTCACTCAGTCCTTCCAAGTCTCTCATTTTTATCTGTGTTTCGGGAGTTTGATATGGTTCAAGGGCTTTCACATTATTCCGACTCTTCTTGTCCGTCCACTGCTAATGGAGTTATAAGTAACACGATTATACATCCTTTATGTTGACACACTTCAGAGTCCCCAATCCAACTGTCTCATAAGAGAATTGAAACTGTTTCAAGGGAAACTGTTTCTGAATCAATTTGTGGGACCCTGCTCATCGTCATAAAACAATTCTCCTGTCAAGAACAGAGAGTAGATTCCTGAAGCAATAGTTTAAACTGAGATGGACACGAAAAATGAACAAGAGCCATGGTTATCTCAAAGTACGCCCTTCCTGCAATTACAGCCATTTAAGGGTCGTAACTCTGGAGTGTCTAGGATATTCTGACTTGTTTTCAAACTGGATTGAGAGGTACTGTTCCAAACACATTATGACAAAGTTTGGTGAAGATCGGTTTACGTTTGTCAGTTTTAGAGAGCAAACACTGTTTATTTTGCAATTTTTCATGAACTGTAGGGCCATAACCATAAGATATTTTGGCGGTTTATCAAACCTTGTTGTGATATTTTGCCCATTCACATTGTGACCAAGTTTGGACAAGATCGGTTCATATTTGTAAGAGTAAGAAAGCGTACACTGCTCATTTTGCAATATTCCATCAATTAAAGGGCCATAATTCTGAGGAGTCTGTGACATTATGACTGGTTATCGAACTTGGTGTGATATCGTATCCATACACATTGTGACTAAGTTTATTCAAGATTGGTTCCTGTTTGTTTGAGTTAAAGAGCGGACAGTGTTTATGAAGCAATTCTTCGTCAATTCAAGCGTCATAATTCCGGAGTGTCTCGGACATTGAGGTTGGTTTTCAAACTTAACAAAGATATTGTGCTAATTCACGTTGTGTCCAAATTTGTTAAATGTTGGTTTATGTTTGTTTAAGTTAGAGAGCGGTCACTGATAATTTAACCGTTTTCCATCAATTGAAGGGCCGTGATTCCGGAATGTCAGGGACAATCTGGCTGGTTATTTAAAGGTACTTAAACATTGTGCCTATCACATTTTGATTTAGTTTGGTAAAGTTTCGTTCATTTTTGTTCGAGTAATAGAGCGGACAACATCAGTGGAATCCGCCTTCCCGTCAAGCCGCCAATTCGTCCCGTCTTCTACGGGCGTTTAAAAATTGTACTGCAAACACGTTTTTAAAAAGACATAAATGTTTTGGGGCAAAATGATTTATTGAAAAACTGATGCGATCTAAACGAACTGCATAAAAATATACATGTATTTATTCACTTGTTCAGTCAGAGCGGTTAACTCATATTTTCGAACAACACATATTTCTCTAATGCAACAGAAAATTTATATATACCGATGCCCCACATTACATCGGAAAAAATGACTTATATAACGAGAGTAAATTTCTTTATTATGGACACGGAAACCTGGAAGACCATAGATAATCATCATTTTTGACACAGCTTTTGCTTTGTATTGATTTATTTTTACGTGGGTCATTGTTCAATTTAGCTGAACTATAATGTTCAATTTATTTGTTGGCTTGGGTTTAATGTTCCAACGACAGTGTTTTACTCATGTTTAAAAACGTTGTCTAAATAAGGCGAATATAGTGCCTCCTGAGTGCCTTAACACACCTCAGACAAGCTTGATGTACATATGGTATGTCGCGGCGGCCTAGTTTGACTGGAACTGTTTGGGAAAAAAATCTAATATCAGCCAGGGGGGAATGTAGCCAGTTGATGGCACAAACATCATCTTTAATGTGTTACTTTTTTTTAATAAACAATGAGATATTTCAGAAAATTACAGTATCAAATCTCACTTCATTGTATTACCTAAAGCTTGGTATTTACTATTTGTGTTTGGGTCCAGAACATAAGTTCATTCGGGAAAGTTTTGGTTTTTGTCTTGTAATTATGATTCCATCCAGTCTCTTGCAACTTTACTTCTGGTGCACTGATCACGTAAATAACTCAGTCCGAAATCCTGTTATTCATAAAATGAAAATAAATACAGACATACAGCTAGGTCTGTCCAGAATCACGCCATTACCAGCGGGCCAGACTGATCGCCGTTTACAGGAGCAGTGACCCCGGCATCGAGACACATATTTATCCTCAGTGTAAAGGTCGCGGCAGACCTATAGCGGCAGCACACTGGGCCGACAGTAATTGTTTCGAGGCATGTGTCTATATACTACAGGGCTGTCAATATTGAAAATATAGAAGAAAAAATGCTATTATTTAATTCAATGATGAATATTATAAAAACAAAAACAACAATGAAAGCAGAGACTAGTTTTAAGTATATTCAATAATGAAAAGATAGTCATGATAACAGGTTTCAAACCTGTAGTTTTTATAGGAAATCATCGATCGATAATTTTTCATCTAGGTATGTAGTAATTGATTTTGTGTGACTACCGGTAATACTGTGCTATAAAGCCATGTCAATCTGATTCTAGGGAGAGGAGAAATGCACAAAGGAACACGGGTGGAGCTAAGGTTCTACCTAACGCAGAACAGAACAGAAGTTTATTGTCAGATTTGAGCATATACACTCGTCATCTTACATATATAATACATCTCAACTGAAAGGCTATCTCACACTAAAGTCCGAATGACTAGACTGTAACTCGAATCCACAGCTGTGGGGGACTATGTGATGTGTAAGTCAGCGGTTCTAAATGCTTTGTCACGAACTCGTTCTCGATATGTTTAGTTATTTTTAACACTATATATCGTAGGATTTTCTTAATTAAATTCGTATTCTTTATGTTCTCTAATATCATTTTAACAGACCCTGAAACATAATTTGCTGTTAATGGTCGTTAATAGAAGCAAACATTATCAAATTAATGAGATGGGTCATTTTTAGCTCATCTGTTTTTCAAAGAAAAAAATACGAGCTATTGTCGTAACTCCGGCGTCCGCGTCGTCGTCGTCGTCAGGCGTCGTCCGGAATCTTAACGTTGGCCATAACTTCTCTACTATTCCATATACAACTTTCATTTCTGGTCTGCATATTCATCTGGACAAGGCATATCCAGACATATTCAAATTTCTCACCTATTGACCTTGACCTTTGACCTATTTTGCTGTATTTTTGAAAACTTTAAAATGCCTGTCATTTCAGGACCCTTACCAACAGGGAACTGATATTTCACATGTGAATTCCATGTGACAAGATCTTTCCATTAATGTTAAAGTTTTGGACTTATGACCTTGACCTTTAATCTTTGACCTATTTTGAAAATATTTAATAAAAGACTTTAACGTTGGCCGTAATGTCTTTACTATTTGACATACAACTTTTAATTTTGGTATGCATATTTATCAATGCAAAGGCTATTCAGATATACCTCAACACTTCATCAATCGACCTTGACCTTTGACCTATTTTTGCTGTATTTTTTTAAAACATTGCTGTAACTTCTGAAAAACTTTAAATTGCCTGTCACTTCAGAACCGTTACCAACCGGGTACTGATATTTCACATGTGAATTCCTTGTGGCAAGACCTTTCCATCAATGTTACACTTTTGGACTTTGAATTGACTTTTGAACTTTGACCTATTATTGAAATATTTAACAAAAAACCTTTAACTTTAACGTTGGCCATAACTTTTTTTGACATACATCCTTCATATTTGGTATTCATATTCATCACGGCAATGGTTTTTCAGATATACCTCAATATTTTATCTATCGACCTTGACCTTTGACCTTATTTTGCCATAACTTTCGACAAGTTTTATAATAGATATTTCTCTGTCATTTTTCATTTTTTTTTAAAAAGACTTTGTATACTGGTTTATCATCATATGAACCTGTGCAGGTGTGATTTTGGTCATGATAAAAAAGAACATTTTTTTAAATGTCTTCAAATTTTACAGTTTTGTGTTGATTGTCAAAAACTAAATGGATTAGCAATTGTGATTTTTTGTTAAAATATTTTACATCTTTGTGTTGTATACATTCTATTCCATGCATAGGTCAAAGTCATCCTTCAAGGTCAGAGGTCAAATTTAAAGGGTATGGTACTTCAACTTTGCATTTAAAGTCTTACAGTTTTAGTTGTGATTTTCAATGTCAACTTTTTTAAGTGCTTAACAAAAATTTGTAACGTTGGCAAAATCAGACGAGCATTGGCACCCGCATGCGGTACTCTTGTTTAAATATAAACTCGGCTGAAATTTATAAAATGGACATACTTACAGTACAGCTAAGCTTTCAATAGTCTATCTTATACTTTCATATGTAGTGTATTATGTCTGTTACTCAAATGATACCTTTAAGGCCTTTTAATGTTGGTTTTCCTGCTGCTTAAATAAATGATTTATTTCGTTTGTAAAACATTAAGTGATACATGATGCATGTTTTTTCAGATCCTCATATCATAAAAGAATTTTAAAATGCATATGGAAGATTCATATTCATTTATCGTATTAATCAAAAATTCTAATATTTGGTTTTATTTTTGCACATTCCCAAAACAGATGGATTAAAGCCTCCTATTTACAGAAAGTACATAAATTATTTTCTATATCTTTTTATTTTATAAAGTAGAGAATTTGTTCCTATTATTCGATATATTATTCTTGTTTGCAATCACTGAATATAAATATCTTTAGTGCATTTATAAGTGTAAGAGAACATAACTTTCCAGTTTTTTCTTCTTCTTCCGTTTACTGGCCACATTCAACATATTGAATATACTGGCAAGGAACGCGCATGGTTAAAAACAGGATAAAAACAATGGTTAGTGATTTAGTATGTGAATGATGACACTCGAGTTTTGAATATCTCGAGCGACTCAGATGAGGCTATATCCGGCGGCAATTTGTTCCAGTCTCTGGTGGTGTTTATATTCATTTTACCTATTTTTCCCCATTTACCTTTACTATCTTAGACAATATATTGTTACACACATTTGTTCATATCAGAAAAAGTATTGGATCTATATAAACATTGTTTCTAGGGTGTTAAAACAATATAGCAGAACAATGTCTAAAGCTGTATTTTCTTTCTTTGTATAACCTGAAAATGCATTGTACTTAGTTTATTTCAATAATTTCATCTCTAAGTATTCAATCGAATTTCCACCAACATCTTATTCCTTAGTTACAAAGTATGGATAAAAGATATGATTTTACTATTAAATAACAAATGTTTGTTTGTTGGGTTTAACGTGCCACCGACAGTATTTCAGTCATTTGGAGACGGTGTCTACTTGAGACGGATATAGTGCTACCAAACTGCAGCATCACATCGTAGACATGTGGCATGATACCACACCCAGTCACATTATCCTGACACTGGGCCAACCAGTCCTGGAACTACCCTTGTATGCTGAGCGCCAAGCAAGTGGGCTATAACAGTACCATTTTTAACGACTTGGTAAGTCGCGGCCGGGGATCGAACCCACGACCTCCCGCTTCCGGGGCGAACGCTCTAACCACTCGGGCACCGGGGACGAAATAAACTAATACTTTGAATAAATGGCATATGTAAAAAGTATATGGCATGTTTAAAAATGTGATAAATATCATCAATGCAAACTTTGTCTATATAGTTCATATATGGTATGACTTTTTCCTGATTTTTATTTATTTATTTATTTATTTATTTATTTATTTATTTATTTATTTATTTATTTATTTTATGATGATGATGATGATTGCACAATATAACCTATGTTAAACAGTTCATCAATATACACATATTTTGTAGGAATAGTGTGCATTTATCTTATTTTATCCATTCCAAAAAAAAGTCATAAAACTATATTATTCAACGTCCCCAGAAACTCGTGTACGATATCTTAACGATCCAATCCATATAACTAGTTTTATCATCATAATTTGTCTTAATCCAGGCAACAAAAATAATGTATTAAGAAGGTCTAAAAGTGAATTATATTTCTGGGGGGAATTGTTAATACTTATCATCTTTGCATTTACGGTACATTATTAGGTTTAGATGCACAAAGGAATGTAACGGTGAAAAGATAGCACAATGGAACACTCGGATAGACCGATGTTTATTTTTCATTTAAATGCTTTCCATCAGAATATCGATAATGTCGACACAGACATCCAAGCAAGAAACAGTTATGTTTAATGATACTTAAACACGAACTTCAGTGCAGACACGAGCTATAAAATTATTGTTAATGCCCGCTTCTAATCCAAAATATATTGTGTAAAATAATCAACATATATATATATATATATATGTTACTTTTGCTAAATTGAAGACTTGGTGTCACATCGAGTCAAACATTTTAGAAAATATCAAATTATGTGGACCAAATGCCCATGGGTCTTAAAGTCAGACAGAAAATAGCAGAGGGAAGGCGACTTGAAGGACATTCATGCAGACACAACCCATCTAGCTGCTACAATTGAAGCTTGTTACGGTCCAAATCAACCCAACTATCGATCGTTTTTAGAAGTTTGTATGCCGTCTCATGATCCCGTCACCAAGACAACAAATTTTACAAAATAACTTTAGAATCAATCATTCGTAATTATTTCAATAAATGTTTTCTTTTTCTTAAAGATTATGACACTTTTTTGTTAGAAAATATATTTCTCCAGTAATATTGAATTATACGTCGCAGCTCCGGTAGTCCTAATTTATTCCATAGATTGGTTTCGACGAAATCCATAGGAAAATCACGTGTCACGAACTTATACCATTACTTGTTGCTAAGACGGGAAATGAATGTGTCAGGTTTACGTTATATATATTTATTTCAGAATTAAGGATTACACCTTATCAAATTCTTAAAATATCATTTATGTAAGAAAAAAACAGTTAAGCTATTCATTAACTCGAAAAATGATGTTATCGACCCTTACACGTAGCTCGGATTGCAATGCTTTATTTAAACTGAGGCGGTAAATGAAATGAATGCTTTGCATTGGCAATACATGTTTATGGGTCCTTCATCACTTTATATGCAATCAATATAGCTGATAAATTACTAAATTAACACGCTAAATTTACCAAAGTCAAGCTACCAAACAATAACAAGGATGAACTGCTAAACAAACTACGGCAGGCTCTTTTTAGGAATATTGATCTCCACTGAGCCATGAAAATGCGAAGGGAGAGATTAGTTTTAATACACGCATGTCTTTGAAAAAGCTCTTGAATTTAGTTCGAAATTACATAGAATTTATTTATATATATATATATATATATATATATATATATATATATATATAGTATCACATATTTCACTGAAACTGGCAACTCTAATACTACGCGGAGCGAAAGGCCCACGCAACATATTGTCTTCCAACGAAAAACGAAAACACGTTGTATGTTTGTGTGAATACATGTTTGTATGCAATGTTACAGATTTGTGACAAAAAAAAAGTAAAAAAAAAAAGTATCAAAGTATGCAGCTGAAGTTTTATTCTATTGCTTTTAATGAAGAGGCCCTTCTATAGTGCTGCTTTAGCTCTCTTCAAATGTGTTTATGCACATGACATGTCTACGTTTTACCGGTCAATGCCACAAAAATTATCACAGTGTATAGCCAAATCTATCTATCTATCTATCTATCTATCTATCTATCTATCAGATAAAAACGTATCTATCACACAGTTATTTATTGTTGCTTCAGGTTTCAAGTATTTCGTTTAATATCGATTACGTTTTATATTTAATTTCCTTGTTAATTCAGTTAAAAGAAATTGATGCAGCTTGCAAAATTTATTTTGTGAATGGAGGGGCGTGTAAAATATTTCAGCCACCCTATACACATTTGCATTTAATATCTTAGATTTAATTAAATTTTGATAAATTGTTGGATAGGTGGCCTATATTAATCATTTTAGCATCGTTTATTGCGACAAAGATTTATAGGGAAAATATCCGGTTGTTATGACCTCCTTCGAAGAAGAGGGGGCATATTGTTTTGCAAATGTCGGTTGGTCAGTCAGTGTGTCGGTCCGTCCGTCCGTCCGTCGGTAGACCACTTCGTGCTTATGACACAATTTATAGAAGTGTGTTGTGGTTTAAACTCCAAAAGTATCAAATTAACGGTATTTTTTTGATGTTGTTAAAAATATTTATGAAAAAGCCAAAAGCTGCATACGTGTAAATGGTATAAATTCAAAATATTTTAAGTGTTCTATCGGAGTAAGACAGGGTGAAAGCCTATCACATTGCTGTTTTCATTTTCTGTAAATGATTTGCATAATTACTTTGAAAATAATAATATAATTCAAGGGTCAACCCTGTGTAAACATCCTTGTGATTCAGGTCTTGTAGGTTACTTAAAATTGTTTGTATTACTTTATGCAGACGACACTGTTATTTTATCTGAATCGGCAAAAGACTTACAAAATGCATTGTATGTGTATGAAAAATATTGTAAAACATGGACACTTACAGTTAATACATCAAAAACTAAAGTTTTAAAATTTTCAAAAAGTAGAATTAGAAACCAAATTTTTATTTATGTAATGATGAATTAGAAATTGTAAATGAATACAAATATCTTGGCATCTTTTTCAGTAAAACTGGAAATTTTTCTAAAGCTAAAGAATATATTGCTAAGCAGACAACTAAAGCTATGTTTTGTCTATTGAAAAAAGCTAAATATCTATGTTTAAGTATTGATTTACAAATAGAACTATTTGATAAAACCATTAAACCAATTTTGTTACACGGATGCGAGATTTGGGGATATTGAAACAATAATATTTTAGAAAAAGTACAATTAAAGTTTTTAAAGCATAAATTACAAGTTAGGAATAGCACTCAAAATTGTATTGTATATGGTAAAACAGGTGTTAAACCACTACAAATAGATATTGATTCAAGAATGCTAAATTTTTGGTCTAAACTTATCAATCCATCTAGTCTAAAGCTCTCGGTTTCTATATATAATATTATGTATAGCAGGTTTAAGTTGTCGAATGATATTCGAAATACAGACTTCAAACGGATTAAGTATATTAAAAATATACTAATTAAATGTGGGCTGATTAATGTATGGGAGTTTCAAACTTTTCTAAATGTTCGATGGCTTCAAAAAAGTGCATCTCACAAATTATCAGAACTGTTTTTGAATGAGTGGTACTCAACAACGCATTCATCAAGAAAATGTTTAAACTATAGATTGTTCAAAGAGAAATTTGGATTTGAAGATTATCTTGTTAATTTGTCAAAATATATGTTAAAGTTCAGAACAAGAAATTCAAGACTTCCAGTAGAAATTGGTGGTTGGCAAAATATTGACTTAAATGATCGTATATGTAATTTATGCAATAGTAACAAAATAGGTGATGAGTTTCATTATTTGTTAGAATGTTAATATTTTTTAAATGATAGAAAACGTTTCACAAGTAAATTTTATTATAGATGTCCCAATGTATTACTCTTTAAACAGTTGTTGGAATATAAGCCTGAAAAATTAAGCAAATATCGTAAACTATGTCTGTTTGTGAAACAAATTATTATTAAGTTCAGTCAATAGCAGTAAGCCTCCTCCCCCCACCCTTTTTTTGTGATTCAGTTTTGTGTAAACTGAATAAGCTCATTTACTATAGTTTATTGTATTGCATGCATGGCAGCCTCGTTCCACACTTTATAATGATTACTATTTTTTGTATTCTCATTTTGTCAAATTTGACATGACATGTTGAAAAAAAAAACACAAAAAAAACTTGAAAGTTGTTTCCGATCAATAACTGGAGGACGCTTGGGCCCACATTCCTCAAACTTCATAGAGTGATTGGTCATGACTAGTAGATGTCCTCTGTTGATTTTTAGGTCACTTGGTTAAAGATCAAGGTCACAGTGACCTCAATTGTGAAAATTGTTTCCGATCAATAACTGGAGAACACTTGGTTCCACTTTCCGCAAACTTCATAGATGACCCCTATTGATTTTGGGGTCACTTGGTCAAAGATCAAGGTCACAGTGACCTCAAATGTGAAAATCGTTTCCGATCAATAACTGGAGAACACTTTGTCCCAAAATCCTCAAACTGCATAGGGTGATTGGTCATGACTAGAAGATGACCCCTATTGATTTTGGGAGCATTTGGTCAAAGGTCAAGGCCACAGTGAACTCGGTAGGAGTGGGTGGGGGTATATGTGTCGTTCCGATAACTCTTGTTTCAATTGGCATTTTTATTTTGTTGCTTGTTTTGGCACAATAATTATAATACTCATCATTATACGCCGTCAGAAACTGTACAGTATCGAATGAAGGAAACGCATATTCTAGATGACTTATAACATACATATCAAGAAAACTAATACCACAAATCTTGATTAATCCGAGAGGAGAATATATGAATACCATAATAGCTAATTTGAAGTATCGGCCCTATAAAAGTATATGCTTAATTGCTTCCAAGATTTTGTTTTGCAAATTAATCAGGTGAAAGAAGAATTGTTATACAAATATATTTTGATCTTAAATTCCCGAATAAATTCAATTTAAAACAGAATGCTGCAGATATGTTTTATAATAGCTTCCAAGGTAACATCTTAATTTTCATAGACTGAAAAAAAATGATTTGAACACTAGTATAAAAAAGATAATTAAAAAAAAAAGAATACACAATATGCATCGGCGTACAAATTAAATAAAAACGTACACATGAGTTGTAAGAACACCGATAATAGCGTCGCCATAACTACAACCATGAAAGCAATTAATGCTAAATTTAGTGTTAATAATAAGGTATTGATAATTTGTTCGCAATAATTTTTAAAGTTTTTTCTCCCAAAATCTATAACTAAAACTTTTTGCAGACCATGATCACGATTTTCACTTTATATGAGTAAAACGTAAGTGGTAAATTGCATCACTTTATAAATTCTGCATGAGCGGCCTAGCGTCTAGGACAAGTTTGCGTATTAATTTTTAATGAACTTGCAACAGTTAACCGAGGCTAGTTTCATGGATCATGTTCGTCTACCGGTTGAGCATCTAGCCATTATATTTAATCTAAATATTTCAAAGGTGAATGAAGTAGCTACAGAAATTTCTTATCCACACCATTGTTCTGCTGTGTAAATGTGTACGTAATAATCTTAATTTATCACATTGATTTCTTTTTATTTGAGCTTGAACATAATATATCCTGTTGTTATAATTATAGTATAACACATTTATATTCTGACCGAATTGATCAAGCATTCATATGAAATATATAAGAAATATAGAATGGAGAAAATAAAAAAAAAACGAACATTTCATCTAATTTACACTCATAATAAAAATGATTCAAGAGTCTGAATGATCATCTGGAGGTCCAGCTCTGACAGTGTTTAATACGAGTCATTGTGAATTTTATATGGCACATAATTGTGTTTTTCTCTCATTGTTTATAGATGCCTTCAAGAAAATGGTTATTTGATATTTATTCTTTCTGAATTATCTCCCATTAGTTGGTTTCACACCTAGTCTTATCACAGCGTGCAACTGAAGCCTTATTTAGGCTTGAACACAATACATCGTGTTGCTATAATTAAAGTGTAACACGTTTACATTCTGGCCAGAACTGGAACTGATCAAGCATTAGGGTGAAAAGTGAACAAAGGATAGCATAGGAAAAATAATAAAACACATATTTATCTAATTTACAATTATAATGAAAATAGTATTACACAGTTAAATTCTGGCTAAATTGGTCAAGCGTTTAGCTGAAATAATAAAAAAAAAAAGTTGAATAATAATTAAAAAATCTAATTCACACTTATATTAAAAACGATTTATTTTCTGAATAATTGTCCAACTCAGTATCAATTATTGTGAACATATTTTATTTGAAACATTTGTTTTATCTCATCGTTTTTAAATGCTTTTTGCTGGATTATCTCCCATAAGTTGGTTTAGAATGATCTAAATATATTCAGATGTGAGGTTAAAGTTTACATGTATTTGAGGCTTGGGAAATTGAATTTATTTATGTACGGTTATGGGGGACACGGAAGGGGCACTTTTGAATCAGGTTTATTGAGTTACATTATGGAGTTAGAAAATTTGTTCAGACCAATTTCATATGCTAAAATACATGTTTCTAATAGCAACTATCTTTAACAAATGATGAAAATTGTGTTTTTATGTTTGAACCGGTATCAAGAACTGTCTGGACAAGACATTACCGATTTTAGAAAATAGAAAATTAACACATATGTAATTTTAAAATAAACTATGATGTTGAAAATTATGTAAAGGTAATAGATATTGGAAAATTTCGAAAATGTTTGGCTAAATTCAGAAGTTCTTGTCATTGCCTGTTAATTAAGACCGGTCGACACCATAATATATCGAGACAAGAACGAATGTGTCCACATTGTAATTCCACTCAGGAGGACGAATATCACTTTATCCTGCTGTGTCCTTTATATAATGATCTAAGAGAAATGTATATATCTGATTATTATAAATATTATCCTACAGCGATGAAATTCTACAATCTAATGGCATGCAACCTTGCAATGTTTTTATACCATGCATTTGAAAAACGGAAACTCTTTTTAACAGGCATTAATTAAAGATACTAATAGGAACTAAGTATTAAGCATTTTTTTAATATTTCAATGACGAATCTTGTATTTTTTTCTTTCAAATATTACCTACTGCTATCACATGTGTTGTATGTTATAACATGTATTACGTATGTGGGCCGGAGGCCTTTTGTACAATAAAACATTGAATTGAATTGACTTGATTTTATCCGCTGTGAATTAAAGCTACGTTCTCAGTGGTCGATTGGAATGTGAGCAAAACCATGCCCATAACCCTCATATTAGATTTATGTCATTTTAACA